>JANZLQ010000044.1:16203407-16344787 GCA_026212715.1 Elanus axillaris | reverse complement strand
GGGGGGGTAGGGTGGAAGCGCCTGTGCGTAATGTGGCGGGGCGTGAATCCGCCCCGCGAGGGCTTTTAATGAAGTACAGATGTTCCCTAATATAATTATATCGTCCTCTTCCTGATAATTGGCTTTGGCAGTCGTGCTGATCGAAATTCCTTCCCCCCCCCGCGCGGCTGCCGTGCAGCCCCTCCCGCTCGCTCCGCTGCAGCGGGGAGCCGGGGCCTCGGGCTGGAACCGCAGCCAGATCCTGCCCCGCGGACCCGAGCTGCGGGAGAGGCCCCCCACATACCCAGGACCCCACTCCCGTGAACCCCGTGTTTAGAGACCTGTGATTTCCATGGAAGCTTTTGGCTCACAGCAGGTGAAAATAAGGGGCGACGTTTATTTACTTATTTCTTAAAGTGCGCATCCTTAGAAAGAAAGAAGACTAGGCCGCTTGTAGGAAAGGAGGACAAAACATCCTAGTTATGCGAATGCAAGGTTATCACGAATGTTGGGGAAGGGCCATCTTACTGAACAGGAGCACAGCACCACTTTAGGATGGCAGCTGAGGACGTCTTGGCCAGATGCGCGGGATCAGCACCCTCCCTCTGCTGCTCCTCTGATATACCTGTGCTCTCAGTGGGCCAGGTGAGCAGCAGCTGGTTAAAACACTCCAGCTCTCCCCAGCTTGGTTTGTCTTTAGAGAAATTGCCAATGAGGACACGCTAATACAAGCCAGATGTGTGGGCGTTTTATGCATGTATGTGGGGAAAATGGATCAAGCCCACAAACTCATCTTGCAGAGGACAAGCAGCCAACACAAGGTAATAATTTCTAGTCACTACAGGCCCCAGACCAAACTTCTTTCACCCGATGACTCAAAGCTGAAACGTGGCTGTGCCATGCCTTCTGACACTTGGGCACGGTGAGAAATTTAAATACTTCAGATAAGCAGGATTAGGGAATTCTCCTAGCCCAGGGTTGCAGAGGGGAGCAGCAGACAGTCCACACATCTGTACCTCTCTCCATACATCAGCTCGGGCAGCATCTGAGGAGTTGGGCATTCCTACACATTACCACAAAATGCAGGTTGGAAGTGAGCTTCCCCCACCCCCAAAAAAGAGCAGGTCCTGCCTGCTCCTCTTGCACAATCCAGGATCTCAGCCACCAGCTTCTACTGACTTCTTTTTGGTTTAAGTGAAAGCAAGTCCTTTCAAGCAATGACCAATTTCTCAGCCCAAGCCCACAACGATAGGTCACATTCCCATTTTATATTTACCAGTGGTACCAAGATGACACCTGTGGACTGAGAATCATTTTGTACCTATGCAAAGGGTAAAGGCGTAGCTCTGCCCAGAGACTAGGGCTACATCAGCATTAATTCTGGCCTCAAGCCTATGCTCCAAACCTGTCCCCGTGCAGGTTTTTCCTCTGGAACAAACTAGCCCTCCAGCCTGGCAAGCTCAGCTCCAAGAGGGTGATTCTGCAGGCCCAGTTAAAAGAAGGCTAGAGACACGCCGAATTGCGTACACGGACACCAGCCCTCTGCACAAGGATCTCTGCCTTTTCTTCAGCAGGAACAGAAAAATGTTCCTTGTTTTTGCAACTGTGCTCTGCAGACTTCTGAGGACACAAGCAAACGGGGTGTGGGGGGTGTGTGTTCACAAGCTATGCATGGCATGGGGCGTCCTTGGTTTGCCTTTGATTGGGCTCCTTTGGGGTTTTGCTCACCCTCTAATACCCCCATGGCTGCTCAGAAGACAGGGAAGCCTACATGATCACAGAGATATAAGTGATGCTGTGTCTTCCAGCCACTATTTTTCTTATGCCTGGTTTCTGTTCTTGATTCAGTTGGGATCCCCAGAGAGTGAAGGCATGTAGAAGGTGTAATGTCAGAGGCAGCTGTGCGTATTCCCTAAAGCACAGATGCCACTGCAGCAGATGGCTTAGGAGGCGGGACAGGGATGAAGAAGCTGAGACTATCCTTTCCTCCAGTTTCACTTCAGCCATTGTAGAATCTTTTCTTAGAAGGATACAAATATAGAAGAGGTAAGGGAAACACAAAATCCACACAACCTGGAACAACATGGCTTGAACCAGAGGACAGGCAGTCTGACAGACCGACTCCATAATTTCCCTCTTAAGGTCTTTTCTCGAAATGTTAACTTTTTTTAAGACCCATCATAATTACAGGCTTTCACTTAGACTTCCCCATCTTCCTCTAAAACCAACACAGAAATAACTAGAATTACCTAGTTCAGTTTTCCCTCAAGGACAGATGCAGGAAAACATTCACCCTAAATGGGGAAATCCTCCAGTTTATGAGCTCTTGAGTGAAGACACAAATAGACTCACACACCTACCTTGTTGGCAACATCCTTGTTTTCCTTATGCTTCATGGACCTTTCAGCAGGAGTCTTCTCCTCTCCCCAGTTTTACAGAGCAGTAGTTTTCAGCTGTCTCTCATTGACTCAGTTGTTCTGTCATCTTTCCAGGTGTTAAGCTGATAAGTGTGTGATTTCCAAGGATCAGCTTTGTCAGAAAGAGGAGGAACTGTATACTTATTCCTCTCTGACCTCTGTTATAGTTCCCATCCTCCACCTGTTATTAAAGGTAGATGGTTCAGAGCTGGCTGCAACTTTTTCCTTAGATATTCCAGGGTAATCTTCAGGCTTTGCCCATTTCAGTGTACCTTTTGTTTCTGTGCCCCTCTGCAAGTAGGTACGTGTTTCCTGAAGCTGTTCTCCTGGAAGTAGAAAACAAGGAAGCTTACTGTAGAATTCAACCAGTAACAGGTCAATCATTGATTTTGTTCTTTATTTCATTCCATTTTAAGAATAAATGCTTTCTTAAAAGAAACAAGGTAATGTAACTGTTTGATCCTGAGCAAATAGGAACAATGCCTTTTTTCCCCGGTATAAGGCACCTGTCCAACATTTTATTAATTTTGCTAATTGCGTTAAGCATCCTGCCGTGCTTAACAGTCCTCAGCTGCTAATTCCCAGATCACTATAGTTTAGTTGACTGTTAAATGAGAAAAAATTCAAAGCAGGAAAAAAAAAAAAAGATGTTTTAGACCCACAGTAGCAACCAAATGATCATACAGTTCTGAATTCCGATCAGCTCCTAGCAGTGATCATATTTTATGAACTACTGGAAGATGATGTTAGGACTCACACAATAAATATGACATGCTTATGAGCTGTATGGGTACAAGTGAGATTGATTGATAGATATTACATGTTCAGACATTTATACAAACAAAAAAAATTAGGTTTCCATATGTGAATATTTTATGCAGATTTTTATGCAGATAATTTGTATCTGCTCTTTCATTTAGTTACCTGTAGTATTACATGTGAACATAATAATAATCGGAATTTACATATGCAAATTACTGGAAGGTCTGGATCTGGCACATTGGAAAGTAATTTCTGGCTGGAAACATTAGCAGTGTGGTAACTATTTAGACAACTATATAAAATGAAATAAGCACTTGTCAAAGGAAAAATGCATTGTTATGAAAACTGGAATTGGTATAGTCTCAAATAAAATGTAGTCAGTGAAAAAGAGTTTGTCAGAAATTCTCTCCTGCCTTACTACGTTTTTTTTGTCTCTTTCCTCCTTTTCCCGGGGTGAAATCCCAGAATCAGAGCTGGGGAGGCAGAAACAGCCGTACCATGCTGCTGCTGTGGAAAAGCAGTACCTCACACCTCAAAGCAGAAGGTTGGCAGGCTCCCTGCAGCCCAGGCTGGTGGCTCTGCTTGCAGGGATCAAACATGCATGTGCCAGAGGGGGAGCCTGGCCAGGATGTGTGTGCACCACACACACGAGGACTGGTGGTGCATGCACGATAGGTTTGACGTGGGAGATGTTGGACTTCATAATTTTGGTCCTGGCGGTAGTCAAGACCTGAATTTTGCTCAAGAAATAACAGGAGAAGCAGCAAGGTTAGAGGGGACGTATGGAAGAAGCTGCAACTGTCCTGCAACAACTGCCAGGCAGTGGTTTCCAGATGATATGTATCCATATTTTCCATTCTTAAGAAGCACAAGGGCCTTTTGACCGTGGTTTTGTGAAAGGAATATTATTTTTGCCTTTTCTTATTTGATCACCAGGGAACCCATTCTGCAGCCAACTAGAAAAAAACTATATGGAAGGAAGCAGAAAAAAAAACCAAAACAGAAAAAAGAAAAAAAAAAAGCCTACAGCTAATCATATTAATTTATATATGTTGTTTATAATTAGCCTCTTTAAACATTCATTTCCTTTCTTCAATAAAGACCATATCTCTCCAGGACCCTCACCATGTCCATTGTCTTTGTGACAGACAGTAGAGATAGATACCAATTACTCAGCTGTTATTTAGTAAGTACTCCAAAGTACTTTGATGCAGCAACACTGTAAATTCTCTGTAGCAGCTAATTGTCTCATTTTAATTCATTTTTAATGAGACACCTGGGAGAATGAAGAAACGTCACAAAACCACAAAAACCCAAGAATGTTTTTGAGTTAGTGTCCCAGTGCCTCCTTATTTCTGCCTTCCTACAAAAGGACTTTTTGGTATTAGCACACAAAGGTGCAGCCCCTTAGCTTCACCCAGCTGTGTGACAGCATTGTCCTCTGCTGCATCATAACCCATCTCCCATGGGCAAGGGAAGACGATGGTAGAATCTATAAAACACCATGGAAGGAATCCAGAGAGAAGAGGCGTCTGGTCCTCAGATGTTCCACATCTTCATCACTTCTGTCTCTCAAGGCAACTGAGCCACATTTCCTATTTTGCCAGCAGGCTGTAGAAGGAAGGTTAGCATTGTCGCTCATCATCATTTCACATGTAGATGTGATTCTCAGATAGAAAGAAAGAAAAGTGGCAAAGGGGTATATTGTCTTCAGCAGCAGCTGACTCACTCCATACTTTTTTCTGAAAGGAAAGGTGTCCTCTGACAGTCACCAGCTTGGTTTCCTTAGTTAAGACAGATACGCACCCTCTTGATTCTCACTCACATTGCTTACTGTTATACTCTGTGCTAACTTCAACAAACATGTTTTACTGGCTCAAGAAGGGAGTTAATTCCGGTAAGACAGAACCGACCGAATCTCTATCAGCAGTTTGGCTTCAGGAAGTCATTGACACAGTATCCTGCTGCTGTAGTGGCTGGAGGAGAAAGGAGTATGCTCCAAGGCAGCTGTTAACCAAGCCACAGAAGGAGCTCATCGATCAAACCCAGCCCTGCAAATTGCACCCAGGAGAAAGAGCACCGGACATTGAGGAATAGATGTGGTATGTTCTCAGTTTAATTAGAAAGGTGCCTATGGTGACACATTGCCTGTGTTTTCACCTAAGGATTTATCAAAAATTGAAAGGCACACCCAGTAAGCCATGTCATTTCACTGCCTAAGATATTTCCCTTTCAATTTTGGTAAATATCTCTGCTCTTTTGTTAGTGTTATGATCATTTTTAGCAGGTGAGGCCTGTCAGCAGTCATAGGGCAGGTGCAGCTGGTCCACAGCCACCTCAGGAGTTATCATCCCAGGAGCAGCATCTCCACTTACTCCCAGGGACAATGGCTGGAGCCCCTCATGGTGGGACTAAGCCCCATCTTTGCCCCTCACTTTACATGCTATCACCATCTTTAGCTCTGACACCGTAATGAGAATCTGGCAAGCGGTCAGGTCTATAGGAAGTCCCACAAGTTTCAGTAGTAGCTTGAAAGTAGCTGTGGCTGCTTTCGTACACAGAGCTATGGCTGTATACTCACGGCCAGGCACAGCCAGCAGATGTGCACCTCTGGTTAGTGCTGGCCTGCCCAGGTGCCTTAGCCTGCAGTCACTAACGGGTTTCAGTGGGGGAGAACTCTGGTCCACGCTCAGTATCTTTGATGCTTACCAGAATAATGACATTTAATACTATTGGTATGCCAACAAACTGGCTGCTTCTTTTCTATCTATTTTAGCTGCTTAATTCATAAAGGAGCTTTGCACATTTGGAGTACTGAGACAAGGGGCTTGTTGATTCCAGGAGAAGAGCTCTCAAGCCTGTGGCATGGCCATGGTAGAGTGCCTAGCACAAACACTCAAGAGTTTTATCCTGCTCAGCTGCAGAACTCCCCTTGAATTTTGCTGCTTCTGGGAAATGTCTAAGAGTGAGGTGAGCTTGCTCCTTCCACAGAAAGCTGCTAAGCTCCTGAATTTGTTTGAAGCAAGGGGCTGAGGGTCAAGTTGCAACCATAGGGTCAGGGAGAGCATCACTTCTGGGAAATGAGCACTGATGTATTGAATCTACTATTACAGGAAAAAAAAAAAAAAAAGCTAAAAACCCCACAGCATTTAAGAGTCCTTTGCTGATGAAGATTATTTTGACAAGACCTTCAGGAAACTTGCTTTCTCACTGCAAACCCATTTTCAGGCTATTTTTGCCCTTACTGTATTTTGTCTCTTTTTCTAAGATGGATTTTTTTTCACCACAGATGAGATCCCAATTTCTTTCCAGACTTGGACAATGGTGCAGTTGAAGAGGGTGACAACAACAAGCTTCTTCTCAAACTACTGCACAAAAGACTTCAGTCAGGATATTTACAATAAATACAGGCACCAAGTGTGAGGGTTCCCATTTCCTGGCAGAGTTGCTTTACGCAGTGTTTTCTCTGGAAGGAATCTATTACATCAGTGGCCTTGGGAATGTATATTCAGATGGTTTAATCAGAGTTGAAAATCACAGTACAGAAAGGGGCTTCAGTTCTTCTGGCTGGACACAACGTACCCAATTTGGGAGCCACTAAGGAATTTCACTGATACCAGACACATTCTTTAGCTCATCTCCGTCCAGCGTTAAAATCGCTGGTGGCAGTGTTATTGCCCTGATTCAGCAGAGTACTGAAGCACGTGCTAAACTTTAATTTCTTCAATTAGACTTAAATACGTGCTTTGGGCTGAGGATATGCCACAATACCCACAGAAATCACAGCGCTGTTCAACGGGTAATTTGTTTTGGCCAGTGAATCCCTCTGTAGATAAAGGTTTTGTCAAGTTCCCCGTACTCCCGTCTGTTGCTTGGATCTCCCCATTGACTTTATTCTTACATAGGCAGTCTTTCAGGACACAGCACTTCTTCCTCATTATATATTTGTACAACATCAAGTACAAATAAGGCTGTAGTTTCTATGGCTCTCGTAACACCAATAATTGCAACAGGAACGGATTTAAGCACAGGCTTTATTGTCCTCCTAAATGGAGACTTATATTTAGAGTCCTTACCTTTCTTGTGTTTTCCTCCATGTGTGAAATGGATCTTTAGTCAACCCAGCTTGCTTTAGATCCCTATGGGGCAAAGTGTCTGTGGGTGGAATGACATCTATTTGAAGGGAATAATATTAAGTGAAGAGTAAAGATTAAAAGGTCTGGAAAACTTCTAAAACTTCAGCTGACATGTTGAGCAATGCCAAGGTTGTGGCAAGGTGACAGAAGCCATGTTCCTGCGTGGCTTGGACGCTATGGAAATGCAGAATGTTTCTGCAGTAGGTTAATCTGCTGATAAGAACCTGAAGCAGGGATTAATTAGAGAGTAGTTTCAAGGGAAAGCTCAGCTGAGCCTACAAAGTTATTGCATCAGTGATACAGCGTGAGGTTTGAAAGGAAGTACTGAATGTAAGCAGGTAACCTGCAAGAGATGGGCCCAAGCCCACCCTGCTCCATCAGTATAAAATTGATTGTCAGCAGGAGCAGATACAGGCTGATAATTGTCAGTAAGTTTCAGCAGATGCTGGAATCGTCTGCTTAATTGCATGAGAGTTGCAAGAGAATGATAAAGGTGGATCTAAGTCATTATTCCAGGGGCAAGTTCTAACACTGCTGGACAAACATTTTGCTGAAGGGTCTTTCTTAGGTATCAGGTTTTTATCTGAATTCTATCAACTGCATTCCAGGAGGAGGAAAAAAGGCCGCAAGAGCAAACCCTCACCAAGAGGAGAATACTATGTGTTTGATTGACAGTCATGTACTTTTTGTTTTAAATTAGATTTTTCAAAGGGGTAAGGTCAAGGGCTTTCTCTTGCAGAAGATCAAAGGTTACATCCTTTGCTTGTCTAAACCAACTTGGCTTCATTGACTCCTTTGCTGATTTGTAGCAGCTGAATGTCTCTACCAAAAATACAGACCAGACACAGAATCAGCAGCACACCCATGCCTGCTCTCCAGTCATGAAATAAAACATGATTCATACCTCAAGCACAGAAGTGGAATGCAAAAAGCAAACAGAAGACAAGGTGAAAAGTAATTACATTCCCTTAATTGCAGATTAAAAAAAAAAAAAGCATAACACCAAAAATTGTTCATTGGATTCTTTCTCTTTAAAAACCTGTAAAACCTGAAGGTAGGGTCTTTATTGAATCCATTTTTTTGGCAGAAAAATAAATATTGTTGTAGGTATTATTGGAACATACATCTAATTAAAATCTTCAAATAGAAATGCACTGCTAATCTAAGAGCCATTGAGCTGGGCTGAAATATATAGATCATATTTAAACCGAAAGGAGGTAAATAATCCATTGCTCTTATGAGATTGCCATTGGCAGAAAAGGAAATAATGTGGAATTATGATAAACAGTGCGGCCAATAATGGAAGCTGTGGCTAGCATCCCTGAAGGAGATGCCACCCAGAAGTGGTGAGTAAAGAAAGTAGTAAAGTAAATGAAGTAGTGGCAAGACTCAAAGTACAAAATATATTTTGTAAACCACAGGTTTGAATGTGGAGAGAGTTCTGTTCTGATGACTGAAATCGCAGGACATAAAAGCACCAGGGCAACAAAACTTTGGCTAACCTGACATTATGATTTGTTGCCATTTAATCCTGCTGTGTGACAGGCAGGTGGCTGTGTGTATTGGGGCATGGACTGTTCTCCATTTCAGCCCAAGCTGGAAGGTGACAGTTTAATTAGTTTTAACTGGTTCAAATTATGTAAACTTTAATTTCACACTTATAGGTTAAGATAATAGATACTGTCAAAAGAAAAATTAAAAGAAAAATGTGTGCACAAGAGTAGAAAGGGCTCATCAGCACAGAGAAGAAAACTGTCTGTGGAGCTCTGCAAGATAAACAGAGCAGCCACCTTGACCAGGTATTACCCCATAGGAACAAAGTATTTTCTTAGTGAAAACAGAAAGTGATTTTTATTTTTGCCACAGAAGACATTTAGGATCACTGTCTGTGGTGGAGTCTGTGACTTGAGAACCAGCAGAATAATACTGTATGTGTCCAACATTGTATCACAAAACACAATTTATTTGCCTTTTCCATCAGAACACACTCTGTTCCTGTGGGGACATAATTTTAGAGCTCAACTCTCATGCTGGCTCTGAAAGCTTCTATTAAGACAGAAATCTCCCAGATAATAGAAAACTATCTTAGGCCCTTTCTCTTGCATCTCAGGCTCTGTCCATTCAGGAGTTTATAGTAAGCTCATCTTTGCAATAATAGAGAGACTTTAAAGGAGGTCTTAAAAGGCCAATGATTTCTAACAGCATCCCTGTCCCCCTTCCTCCACTGAGGTCTCATTTCTCCCTTGCTTCTGACACTCAGTCATCACTGCAGGTCAGCTCTGGTAAAGAGAGAGATCTTGCACTGAATTTGGAGGCTGTCAGGATTTCCTATCATTTTGACCTCTTGTGGCAATGTGTCCTGCAGCGAAAGGGTCCCTTCCTGGCAAGCTCTGTTCTGAACTGGCATCCCACCAACAAACACCATCTGTAACGCCATGTGGATTAGTGGTAGTGTTTGGTCCTGAATGTAAAGTTAGTTCTGGAGACACCTCCTGAGAGCACCTCATTACCACACCAGGACTTTTCCACAAGAGCAGCCACTGCATTTCCCCAGTCTCCCCTCCAGGTACCTGCGTTGTGCTCCGATGCAGGCTCTCTGGCTGGTGACTGCAGTGGCTTCTGCCTGCACAATGGGGAACCCAGCTCAGCAGTCCTGAGCTGCTCATAACAACTTCTTCACTGTTTCATGTCCCCACTATGAGACAACTCCAGGTAACATTTTTTCCTAGAATGACATTCCAGAGGTTCAGACAACAGTGAAGAGGCTGAATGAGGAGTCCTGAACCAAACCTGCTCCATCACTAAAGCTGAAATCCCCTGGCAGCAGTAGTCTGTGCCCCCACATCTCCCCAGCTGCAGCAGGGCAGCCAGACCCACGTGCCAGGCTTTCCCCAGGGGGTACCTACTCCTGCTTTTCCCATAGGAGAGGATCACAGACCCTAGGCTCTTTTGCAGAAAGATGAATAAATAAAAGCAAAACCAGAAATACAGCAGGCAGCTGCATTTCATTACTTTCTGATTTAGTCATCCAAAGAGTTATGCTTACAAAGTGATAGTAAACATTGTTATCTCCGTGTACTAGGTGGGTGTGAAATATAGCTTGAAGGACACACTCTCAAAGCTATTATTGGCTTGCTGTATGCTGTAGATTTTTCTTATTGTGCTGAATTAACTTCTCTGTACTGTATCACAGAAGGTGACTGGGTTATTTAATATCCAAAGATGCTGGCCCAGACAGGTGGCAACACAGCCCTCCATCAGCAGATGGAGAGGAAAAATACAACCCAGTCCTTTAGTATATTTGTTTTAACATTTTTCATTCCCAGCATTCAATTAGTCAGCAGGGTTAATCTTTAGCTAGAGCTCATTGCAAGGACTGTGTTTCTTTCTTCCTTTCTGCTGGAGTTCCCTGCGCATGGAGCCTTGAGTTTGTACATCTGCAAAGGTCAGGACTGACCCAGGGAAAATGCAAAGTTGTCCCCTTGTCCCCCAAATTCTCCCCAGCTGAGCAGGCTACATTATTACATCCCCTCTGTTGCCGTGTTTCCCACTGACCCAAGCCTAGTCCAAAACAACAACAGCCCCAGCCAAACCACCAGTGATGTTGTATTTGCTCTTAAATGTCAAGCTGAGGAATTTGCTCCAGTCATGTCACTTCCTGTGCCGAAATCAAATTTCAGCAGCCGCACTGTCCACACCAGTCAGAACTAGCTCTTGGTGCATTTCTGAGTGGGTTTATTGCAGCTCAAAGCTGTTGGGGGAGGCAGAGCAGAGATGCTTTGGGAAAAAGAAAAAAAAACAAACCCAAAACAAAAACAGCAGTCATACTTCATGCATGAACTCATTTTTCTCTAAAGAAGAAAAACAAATGTTAAACCTCAGAAGAAAAACTCCAGATTGTGAACTTTAGATCTCCTCCCAGCACAGTACCCTTATCTTGCCCCAGACTGAAACGCAGGCGTGAGAGCACAGGACAGCTAAGTGATCACTCCTTTTCCTTTTGTTATGCGGAAGTTATGGGAAGACCAAGCCAGGACAGATGATTTGTCTGTGCATTAGTCAGCCAAAGAACTCGTACTCTTGCAAAACAAAACCACTACCAACAACAGTTCAGGCTCTCCAAGGAACATGTTAGGGAATGTAAAAGCTGGAGACGGAAAGACAAGTTGGGAGGAGGGGGCATACTTGCTTCCCCTTGACATGAGCAAAATATTCACGTCAGTCATACCCAGTGGTGCACCATCTCAAGGTCCGTGAGAGAGCTCTGGGCAAGTCTGCACTGAGCGCAGCCCTGGCTGCGCAGGCTGGGACAGCGGGGCAAAGGCACCTCATGTTAATGCCACACTAACTGCAGAAGCTGGAAAGCTTCTGTTTGTGGAGCTACTTCAACCAATGTTAGGTGAGATAACAACATCACACTTGATTGCACAGTATAGACTTGTGCCTTTGTATCTCAGAAATGCATTTGGGGATTTATCTTCCTTGATACTTCAGAAAAATAAGCTCTGTGAGACATTGTTGGTTACATACAAATGCAAAACATTGAGCAATGGGAGAGGATTTTAAAAAGCGCTTTACAAGAATTTGTTATAGGTTCTCTAAGCAAGGCGAATAACTGGACTATGAAATAACCGGTCAATCTAAAAGGATACAGAGAGGCCAAAATCCTAGTAATAGATTTTATCTGTCCAGACAAACTAGAAAACACCATCAGGGAAAATTAGATTGGAAGTCTTGCCTGGTTTTGGTGCTGGATTGTGTTTTTAGAGCTGAAGTGTTTCCGATGGGGAATGAAGTTTTACAAAATTTGATTAAGCAATACAGGGGCTAGACTGAGGTTGGGCAGAAGCACAGGCTAGAGAGATTTTAAAGGCAAAGTGCAGCAACAGAGAAAACGAAACCTTGCTGAATGGTAGGCAGGCAGGCAAGATCATTTTCCAAAGTACATTATTCTGCCATTAGATAATAAATCTAGGCATGATGTTATTTATTCCCAACAACCTCCAAAACTTTTAGCTACATTATTTACAAAGTCCACAGCTATTTGGCAAACAGGACAGGAGAAGTGTCAGCTGTAAGGGGCTCCTGCTTTGAAGACAAATAGATGAACAGACAAAGAGTCAAGGAAAGGCTCTAGTGTTTCAGCTGCGTGGCCGAGAGCCACTTCTTTGTAGCATATGGCATACACTAACAGGTTTATTTTCCCTGAGGAGGATGTATAAACTGTCTGCAACTGCTCTTCACACTTGTCACTCTAAGTCACGTAATTTTTCCAAGGCATCCTGCAAAAACAGCCCCCCAGTTGAAGCTGAACAAAGAATTTGTGGAGGCCTTGCAGGTTGTTCGGGGAGTGAAAGGCTACTCTGCCCAACCAGAGCGTGGTAGAGCACACGGGGAAGCGTGTCAGAGAAGCCGACAAAGGCAGGCAGATGCGATAAGAAATGAGAGCAATTAAATGAGGCAGGGCAGGGCTGGAGGGGGGCACTGCTGGGAAGCGGAGTTAAATTCGGGTCAGGGAAGAGAAGCAGCAAGTGGCAGCGTGTCTCCGCAGCTGTCCCGGCCGTGCTGCGGCCCCAGCCCAGCGAGGTCTCGTCTGCAGCGGGGGCCCACAGGCTCTCCCCCCATGCTGGGCAGTGCCCGGTGGGCGTGAGGGCTGGCCGGCACCTGCTGCTGGCCCCACCGAGCGGCAACCTGCCCCGAGGCCTGTTAGACACCGTGATTAATATGCAGAGACCAAAGCGACTGGCAAAGATAATTACACAGCGAGTCAATTGGCTGGCAAAGTTAATTATGCAGGGAGTCAAATGAGTGGCAAACTAAGTGACTGAGGCAGAATAAAGAAACATTTGGCAGTGACAAATGGCAAAACAAGTTACTCAGACAGGGGGTCAAGCGGGCTGGACACTGGATGTGTTTTCCGGCAGCAGGAGCTGGCATGGTGTCAGGGAGAGCTCGCTGCCTGGCGGCATTGCTCCTGGGCCGGCATCGCTCCCGGGCCGGCTCCCTGGGCCGGGCAGGAGCGGGAGTGCTGGCGACACAGGCCTGGCTCCAGCGGGACTCGCACCTCGATCCGCCTTTGCTTCAATTACTCCATGACCTCAAGTCATTTAACTTCCCTCCACCTCAGGACTGCTCGCTGTCCCCATTGCACCACATGAGGAAGTATTTTGCATTCTCTTCAGCCAAATATAAAGCAGACTTATCGACCTGAAAGGGTAAGAATATTAACTAACCCAGAAGCGAATTGTGCATGCACCCTTGCGTGCATTCTCAGTGCCACCCACCATCAGCAATAACCTCCCAGCACACTCGGGAACTAAAAGGAAAGTAACCGTTTTTCTTCTGCCATTAGCAGTCCAAACAGGAAAAACCGCACAGGCTCAGAGAGAGGTTTTTTACCAACACATACTAAGAGGCCAAATCTTAAGTGGAAACCAGCTAGATTTATTTCTCCTGACTATGAACAATGGCATATTTTTCAAGGGCTTAGTGAAAGAAGATGGCACAGAGCTCTGAGATCCCTTTGGGAAAGGTTACAGACTTTATTTCCATATATATCATATCATGAAAATAGTAAGAGCCCTGAAGTGACCTGCAAAGGGCTAAAGGGAGGCAGGTAAGCTTGACCTTTTTATTCTTTACAACGTATAACCAAACCCAGAAGTGTTGAGATTCTCAAGTGTTTGGTTTTGTTCCTTGCTTGTTTCTACATTAGATATCTCACATGAATGTCAGAAGTAGAGTCCCCCAAAATTATGTTGTGCCTAGAAATTACAGAAACAAAACTGAGCAATTGGAAAAAGAATGTTTAACCCTTCTATCTGCAATAGTTTCAGGTTTGTTAGTATTTACTTAATTCTGCTGGCCAGTTGGCACGGTCAGACAATGGAGGGCTCTGAGACCACATCTGTTGGGAAAGTTCAGGTATCTGTAACACAAATTTTCACAAAAGTTCTCCACTAAAATAAAAGACATTGAAGTCAACTTTTCTTAACTGCCTACGAAGACAATTTTTCCAAGCTATACCTGGTGTTTGGTGGATAAACTCCATTCTTTACATGCAAAATTTTCATATCTTTCTTGAGCATTTTATTTGAAAGCAACATATTTCTTTTGAGATGAATCATGCTACTATGGTCATGAATTTTTTTTTATGTTTTTTTTAAAAAGGAGAAAAAAGAAGGAAAGAAAAAGAAGGAAAGACAACCCCAAAACACTAGGCAGTTTAAAACAAAGAAAAACAAACAACAATAGCAGAGCATCAATGTGGTACATGAAAAATAAGACCTTTCTAGGTCATGCTTAAATTTGCATTAATGGCCTTCTTGTCAAATTATCTCAGGGGAACTTCTGATTAGCATGCAAAAGAATCATGATACAAAACTAAAGCAGAAATACTTGTTTTATTTACCAGACCATTTTCTCCAAAGGAACTAAATATGAGAATTTTGAGGGATCTGACTTTCATCTTTCATAAAGGAAGCACAGTCAGGAAAAGCTCACCGTAATTAGCAGCTAGTCAAATAATATATAATTCCTCCCTGTATTTACTCAGCAGTGTGTACTTTAATCATCAAAATCATTAAACTGACCCTAACCATCCCCTTCTATAGACTGGCTCAGGAGCTCATTTGTTCAGTTCTTGGATCAGCTCTTAAGAAAACAAATCTTACCAAGCGCACTTAAAGGTAAACACAGGGTATTCCCAAATCTGCATCTGAAAACGTATTTGATAAGTAAGATAGAGAGTGGAGGAAGAAAAAAAAAAAGTCATAAGCATTTCATCTGCCAGTCCAAGGTGTGAGAGAGGTGAGATCACCTAAGGGTTGTTGCTGCTGTTTTGGAGTAGCAGGGCAATGTATTGACAAGATTTGGAAATTAATAGAGATCCTGGCTTTTATTGTTAGCTGGAGTCCCAGTGCATGGTGAGTAACTGGGTAGTCCTGCTGCTTCAGCAGATCGTGTGGGATACTCACCGCATTGGAGGTTTGATCCACGTATTCTATCAGCATGAAATGGGACCTCTAACCCTCATCTTTTCTCCCTATCTTGCAGCTGTACAGAAAGCATTTACTGAGAACACTCCACATCTCAAGTGTGGTTAGTAGGTGGAATCTAGAGGTTGTTTTACACTGCTGTCTCTTGCCTGGCGGGTCATGGTACAACCCGTCAACTAAATGTTTTATTTAGCAGGTCTGTTAAGGTTTACTACATAACCAACCTACTGCTTGCACAAAGGGAGCCCGGAGATAACAAATGGACTTCTGCACCCAACTCTGAAGCACGTAAGAGCACACAGATATAAAGGCTGTCCAACCTACAAAGGGACTATTATTCGTACCATCAAATCTGTGACATCAGAGCAAGGAACTGCACTAGGAAGCCTTTTCTCAAATGTTAAAATCTCACACCATCCTAGGAATATACCAGATACAAGAACACTGCCATTATCATTACTTCAGGCTGAGAAAATTGAAACAAATCTTCTGAATTAACAGTTGTCTTTACAAATAGCTGAGAGCTGTCAAGTTCTTGGATTTTCTTGAAACTCCTTTGAATTTTAAAGCTAGTCAAGACTTTGCAGCTGGAGTGGGAGTAGATAATCCAGTCCAGGCACTGCTATGGGAAAGAGACCCAACAGGGCAAGAGAACTGACATAAAACACCATGGCTGTCAGAAACTATGTACACCCACTTTATGGAGTCACCAATTGTTACAGGGGGGCAGAGGGCAGTGGAAAAATCATGCCCAAAGACAATTTTAGGCAGCCAGGGCAGGACACAAGAAAGCTGCTGAAAACTTGTTTTCAAAGGTTCGGCATCTACTGAATACCTGTTTTCATCCTGGTATATTCAAATGCTAATTTTCAGAAATGTAAGCTCCATATATTAACGTGGTTTGATCAGCAGTTTTACACTGCTCAGCCATAGCTGCTTTCATTATCTGTCACCCATCTGTACTGTTGGTATGCTTGGCTCTTTTACAGTGTTGATCATGTCTGATTTAACATGCCAGGTTACATTAACAGTTCTGAAACCCAAATGGCCACACAAGTCCTGAAAAAGCAGTTGGGCTGCTTTGCTGTTGTTACACATTATATTCCCCTCCTCATTGTCACTAAATCCAACCTGAGAAGCACTTCTAGGGGGAGACCATTAGCCACCAAACACCCCAGGGCATCACAGCAGTCCACAAAGCTGATACTTTCTGCCAGCCGACCAGCAGCTCTAAAATGTGCAGAGCTTGTAAGGTTTCTGGGCACGCCTCCTCCCTCCAATTAGTCATACCAGTGACTTCTCTGTACAAGGAATTAGAAAGAGGAAAAAAATTAGCTTTTCCTTTGGCTTCCAATTTAATGAAAGGCTTAAAAGTTCAGTGAATTCAGAGAATGTAACCTTTGGGGCTCTCATGAACAATGAAAATAATAAGAAAATCTAATGTTTCTCAAATAAGTATATCCCTTAAACCTGTTGGAAATCTTAGCTTTTTTTGGTGGAAAGTTAAACCAGAGGCAGTCTTGTCAGACTGCTATAAGATTAAATAGTCTATTAATCAGAAATCAGATTAACAACACTTTGTTAAAGCTAATTATGTGAGGAAAGCCAGCCTCTTGTTGCATTGCCAAAATATTGGATATAATTTTTTTTTCTTACTCACTGCACCATTTTAGACCAAATGTTTTGGCAGCTTAATTAGAGGCAGGTGGTGCCGTTGCCATAATTACATAGAAGTCCTCATATTTTGTCATCATGCTTAATTAGAGCCGTTGATTCAGCATGAAAGAGAAGCATCCTGGCCAACTAAATATTGCAGCAGTCTTTATGGGAAATGCAATGCACCTTCAAATGAGAGCTGCCTGGTTTAGAGGATGCCAAATATTTACTACAGGTTTGGGACAGTACTGCCTTCTCCAGTAGGAAATAGTTAAATTAAACTGAAAGATCTCAACCGCAAATGAAACACAAACCCACTGCAGTCAATAGCAACATTCCCATTGACTTAATTGGGACCAAAACCTAGCTGGCTTTCCTGAACAGGCTAAGACTGATTTATTCAGGGTGAATATGGGACAACTCTACAAATAAAACTGAGATCAGAATTTGGCTCGTTAATCTCACAGGAGTTGGGCTGGTTGTGGCCAGGGAAAGCAGAGCTGGATTTGGCTTGCATGATATCTCAGGATCACAACCCTCAGCTCACTCTGCTCTGAGAGGGGATAATACTTTTCTCATCAGGTCCCAGTAAAGACTTATGCTGAAGCTGTAAAGAGAGTGGTCATCTTCAGCTCAAGGTCATAAACAGAGCCTACAATTAATTCACCTAGAAGTCTGAAAAAAATGATAAAGCTTCAACTACTCTCACCGCCTTCACTGATCTCTCCAGTTAAAACAGTCCTGAAACTTGCATTGCACCAGCTGGTACGAATAGAAAATTCATGTCTCATGCCAGCCAAACGGCTGATTTTTCAGAGTGACAGAGCAAGTGTAGATGGCAAAGTTACAGTCTGTACATCCCTAGGAGTCAGATAAACTCTCAGCCTCGGATGGTCCTTCTGGGCTAGGGAAATCATGTCAAGGCACACAAAGGAGTCGCTCAATCTGCTTCACATCACAATCACAATTTTGAGCACCCCAGATTCAACTCCATTCAGTCATACCAGGGTAACAACCCAGAATAACACCTCTGAATACACAGCATGCACCACAGCTGATCCTAACTGAAACAGATCTTATAGATACCTGCATTTTTAACACCTTTGACCTCTTTCCCATTTCTGCCATACCATTTTTTTTTTTACAACCACACGAATTATCTTCTGGTTGTGCCCATTAGACTGAGCTCTGGGCTCCCTGTATAGCTCCAGTGTATGGAGCTCCATCTGATCTGATATGGTGCTTCTAGCATTAGAGAGCTATTAATCAAAATCAGTGCTACGGAATGTAAATAATAAAGTCCTTTAAGTACCACATTTCCCTTAAGGCTTCTCATTTATCCCTGAGATCTTACACTGCCTGTTCAAAGTTAGTGACAGGACTCAATTTCCCATCTGTGCTTGCTAATTTCTTGCTGATCTTAGAGGTTTTAGACCATTCAATCCAGATAGCTCTTCTACAGGGAATGGGGCCAAGCTAATATATCTCAAAGAGCAGACCAGAAAAATCACTGGGGGAAAATGCCAAATCCCCCACAATGCCTTGGTCATTTGGGAAACAGTTTGAGGAAATCAGTGCTATACTTCCCTCTGCTTCTTTGAATTTGGAGCCCACCTCCAACTTGCATAAGAAAGGCAGATCAGCTACCAACTTAAATGATA
Source organism: Elanus axillaris (assembly GCA_026212715.1). Lineage (NCBI taxonomy): Eukaryota > Metazoa > Chordata > Aves > Accipitriformes > Accipitridae > Elanus > Elanus axillaris. The sequence goes on along the minus strand of JANZLQ010000044.1, from coordinate 16,326,179 downwards.
CTTTGATTTCCCTATTTCAGGCTATTTCTGCGAGCCTGATTCTGTTACTGCAAAACTGATGGGAGCTCAGCATCTTATGAGCAAAAAGATCAGGGTTTTCCTAGTTCGTCTGGGCACAGTACTGTCTTAAAGAACTGTGAATAAATTCCAGCATAATCAATGACACATTTTATCCTATTTCTAATGTATGCAACAATTTTAAAACCTTGTGGCTACTGTTAGATTTAACGCCAATAACCTAGCAATAATCTTATTATAGCTGTAGCTTCAATAAGGTACTTAAGATGTCACAAAGTCTTGTAAAATGCAATCAACTCAACAGCCTGAGTAAAGATATTACAGATTATAAGATTTTAGGGTGTTTTCCGTATACACAGCTAATAAATCCTGAAAGGTATTAAAAAAGCCCAACAACAAATAAAGATTATGAGGCTATAAAAGACCTTATTTAAGATATTTTTGTAACTAACAATCCAACAAGTATGTCCTGGCCCTTTGTGTGTACTCTGAAGCCTGCAATGAAGAAACAAATCTCGTAAAATGAATCCCTGGACTTTTAAGTTTTCAAGAAATAGAACAAGTTTGTCTGACAGCATTTACCTGAAATGAGTCAGCCAAAATGAAAAGCAAGACCAAAGGCTTGAGACCAAAATTTGCATTGTTTTTTGTACAGGGAGAAGGGCTGGAGGACAGGATTGAACAGTTGTCAGAATCACAGCTTGATCTGTATTTCTGCTTTGGATGGACTCCAAGCTCCAAATGAAAATGCTCTGCCCTATACTACAAGGGAGTTTTAATCCACCCCAAATTTAGCAGCGGCAGCATCCCTCCCCCCCGCGGCAGTGAGCGTTTAACAGGGCACTACTGCAGTCATTTCCCTCTTTTCCAGATCCACCGCTACAGAGAAAATCTCCATGTTTCAGTTTTATTATTTTCCAAATGAAATGGAAGGGAAGTTTCCCCAAGGGAAAACTCACCGCTCAGTCCTACAAGCTGGCTGGTTCAGCATGCAGCTGAGTAGCAGCAAAAACACTGTAAAGACTCCAGCAGGAATAGCAGTGCCTATGAAAGGCTCAGCCTGTGCTCCCAGACACACTGGCACAACTCCACTTGGTCGGGTATTGTGCTGAGGCCAGGCAAGTTCAGGTGCTCCCAAGCTGTCATCCATGAATACAACCCAGGCAGCTGAATGCTTCCCTCTATATGTGCATGCAGCTGAACGCCTACAGCCAGCAATGGCGGTAAATAGGTAAAGCGAGCTTTGGGAACCCTAGCTGAGTTGAAACAAGACTGTAACTCCTTTAATTTCTTCAGAGGGGAGAAAGGAAACATCGGTACTTTGCACAGTCACAGCTGGATGGCACATTCCTCGCTACAGCATTTTGCTTGCTTTAATTACCCAGATTTTTTCTATTTAAATCAAAGATGTTTCCTGGAGATGGAAGAACTGCAGACACAACACAAGATTTGCCTCCAGATTTTAAGATGATACTTATGACAGTTATAGCCAACTTAGTGTAACAGGTCAGAGACACTCCACATAAAGCTCTCAGCTTGTTTGGACAACTGTACTTTTGAGATATTGTAGATTTGTCTGTAACTGATGGAGAATCTGGCCCTTCCAGAGACTCTGGTCAGCCCATCTGGAATAGCATATTTCTACATTCTCACATGAGAAATTTCCCAGATAGAAGTAATTTTTGTTCAACAGACACATGGAAGCCCAGCCAGCAATAGGGCTGATTTTCCTCATGGAAGAGTCAGAAGCAAAAGCAAACACTTCACCCAGCCCCATGAAGCACCCAAGTCAACCAGAACACTCATTATGCTTCTGTCCATTGAAGTTTGGAATATGGTACTTCCTGAAAAGGCCAAATTCACACTCCTCTTTCGGAGAAGATGTTGAGACCCTCCATGAGGCAGATGCAGTACACCTTCCCAGCAGATTCCTTAGCCATTAATTTAAGGGACTTGTTTCTTCCCTGACACATGAAGGTTTACCATGTACATACAATATGTTACAGGTCAAGAGAAACTATCATGGTAACGTAGCACTGCATTTATACACGTCTTGCCTTGCATTCACCAGGGCTCATGGGCTCCAGCTAAGCTCAGCCCTAGGTCTTCAGTCCCTGCTTGAGCTACACTGGAGGAATACCTGTCCCCAGGTCTCTCGCACCACTTGTATTATTTCTAGTTTCAATTTTAGCAGCTCCTGCAGTGGTCTATGAAATGTATGTTTTTCCCTGGCCATTATAATACCTATGCTATGTAAGATTGGATGGAAAGTGTTTCTATGTGAAAACCACTCAAAGCAAAATGATCCCTGTCAGTTTTATTCAGTCCATGTTTTATAGGAAGAGAGAGTGTAAAGTGTGTGTGGCTTTGGCAATTCTTATTTCTCCCTTGCTAGCTTGAAGAAAATTGATCCTTGCCACTACACAGATGTGCTGTGGATAGAGCATAGTTATAATACCCTTGCTGGTACGGAAAAGCTATCCCATGAACTTAATGTAATGTTGTTATCATTAGCCTTCACCCTTTGATCATGCACTATTGGCTTTTATGCTGGTTGATTCACGCCCCAAATAAGTAACAATAAAGATGGCTTAGTGCACCACATGTGTTTCCTTTACAAAGGCTTTGTAGCAATGGTGGCTATTTGTTCATTGTTACCCAATACTGGTGTCACTAGGAACTTGTGGGAGGATGTAGCAGCCACCTCCCTTTCTGCTGCAAGCAGTTGCCTCCAAGAAGCACCATCTGAAGGAGTTGCAGGGTGCATGGTTTTGATTATGAATAAAGGGTATTTCTGACCAAGCTGCTATGAGTGGTGCTTGAAACAGCCACGAAGAGGGTAAGATCTCCATGGCATGCTCAGTCCTGGTGTTTCACTGCACTGCTCAAGTAAAAATGAATTAGGGCCATTCTTGACAGTCCACTTGTTTTTTTCTAACCATTTTCATTGCTGCTATCCTGATCCAGTGTTCCTTCACACAGGTAATATAAATTCACAGGGCAAAAGTGCCCATGAAACAGGAGAGGCTCAGAGGTGTCTGCTTGTCAGATAAGTAGCACAGACCTGGCCATGTCAGAATAAGCTCCGTTCCACAACAAGCTGGTGTGGGGAAGCTTCAGAGCATTCTGAGTTTGCTAAACAAGGCTGTTACTCAGCAAACCCATCAGATTTTGGCGTATGGACACCATTCCTGCAGCCACAAGCTTGAGGAAGTGTGGTCACTTTTGACAGGGACTGCAGTCCTGAACGTGAGAAACTGGGTGTCCCATTACCAGTCCCTCCAGTCCCTGTGTCTGCCTTTTTTAGACTTTGAAGCTTTCAGCTGTACTTCAAAGGCTTTGACCCTGCAATCCTTAATCAAGGAAATCAAAAGAAATTTTACTAGATTAAATCAGAAGCAGATTTACAAGATTAAAGACTGTAGAATTAGGAACTCAGGTTGAAAAGGAGAAACTCTGAAGTGCTCAATGTACAGTAAAGAAATACAGTTTTCCTTATGTATCTCAGATGGGGATTTCCAAGTAGGTGTGATGCAGGAAGACACCCACATCCCACTGAAATTCCTGGGAGCCTGGCACCTAATTGCATTAGGGCACTTTAAAAGTCTCAGTCATGCTTATTAATTGTCTTTGATAAAATTTAAGTGATATATTTGCCCTTCTGTTTTACAAGGCAATAACCCAATTAATGTGTGGATAAACTAGGAGGCCAAAGGGAATTGGATTATGTCTGAGAAAAACAGAGGAGCAATTAAAGTATCACTATTATAGGAGAGATTGAATTAACATAGTAATGAAAACATTCCTCCCTGTTTGGGAAATGGGGGCCAGGTCTCCAGTTTTGTGTATGGGGATTATAAGCAGTGAGAACCCCTTGTAATACTCTATCAGTTGACATCACAGCCATTATTTCATTGCATATGAGGTGGCTGTACAGGGAGACTGAAAAAGTAGGGATTAAAAAAGTAAAGGTTCATGAACCTCTTTCTGCCCCAAATCTCCACCTTCCTGCCAACCTCAGCCTCCCTCTCACATCCACACCCAGGGGCTGCTGCTCTCCTGCCTCCAGACGGTACTTCAAGTTTGAGTCCAAGTGAATGTTTTAATTAACAGAGAGCAACTTCTACCTGGAGCAATCTCATTAAACAGATGAATCCAACACTGGTCATGATTTGCCCTCAAAATTAAAATGGTGCCTCCAGGAAAACATAAAAAAGTCTCACAAACACACAGAAAGCTATAACCATAAACCGAAATGCCTTAGAGTAACAGAACTGCCTTATTTTGCCCAGACTGCCAAGCCTATGACAGGATTGTAATTCTAGTCCATGGGCCTGTTTGGCTTTACTAAGTATAAAAGTCATGAATGGAAAAAAGTATACACAGTGGTTATTGCTAGTTTATGGCTTTTCTTCCCCCGTTTTGCAAGTGCCAGGGTCTAGCTTATAGCTCAAGCAGTAATATTGGTGTGCACAATGGTGGAAAATGAATTATTACTTGGTGTAACAGAATGGCTTCTGAAATCATGATGATAATGCTTAATCATGTACTTTGCAGACTATGTTCCCCAGAGTCATAAGGATGCAAAACAGTGCTGGAAATACATTAGCAAGAGAAAGATGGACTTCCACCCCTCTTAACAGCTTTGCTAAAACTCTGCATTTTGCATTGTCCTTTCTGGAGATGCAAGTTTAGTCCTGGGAATATTTAACAAACTGACAAGCTAATGAGTTTTGCCAATGAACAGGCTTGCAAATTTAAGGCTAGGATTAGGTTTGCTTTAATTGAGAATTTTGATAAAGCCATTTTAAGTTATATGCTAAAAAGTACTTGTTCACACACCAACATAGATTATTTTACTGCTCAACCAGAAAAGTAGTAGCAGAAAATTACTACTTCTAATCCACACGCTTGTGTTAGAAACACTATAGCAACCATATAAAGACCAGCTGAGATAATGTGTAAACAAGCTGGCAATATGTTTTTTTTTTTTAATTGGGTTTTTTGTTTGTTTGTTTGTTTTTTAAGATGAGGAATAGATGTTATAGTGACAAGAAGCCAAGTTTCAAGCCAGGGCACCTATACGCCCTACTTGGGCAATCCAGCTTCTCGGTGTCCAGGCTCAACGTAGCACATTAGGCTGAACATCAAAGCAAATTTTACAGACTTGCCAACACAATTTAGAGGCATCAGCACCACTACATGCACTTTTAAGACTAAGGACAATTTGTAGGTGAGCAGCCTGTTTGGGGGATGTGACAGATTGGTCCTTATATCTAAAAGATATATTTTATCTCAATTAGAATTTAAGGCAGGAAAACTCTATGATGTTACACAAGTCAGGCGGGATGTTTTAAATGGCTTAATTCAGTCCCTAAAATATACAACTATGATATCTAAAGCCAGCAACAATAATCCATACCAGGCTATTGTTTAATTCCCTGGGTTTCTGGAAACCTGCCTATCAAGGTACATGTCAGCCAAGCAATCAGGGTTTTGCAAAGTATGGTTAAGAGTTCAGGATATCTTGATTTGAGGGTCTGGATTCGAAGTCATTATCAAATGTCTCCTTTGACTAGCTGGGTGTGACAGGGTCATAACAATGGGCCACCTCGGGACAATTTGGTGCATCTATATGTGGTATGTTCACACCAGCTGGAATAGGACAGGAGCTCAGTTCAGTCCCTGTGTCTGCTGCATTCCCACATCCTGTGCAGGACTTTAGTGGCATTAGCTCAATCTGTACTAGCACTTGTACCAGTAAACCTTGAAATGCAAACAAGAGTAGAATTGGGGCAAATTTCTTGCTTAAAATCCACGCTAAACCAGTACTATATCTGAATAATACTAAAAGTCCAAGGCAAACATTCCCACTAAGTCCCTTCCATGTTACATGACGCATCTGTAAACAGACCTTCCCCATCTGTATGCTGTTGTGAAATGAAACATGGGCTTCTCAGGATCCCAAAGGCTTACAGCTGAATGAATGGCTAAGTCTGTACTTCACGAACATTTTTAAGTCCCCTTCAGTGTTAAACTCTTAAACCGATCCTCCTAATCCACACTGATTAACAGCAAAAGTGTCTTTAATCACATGTAATCTAACTGAACCCTCTCAATCTCCATGCCTGTAAATCATGAAATAAACTAACATTGCACACGCATCAGCCCAGTTTTGCAAAAATAAAGGTATATTACCACCCCTCCAGAGAGTCAGGTCAGATCTGCTCCCAGCACAGGATGTCTGCTCCACAGGTTGTCCGATTAACCTGTAATAATCTCACAAAACCTAATACACTTCACAGTAACCAAATCTTCCTTGTTAACTCTACTTCCCAGGGCAGGCAACAACAGCTGAGACTCCAGCACCGAAGTCAGAAGTCCTGCTCTCTGCCTTGCTTCAGCTCTGACATTCACTGGACCCTGTGCTGAGCTAACTCTGTGGTAATTCAGCAAAAGAAATCCTTTTGGGTTTAGGAGGTTAATTTTCTGCTGGATTAACAAATGGATTCAGCTCCATGCAGGGCCCAAGAAGCATCAGATCCAACATAATGTGGGTAGAGAGAGCAGAAGGGAGTAGGGGAGAGGCCAAGCAGTCCTTTCCTATTTGGCACCAGTGGTTTGGACCCATGGATAACCTGCCCCAGTCCTTTCATATGTGGCAAACACACACACACACAAACATCCCAGTCACTTGCCTGTGTGCCAGTCTTGGTAGACAAACATAAACTGCTTCTCATTTGAGATGACCGGCAGTGAAAACTTGCAGCTGATGTCTGTCCTCACCCCTACAGTTACCGTGATATGCCAACTGCAGGCTTTATTCCTGTGCACTGCTTCACCTCAGTGTGCCCTGTGAGTCTGGCTGTGTGCTCCTAGAGACAGATGTGGCATGAACTCACCCTCTACCCAAGCCAGCAAGCACCATGACAAAGATACTGCTCTTGCTTTAGAGCTGGCTGACTGTGCTCTTCTTATTTAGAGTTGATTTGATCCCATAGGTTACAGCATTTGAGAAGACTGCAGGGGACGCATGGTATTAAAAAGCAGAAGCACAAAGAGAAGCCATCCCTGAAGATGCCTAACCAGAGCAATGGCTATTAGGCAATAAATGTGGAAGTTGATTAATTATTGAGGAAAGAGAAGCCTTTTTCATGCAAAATGCCCTTATCAAAACTGGATGAATCACTGACTGCAAACTAGGTATTTGAACACTTTATTCTGGTTTTAGCCATTCTGGTTTTAGCCAATCCCAGTTCCTATGAATGTATCCATTATTTCTGAATATCCATCAAATTTTGGATCCAGTTGCTGCAGTGAGACCATTACCGGTGCAATTAGCGTGGGCACATGCACACCAGGTCCAGTGTCCCAATGCAGACATAAAAGACCAATGCTCATATAAGCAGCCAAACAAATTTTCTGGCTCATTTGATTTTAAAGCATGTAACAGGAAGATATGAAAGGACACTTATTTTTCCTCAAGTTGAAATACTTTTAATCTTCCTTGGAAAGGAAGTTTCTTCAGAGTCCTTCCTTACTTTCTTCTTTGTCTCCCCTCAAACAGCAGCCCCTCTGCTATTTTAACAAGCTCTCAGTCTCTTAACACTTAGTTGCGTTCAAACGTTTCTTAACAAGTGCCTAGAGAGGAAACAGGAAGAAGGAAAATTATTATTTTCAATCCATTCCCTAGTCAAACTCTTACATTTTAACTGTGCTTAAGCTGAAATCCATTAGCAAATTATAGGTAAAGAATTCAGAGTAAGAGTCAAAGCAGCTCCGAGATGATTCCCTGCAGTCTGGTTATCGAATGGCTAAGGAAAAAAAATGCACATGAATATAAACATTTGTCCTTCAAAAACACTTTAAAAAAGCTATTCCTCCAAAACAGTGACATTTTTCGTTAAATGGTTAATATTAATAATTCACTAGTACTGAAGCAATTCCAGCATTTTATTTCATTTTTGGGCTAGAGTTTTGCTTTTATTTTCAGAGGTTTAAGTCAGCCAGCATATAACTGAGATTATGTTAACATAACAAGACAAAGATCATTCTGTAGTTAAGGCCCTACTAATATTCAGGAGCTGGAAGTTCAATTCAGCTTCTGCTTTGGAGTACATGTGGGACCCTGGGGAAGTCATTTAGTCCCTTTGCTCTCAAAGGCGTATTTCCTCCATCTTTTCTATTTGACAGTAAATAGAGCTTAATAGTGAACCAGAATTTGGATTCAGCAAAAAGCCCAAAATTTCCAGGACCATGTTTGGTGAAGACCTGTAGCTTTTTCATGGACTAGAAACCCTACACTATTTATTCAATTCATATGGAATTTTGGAAAGGCTGGGACTTCTAGGAAAGTAGAAAATAGTGGCCATTCAGACATGTGTATACTCTACCAGAAGTCTGGGAAGTCAGGTCATTTCCACAAAACCACTTAGATTTGACAACTGGTGGAAAATTCCTGTTCAAGAAGTTCCCTATGAGTCTTGTGTACAAGCTCCAACTTCAGGATAGAGATAAGCTCTAATTACCCAAATATATAGATATTAGCAACAGGGGATACCTGCCATTGGTTGATACCTCCACATGCTAAATGATAGCATGTGCCCAATGAGGGACAACTTCTTTAATACGCAATATTTGCATTATGGAATTAGGAGGAACTTTTTGACAACAGCCATTTTCAAATGTCTCATTTACACTGTAAATGCTGCTGCTTCCTGTAATAATTGGGAGGGAGAAGAGGCAAACCACAGGTAAGCTGATCTGCTCCCCCAGGTGCTTGTGCACACAGCTCCTGCCAGATCAAAGCAGAGCCACGCACGGAGGCCAAGGGGAGAACTTGGCCCCTGGCACTTTACAGAGAAATACGCTGGAGCATGCCTTGTATTTAGTCAGGACCCAGCACGTATCTTTGATGTGTGATAACAGCAAGGCAGGTAAAAGCACAAGGGGAGGCTTAACAAGTTATAGCATAGGTGAGAAAGGCAGTTACAAGTCCAGGGTAAGTTGAATGAAATAACATTTGTGCTTTTCTAGGAGAGCCCGGACATATATATCAGCCATGAAATGATACAGGCAAAGGCAGAAAAGCCCAAGATCCACAAACCTGTGGACAGTACTAAACTTGGAGGTAATATGAATAACCTGAGACCTGATACAGCTGAAGTTGGTGTGGGGGATCAGGAGGAGGTGGTTGAACTACAGGCAAAACCCCCCATTTCATGCACACAGAGGAACAGCCTTTAGGATAGCAGCTCCTTGAGCTGCTAAATATGGTCCCAAGGTGGTGGGACCGTATTTAGACAGATGTAACTCATTACTGACCAGACTCTGTAGATCTCAAGACACTAGATCGGTTTTGGTTCCACTAATGTTTGCAGTATAAGGAGCAAACTGAATGTGAACAATGTATTTGTTATAAATTTAATATATTTGCATCATTATTAGCTTTCTCCCTAATGACAGAGATCTGGTAAGCCACTTAGATTTTGGAGGCAGTTTCTTTTTGGAAATGGCCACAGAAAATGCACTGGCTGAGCCTAACCATCTTCAACATTGCAGATCATGTCTGAACTTTGGGGGTTTCAAGCAGTCCTGTGTAGCCCATCTTCTCTCTCTCCTTAAGTTCATATATCTTTGTTCTACTCGGGAATTAGCAAGGACAAGAAACAATTTCTGTTACCAAAGTTGCAATATATTATTTGAGTAATCTTTATTAAACTTTGAGGAAGGGAAGCTTTCTGCCTGGTTACCTGTATTTGAAGTCTGGTGTACTTCAATGTGTAACGTTCATATGTGTTTTCCACTTACAGGTCTATAGCACAAATATTTCAGAAAGTGAAGTCACTGAATATACGAAGTCAGTTTTCTGCTCTCCATTTCACATACATTGTTCTTTAAGAAAAAAAAATCCTTGCTGAATTTTTAAAATGACTTAAATAAGCACAGTAAGATTGTGCAGGGGAGTCATGTTTGTACATGCTGTACACGTTTGAATGGCAAAAATAAGCTACTATGTAGAAATCATAATGTTACACACCTAACAGAAAGCCAAAAAAACCAACTTGGCCTGATTTGACTGGTTTTACTTTTGTAGGGTGCCTTCAGCAGGCTTTTGTTCATCTTTGACTTTACAAGGAAGCAAGTGCAAAAAGACTGGAAGATGTTCCTTTGAAATTTTTCTATGTAAAGGAAGAAGAGAATTTCCATTCCCTATAAATGAATAAATAAATAAATAAATAAATAAATAAATCTACGTTGCTTGTGAAGATTCTTATTTCCTAAATGAATTATTTTCTGCTCCTCTTAAAGATGTGATTGACTTGATGGTCAGAAAGAATATGACTATGGAATGCACTTGTTAACAGCTATGAATCATCAGACTTGACTGAGTGATCAAATGTTGGTTTAACCCTCTTAATCCTACAAACACCACCAGCAGGTCCGATGATTTTGGCAGTCAGCCTCGCCCCCAGGAGAGGAGGGAGGAAGAAAGCTTGACAAGGTGCATGGTAAATAATAGCACCAGATCATCTCTGCCTTAGATACTGAGAGCCTCCCGGTGGAGGAATGGCCACTTAGAGTGGATGGCAATTTTTTTCTTGTTTTTCCCCAGTTGTGATATTCTGACAAACTTCAATTTCAGACTCAGAGTTCATTTACAGAATAGTCCTAGAAGACTGTTCTGCATAAGTATAACTCTAATTATGTCCTTAGCCTTGTCTAATTAGCTTTTAAAACTCAGCTTTTAAACCACAGAATGAATTTGTTTGAAAGGGAAAGGATTTTTTTAAATAACAAGATGTCTATCATACAGTTTTAACAAACTTCACACAAGAGCATGCCAACAATTTTTCTGAGCCATATGTGGATTTCTGTTTTCAGTTAAAAATCTTGAATACCCTGTGCAGGAACTACTGAATAAAGCTATTTATATTATAGAAGCAAACAGAAGAATTTTGGATGATTCTTTGCATTTCATCATTATTACCAACTTAAGGCACTTTCAAACACATTAAAGTTTGTATTGTTCAAAAGACATCAAGTTCTATGAATAGAAACAAACATTGTGTTTAATATGATCTTTTGAGCCAGAACAGCTGTAGCTGACTACAGAGCTAATGTTCTTTGAGCCAAAAGCCATCCTTTTGCGTTGTGATTATTCAGCGCCTCACACCAGAAGTTTATCCTTAAACCAGTAGCTCCCCTGATGGAGGTTTACCCTTTAGGACCAACCTGGCACAGGACTGAACAGCCCCATTTTTCCACCAAAGCAAGTTCTCACGACTCCTGTCCCCTAGGAAGGCCAAGGATTCAAACTTGCAATCACAGAAAAATCCTGAAAGTGAGAAACTCCAGGGCATCAGTTAGTTCCCTGTTCTATCTCCATCATTATAAAAACACAAGAGCAAGGGCCAACACCACAGCTCACTTGCACTGCAAACTGAAAGTCACTATCCAGCTGCTTTGGCTAGTACAGCCCTTTAATACCTCTGGAATTCCCCGGGCACTGCTCTCACTTTGCAGCAGAATGAGCCTGAGAAACTTGTTTGTACTCAGCCTAATGCTCAGCACACAGCATCCTCAGCATGGATAGAACCATCTCAGCTGTGATTAAAATCCATCAAGAACAGTAAACTGAAGAAATACTATTTTCTTTCCACAGTTCATCATCTGTGCTTCTGTTTTCCTGGAATAGCTCAGCTAATCTACAGGAGCCCACTGAGGGTGCACCCAGAGCTTTGGTGCAGATGGCACTCTTAGCTGCAGCAATGGCACATTAAGCCAAAATCCTGGCAGCATTAGAGACAGCTGCCCCTGCACTGAAGAACTTCCCACACATGAGGGGTTTTACAGCTAGTGGTGGGTTTTCAGCAAAAAACACTCCTTTGCCTCAGTACTCAACTCAGATATGGAGGCACAGTTCTGCTGGAGCAGACAAGTCTGAGGTTAAGCAGAGCTGTTAAAGATCTCAGCTTGTGTTTTGTAAAATAAGAGTACTGGGATCAGCATCCTGGTCAATACCTGGCTCTGCCACCAGTGTTTTTCTCCTTCCCTGTTCTAACTATGCCCTGTGGTTTCTGGGGACGTGAATGGGTCTTTCCTGTGCTGGGTAGTGGTTATTATCCCAGCTCTTGGTCCAAGCTCCAGAAAGGACCATCCCCAGTTACCTTCTTGGGGTGGGTCTAATGTTCTGAGATGCTGCTGGAATGCAGAAGCTTTTAAAACAGGAACACCCGAGAGACCACTTCCAGGTATCCCACTGGTATTTATTGACATTCTTGGTCACATAGCCTTCTCCCTCCACCACGAACCTCCTCTTCCTTGAGGGTGCAGCTCAGTGCTTTGTCACAAGACTTCCCTCCCTTGCTTCCCCACCATGTCTTTTCCTCCATCCTTGGAAATGCAGCTACTCTGAAATTCCAGCTCTGTGTGGACTGTATGCATCCTAAGCATGTTTTAAATGCTAGCAACACACCAAGGGTTTTACACTAAACGATGGATGCTGCAGTAGAAAATGAAGAGTCACTGCTTCAAATTCCTCTATTGAACTATTAAAATCAGTCTGGATTTTGGTTTGTTCTTTGTTTTTTAAAGACTTTGCACTGACAACAGCTTCCCTCATTTAAAAAGGAATATAAATTTTTATCAAAATCTACTAAAATGCAAATAGTTGAATCTTTGCTATTTTGGAGAATGATAGTTATGAGTTGACAAACAGTCTACTCACCATCTGAGAGAGCTTGTCACAACACACATAAATTAACCCTCCCCCACACACGGAGTACAGTAATCTAAAAAAATGGATTTTTCTTTTCTTCTACTACAGCCCATGGAGAATTATCTTCTTTGCAGGGCTTCTTGTGATGTATTGCTGCTCAATCATGCATGCACCTTTGAAACAGCATCACAGGTTCCTCCTGACAGAAAGGAATGTGTTCCTACTCCAAGGTTACCTTTGTTCAAAATATACAATAGAAACTAGATGCTAATGAGAAAATAAATGCACAGCGCGGTCTCTGGAAATGGCATTGGTGAAGCTATCACCTTGCCTGAAGCAATAAATTCCAGGCGAGCACAGACTGTATTTTTAAAATTTATCACCTCACAGACTAACAAGCATTGATTATATGTTTTTCTTTGAGTAATTGCCAATACCATTAATATGTTCAAAATTATACTTAAAAAGAAAACAGATTCTGAAGGCTTCTACAAAGGAGAATATGTATGAAGAACAAAGACAAAAATTCTCTGCCAGAGGAGAATCCTGACAAGTCCCCAACTTCAGTTAACTGGGACAAGCTCAGTAAGGAAATAAGATTGTCACTGACATTAATAGCAGTGAGAGATCAGGGAGAAGTCCTTAGGGCCCACAGCTGGGCCAGCCATCACTCTCACATGGGACTTATGTCCCCTTCACTTGGTACAGAAAAGCCAGAATAAACCCCCCCTTCAGAATTATTCCCACAAGTTAATAGCAATCCTTGACCATGAGCATTTAGCACTTATACCAGCACAGAGCCTTCCATTGAAAGGCAAGCCAAGGGCAGGGCATAGCATTGGCTCAGTTCCCAGTTGCTACCAGGAACACCACAGAAAAAAAGTGAGTAAGGAGAGGAAAGCACCTTATTTTCTCACTGCATTTCAGTGATGTTCCCTGGTCTCTGCTACACTGAGACATATCTCTACGTGACAACCCATGCCTCGTTCTAGCTGTCAGAGAACTGACTTAAGTAGTATGGAAGATACTAGTTAAAATACCAGATCAAGCAGGCTTCTTACCTCTGGGAGAATTGAATTAACAGTATTTCCCAGGGGAAGGGCTTGCCCTGACTTCTTTAGGAAGTTCTGGATGTGCCCTTGGGTTAGTGAGACAGGCGCAAAAGCAGAGACAGTCTGTGTGGAAGCTCGAATCCATAACTGTCCCTTCCACTCGAATCAGAAGGGCCTTTTCTCAGTCCTTCACAACCCCTACCCCCTTCACCAGGGCTTTCAGCATCAAAATGAGACCTGGATTAGCATTTGTTGCACCTACCTATGTCATATTTCTCAACATTGCCACTGTATGTTTCAGCTGAGATGCTGAAATACTGTCTCAAATTGGCGACAGGAACAGAAAAGCCCTGGATAAGGAATGATACATTTTTCCCTGCACAACATTATAGATAAGAAATAAGCTGCTCATTTATCGATTATCACCATTGTAACAATGCTAGAACTCTTTCATTTCTGGATATCATCCTTAAACATGTCCTGAACAATTAACTAGTGTAAAAAGAACAAAATAACCAGAGCCCAGTGCAGATAAGAGAAATATCTTTGTGGAAGAGGAGCCTTAAGAAATCTAGCGAACATTAGATATATATCACACACATTCTAAATTTAAGATCGAGGGTAATTATTTTAATGCGGAACTCTCAATCACTGCTCACCCTACAGAGCTTCCCCACGGATTTGAGTTTGAGTAATGTTATAATGACAGCATTACCACTTGTAATAGAAAGAATCATTACAGCATCATTATCAAGGAATTACTCTTGCAATTAGTAATAATTCCCACATTCACAGTCAAATAAGTAACACTTTTCCCCATTAATTTCATCTTCCCTGTAAGGCTAGAGTAAGCAACTATTCTTATCACTGTGTTTTAATACACCTGTCTGCTTCTTTGTCTAAATAGTTCCTAATCCTCTGCTTTTGAAGAGCACTGCGTCTAGTCAGATAATTTCACAAGGATCAAACTACATGATCTGTCAGCTTACTAGGCAGGTAGAAAATGAATTCCTCATGTTTGACCTGGTTCTATAATGTACTCTAAATGGAAATCATACCCTTCAGATACATTTACAACAGGAGAAGAATGATAACTGAGGACAGTGTAAAACATTATCGTGTGCACATCCAATTGTTTGCAATGGTTCCCTAACTACTACTGGTAAGCAGTAGCTCACAAGAGTATTGCTGTATAATTATTGGGAATACATTCCGCTACACACGTGTTGATCCAAAGCCTACTCAAGCTATCAAAAAGAGCAGCCCAAGTTCAGAGTTCAGGCCTATGCAGTACGTGGAAAGGGTTTTTGTTTCCTTGTTCTTCTGAGCACACATACTCCTCTGGGGAGGCTCAGGTAGCGAGGTCTTCTATTTTATCAGCCCATCCATCATGGCCTGCCACTTCAGATGGGATTTCAAGGAAGAATTTAGACCTGCAATTTTATAATACATGCATGAAACATTCTGTATCACAATGAACAATATATATTGAGGCTCTGGAGTATATAATTTCTTAAGACAAGAGATCTCCCTCTTACCAATACAGAGCAAAGATGCAATGCAGTGGAGAGGAAGGATAAGGAGTTTTCCTGGTACTTCCAGTAATGCCACTGGCAGAGGTTAACTTACAGAAACATTTTAATGTTTTCTGGTTGTTTATCCTGGGCAAAAGTTTGGCAACTTGGACAAATCTTTTCATGCAAAATTATCCTGCATCAAGCCATACCACATTCAGTCCTACTGAAGAAACTGTTGTAGAATTCAAAACACTGCACTCCCTGAGTACTGTAACTACCCAAAATGCCTGGAGCCAGTCACTCTCCCACTGCAGGCATCAGGGAGCTAGGAAGGCCACAGGACTCATCTGTACTCCGTTCCTCTTGGCTGACTGTGATGAGCAGCTTTTCTCCATAGCAGACCTAAGGAGAAAGTGCTGAGCACGGCGATCCATTTGAGACCCTGGTTCCTTTGTACAGTGCCTAAGTGAAAGCCAAAAATCTAACCCTAGATATGGACAGTGAATTTCCGAAATCCTTTTGTAAGTTCTAAGCACACAGAGAGAACAAAACAACCAACCTTATGACACCGCCTACATAGTACATTAGATGGATGTGCCAATCTTATGTATAATTCTATTACATTCCCCTTCATCCCCCAGCTTAACTCTTTGCAGAAGGCCTCCTCAGTGAGATCTTACAGCTGCTTTATATGAAAGCTGATGAATACATTCATTGTTCTTACACAACTCCAAGGCATATAGTTTCTTAGTAAATCAGACATTCAATACACAGAGGAAAACACTGTAAAACAGTACAAGATACAGTAAGCAGTACTTGGATTACTATCAATAATTAAATAGAAACCATTGGATAGTAAATCTGCGGATGTTCCTCATGCAGATTTTTCCCACTTCACTGATGTTACACAGTCTCTTTATTTCAGCTCACATTCCCTTACGTCTGCAGAGGATCTCTTGAGCCATCACAACAATTCTGCTGTCATGCACTCCCATGTCAAGCAATCCTTCAGATACTAATAAAATGCCAGCTTATGGCTATTTCAGGTGCCTTGCCTATGTTATATTTACTATGAACCTTTTCCAGATCCCCGCAGCTCTCATACTTGGAAACCTCCTCACAGTCAAACTAAATTTATTGTCATCTAGACTGTAGGTGTTCCACTCTAGTGCCAAGCATAGAAGTACCACAGCTGTTACAGTCTAAGACTAGAAGAAAAGCAAATTCTGCAGGGAGAGGCAATATCTTTCATTAAATCAATTTATACAATGGGAAAGCACTGGGCAAGCTTACAGGTGCACAGGCAAACTACAGAGCTCTTCTCCTTCCTGCTATTTATTCCTCTTGTATTTATGACCAGCAATCACATTCTCTCCTTAGTTTTCATTTCATGATGCGGTACAAACCAAGCTGTTTCTTCTGTGGAAGCCTGAACCTCCTGTCTTAGGATCAGAGATTCCTTTGTATGCAAAGCAAGACAATCAACCACAGCATACCTCCCACAGCCTGGGATGGCAGTCTGCTACTTCACTGTTTCAACCAGTGTCCAAGACGCAGCCCAGGGCCACCAGAATTCTAAGCATCCTCTGAAATGGTATTTTTTTCCTTTTCTTTGCACAGTCTTATCACAAAGGAAAATCATGACATATTTACATTAACAATTCTAGTATCAGTAACAGACACGTGTCATCTGAGCCTAACTGATGATTTCCATTGTTTGATACTTAAAACAACCCTGGGTGCTTTATTTCTTCTCCCTAATAGTATTCATAATTAGAGATCCACTTGTTGCCTCTTATTGTGAAAAACCACGTTTCCCAGCTTCAGCTGGAAAGTAGTGGTGAAGGACCCATCACAAAAATGATTAATGCCACAAGTAGGAATTCTGTCCCCACATCACTTTTACAAATGAATATGTAGTTTGCTTCATAGGAAGGTCTCATTCTTGGATGATTCTAACTCATCATGCTTTGTAAAGCCCTGAGGTCAGATAAGTTTTTTGCTACAAGTGAATAAAAAAAACTTGGCATACCTCCAATCATAGTAAAATGAGAAACACGGCGATCTCTCAGAGCAATTTGTTCTAGCAGAGTGCTCAGGCTATGGGACTTGAGCATGATCCTGCAAGTCAAAGCTTTACAAACAAAGCCCTGTATTTATAACAGATCTCCTCCTGCTGATGTTGTTAGGATTTCAGCTTGCAAGTGCCACACAAGGACACAACTCAGCTATGAGATGCCCCTATTTTCTCTTCCTGTGCAGGGCAGTAGTGTTCATGGAGACACTCCAGAACCCTGGAGCCCAGGTGGAAGGAAGAAGATGCAGACTGTGCTTTGGATCAGGATTCTCTCCTTAAAAAAACAAGGAAAGGAAGTCCACACCCAAGGGAGCGTGAAACAGTGGCCTTCATGGCCTTTGATTTTAGCTCCAGAAAAAGAAGTTGAACTTGCCTGACCCTAAGCCCAAGCTAATAAATCCTTTTACAAAGCAGCTATGTTGTTTGCACTCATAAGAAATTGTCACTTCTCTTCTTCATGATTGCTTTGTACAGCACCTAGCACTATGGGGGGATAAAGGGGGTAAGAAGGGTTGGACACTGCTGTCTTATTTGTGTTGCAAGTATTTTGTTTACAGAGGCAATCACTATGCTCAGCAGACTGAGTGCTGCATAAAAATCATAAAAAGAATTTGCCATGAATTAAAAATGAACAATACTTAAAAATCCCATTTTCCTATTCTCTCAGCAGCATGCAGCACAGCAAGGTAACTTTTCAAAGAAAGCCTTATCAGTTCTGACACTTTAAAAAATGCAGAGCCTGACCTGTTCAGCATTTACAAAGTTCACTGATCAATTAGGATGCAGCACTAAACAGCAGTGCTCAGGACACGGATATTTCTCCACCTTGGCCCTCTTTGACCTCCCCACACAGTAATGAATTTTCTTCCTGCTTGCCCTGCAGAATGGATCAACCTTAATTATCCCACAAAAGACCAGCGTTGACCCAAATTTATTAGAAAATTGAGGGACTGTCATACTAAACTTAAAGTCTGATGTCACATCAGTTAACTCATAGCACTGTTATATATCTCTGCAGCCAGGACTGCAGTGAAACTCAGCTCTCTCAGACTGAAATGGATGGCAGCCTCGCAGGGCACCAACAGTCCAACGTTGTCAACAGTTTTCTGTCCTCCTCCATCTGCTGTGGGGTCCAAGCATCCTCCAAAGTCAATTCAGATCTGAGGTCTCACTAGAGATGCTGTGTCACAAAGATGAAAAACAGCAGCCACAAAGCCAACCTGCCTGGACAACAGGATGTATCCACAGGCACAGTGCACTCAGCGCATGGGAATGGGATTCTGAGGACCACAGCACTGATTTGGTATTGGGAGACCAGGGCTCAGAGGAGACATTGAACAAGTCATTTGCCTCCTCTGTAACACAAAAGCTGAGATCTTCCTCACTAACTGCTATGTTACAGAATCTAATCCTTTATTAATTAAAGCTTGTGGCTACAAGGTATTTCCATGTGCGACTTTCACCGGTGTGAATGTGTTAAGCCTAGATTGTAAGGATCTGTTAAGTACATAGGTTGGCTCCAGACAAGAGAAGTTAATTAAAACCCAATCATAAATCACTGTAATTAGAAATAAATGTGAGAAATAGCCATAATGAGAGAGCTCTTCATGAATACAGAAGAGACAAATCATGCAACTGGGTCTCAGTGCAGAGCTCGCACACTGCCCTATGAAGCACATTTCCTGATATCCAAGTTACAGTTGAGGTGTTTGCAAGCATAAAAGCCTCTGTGGCATTTCCTTTCTATTTTCAGTGCCATGCCTGTCCTCATACATGCCCACAGCAGTGGCAGCTTATAAATATAATCGGTATGGGTTGATGCACATACAACCATTCTATTTTAAATATTACATTTTCCAAGGCACTCGCTGGGACTGAGAGGACAGAGGCAGCTGCACAGCAGATCTGTGGTAAGGCAGAACTTCTTGCTGGGAAAATCCATGGCTTTTTAAGTATGAAAATGAGACTATGGCTGGAATATCAAATGTACACAATAAACCCAGATTACTGACCAAGGGAAGTATGATTGCTTCAGCACTGTTCTCCCATGCAGGTAGAGGTGCCTTGACTGAGTAGTGCTTCTGGGAACTGACGGTAAATCATGCTGTTCAGTGCGCGAAAGAATCTTTGCTTAGAGGGTCATTCAAGTCAAAGGTACCAATTTTATCCCAATTACAAACAGTAACTACAAATCTTGTCTTGTGGACAGATATTTTTTTTTCTTCAAGGAGCAAACACTCTGCATATTGAACCAAAAGCATTACAATGCATTGATGAGCCTGCCTGTGACTGAGGTCCTGAGCTACCCCAAACCTCTGCTCCTGCTGAACCCAAGAAGATGCTCAGACCCCAGCAGGTTACATTTCAAATAACATCTGAGGACCCAACAAGGTCACACAACCCAAATACAGCCTCATAGCTGGAAGAAGTCCAGGCTTGTGTCTAGGTTTTGCAGTCTAGTCTAAGGACTTCAAGAGAATAATGACAATGCTGCTGAAAGCCCAGGTCTTACTATGAGACAAACACCTATCTTATTAAATAATCAACAGTAAATCCCTCGCCCCAGTGAATTAGCACAGTAGGACTCAGACACTCTGCACAATCTCCTAAACAGCTTTTAAACAGCAATATTTGGAAGATTTATTATTTATGCTGTGGCAGTACATAAAGACTTCAGTTGGGATTGGAGTCCTATGGTGGTAGATACTGTATAAACACATAAGAAATTATTCTCCTCTGCACCTTCTTCCCCAAGGACCTGCAATTTTACTGGAGCTGAAGCTCAGAAAAAAATGGAAACTGCCCTAATGGGAACTTACAGGCAGAATGCAGCAATGCAGATGTATAGCCCAACAGCTCTGAAATGCTGGCACCTTTACAGCAACTATATAGTATGTATCAGCAATCCCTGCAGATCTGTGAATTATCAAATCTACCCTTTTAGACAAGGAATCAGTTTGAGTCAAATTGCATAGGATTCAGAAGCATTCTTTTTTCAAACCCTAATTCAGAGTCATTATTAGTGATTGCTTTACAGTGGAAGTAATAGGGCAGGAAAATTATGTACTTAATATACCAAGTAGCTAACTCAAAGCAGCTCTTTAAATTCATGTACTGCTCAATTTCAAGTCCAGTGGAAGTTGTTTGGGTTTTTTTAATTTTTGTCAGCTTGTTTGCTGGTGTGTATCAGTGTAAGTCCAGAGAGTGATACCCACTTCCATCAGATAAGAACATTTCATGATATTATCTGCCTGCCTGGAGGAGCTGGCTAAAAATCTGACTCCCATGGGTCATTCCAGTCTGGAAAAATAATTAATGGTGGAGTCTGATATCTTTGACACAATCCTCTTTGCTTTCAAATTATGTACAAAGCCTTGTTTCCCTTCACACACCAGGAACGAAGCAGCAGGAGAGAGCTCTAAGTCCCTTTTTAGCCAGCAAAAAGCTGCATTCAGCATTTTGTCAAGACTGCACTGCCAATGCTTTTCTCTGGCTGCTTATGCAGATGATCTGATGCTGTTTCTGCCAGGGCTCCAGAACACCATCTTGTGAAGCCTCTACAACTCCTCAACTGGTGACTTCAGCTTGTCGTTTTGGTGGATGCTTTGACAAATGAGGGGGGAGATCGACTAGCTAGCTGCAGTATTTTTCCAAAATGAAGAGGCAGCCATTTACACGAAGGTTCACTGTGACTAAGCAGTTACTAGATTTCATGCAACTCATAACAATACAAATTATACTTTCTATATAGCCAATTCAAAGAACAGGGAGAGCTACAATTCTGGATGGCTTTCAGGTCACTGAAGGGCTTTTCGGTCCAGGCAAGTATCAAGCATATTGCTCTAACACTAAGACAGGGCCTGTCTCTACAGCCCCAGATCTGATCCCAGCTACTTTGGCAGCTTCTCCCCTTGCCTGGGATCAAGCCTGGATCAGGGAGTTTCACTGCAGTTTGGCTTTGTAACCAGCTGACTGAAGCTCACAGAGACACATGCAGATTCAAGGCACCCAGCTGCCTGGCACCAATATACGGACAACTCAAAAGCACGGCATGGCACGTACTACTTCTTTGTGTTCAGCTCCACTCTTCTTTTGAAGCAAAATGCTTCAAGGTCAAAACCTGGTTGCTAGCTTTATTTATATATTTTTTTTATTTTTTTTATTGTCATCATGTATTGTCACCATGTCACCATCCTAGTTCCATTTTAACCCACATGCTGAGGCAGCATCCCACTGTTTTACTGCTTGTTCCCAGACTATGGACTGCATCTCTAAAACATGCATATGCATGCAGTAGCACAAAAACCAGCTCTGCACAAGTCTGCACTGCCCCTTGCAAGTTTGTTCAGGACCATATATTCCCCACCACCTCACACTACTGTATTTTGCACATGGAAGACATTTGCATTCAGACAAGTCTTTAAAAGCCCTTTTGCATTTGTTACAGGAGCTGTCATCAGAAAGGTGGTGTAAATCAATGTGCTAAGGGTGAGAAATATTGATTTCCCTTTGAGGTTTATTTACAGTATGGCTGAAAGACCTAATATTAAGAGACAACAAATCAAGCCATCTCACTGCTCAGGGCCAGTTTGGAGGGGGTTACGTGGGTGCAGGGGAAGTACAACAAAACAGGCACAGTGTTACCCTGTGGCCAGGGCCAGGAAATGACAGAAACACCCCCAAAACACAAGCAAGTGCCAGGAGCAGCAGAGTGTGGCCCTGCAGTAGGAACACCTCCGTACAGCAATCTGAAGCCTACCTGCCATGTCTGATGCTCTTCTCACACAAAAAAGACTGTCCACAGGGGATTTCCCAGCACCTTGAGCTCCAGATGTCCAGGGGCCCTTCAACAGCCACTTCTCTTCCAGCACCCTGCAAGGGGCTGCTGTGGGGAGCTGTATCACTCCCTTGTTCCTGCTGAGGAGCCAGGGCCTGGTCACAGGAGTACGTGTATGGGCTAAACACCCAGAGGAAACAAGGCAATGTTTTTTTTTAACTAAAGGTTTTCCTTGTTATGTTTGCATCACGGTGAAGAGCTTCTCCAGTCACCCCGTCACTGCTGGCCCTGCCCACAGCTTCCAGCACCAGGCCCAAGCCCATGGCTCATCCCCATGCAGGGAACAGTGAAGAAGATAGGCATGGCCCAGCCAGCTCCACTCAGTGTTCAAAGCCTGACAAGAGGGTTGCAAAAGCATGGTGGGGAGTGAGGGCAGGATGTGACATCTAACCGTGCCAAAGTGGTCCTGTCATGGTGAAGGGCACATCTCCTCCTGGCCCACAGGCAGAGGGGGTGCCATTTTGACAAAAGCAGGTGAGGACAGCCATTTTATAGTCCCCCAGAGTCAGCACCTCAGCACTCTGCCTGGGGGAAAGGCCCTCCCTGTACAGGAAAAGCAACTTTTTCCTGTTTCTTACCACCTTTTTCCTTTCCTCAGGAGTGAGCCAGTGCCTTCCTCCTGAGGGCAGCTCTGGCAGTAGAGAAGGAGACTGACCAGAAGTGGCAGAAGGGGAGTTACCTCAGGTAAAGCCAGTGGTGCCTTATCTGTAAGGACACACAGAGATATTCTCACTCCTGGAGAGCTGTTCCTCCCTCACAGTTTTACCCACAGCCTCCATAGCCATGAGGATGTCTCCTGCCAGTTCAGGGCCCCTTTCCAAGCTTGGCAGCCCAGCCTGCATGTGCAAGGGAAGGACACCCACCAGCAGGGCAGAGACATGCCAGAAACTCCAGCATGGGCCAGTAGCAGGACCGGGGGCAAAACCATTTCCTAGTCCCTTAGACACAGCAATCCTGTTTCTTGTACAACCCTGCTTTTTAAAGGGGGTATGGGATTGTGGCATTGTTTGCTCACTCCTGGAGGAAGGGCTTGCAGGGAATGCCTCACTCTGTGCTAAGATGGATTTGCCATGCCCTTTCAGTGAGCCAGAGAAGCGAAGAGCACCAGCTCTGAGATCGGCACAGGGGAAACACTTCAGCTGCTTGCAGCCTGTAAGGGAGGCAGAAATGCAGCCAGTGGCTGAAATGTATTAGGCTGTGCAAGCATGGGTTTTAGTCTGTTACTTCAGGAAATTAATTTCTACTGAGTTTCGCAGTTTTGCCTCCTGCTCCATGGGCCCTGTGATGGTCATTTGTCATTGCTGCTCAGAAGAAAGGCGATTTTCAGGAAGGCAATGAGGCATTCGACAAGCTTTCCAGTTAAGTGTGGAAACATCACGCACTGTCATATAATAGCGCTGTAAGCAGCGACACCTCTCAGACGAGTTGTACGGTTACATCTCTAGGTAGTGATGAAAGCTTCTTTTGTTAGGGTAAAGGAAAAGCTCAGAGAGGATATGCAGGGAAAATTAGGAATAAGCAGGAGATGATTAGACGCTCAGTCGCACAGACATCATGCAAATAAATTGGTGTGGAAGTCAGAAACTCCTTAATAGAGTGAGTCAAATTTTGCAGTCCTCACTCAGCCCAGCCCCGTTCAATAGTTCAACCTTAGGTCACTTGCTGGTAAAATTATTACTTTGCCAGTTTGATAAACCTCCTCCACACGTCCTCCCATTTACATAAGCGTATAGACAAACCCTGCCAATGACATTTGCTACAAATTTTCCCAAAGCCTATATTGAATTAGCTTTTCTCTCCAGGCAATCCAGGCCCCTGTGCTGAAATCCTGCAGCGTTTCCTCGCAGAGCAGCCGAGTCCTGCCTGACATAACTTGCAGGTGTTTATTTAGTGCAAGAAACAGGCTGCAATGGAAACAGCACCCTTTTGACCTCGTTGAGTAAAGGGATTGCAGAGACTTTATAAGTATTCTTTATCTCAGGAGCCGTCAGTGGAAAAGTGACCAGTGTCCTTGCCAGTTAAAAAGAATAGGACTCTTTCTCTCAGCAGCATAGAAACATGCCTTCCTTGTCACATCAACCTCCTAACCTTCTGAAGTCTGCTGCTCTCCCATTTTCCCAGCTAAATTCCTCCATCACAAGTAAGATTTAATTCATAGTCTGGATAGCAGACAGAGGTCAGTGGGAAGATACAAAATGGCATATGTTACAGTAGGAATGAATGAGCTTAACACCTTGGCTCCAGTGGAGAGTGAAACCTAAAAGGAAGTGCAGCCTACTTCAGTCAACACTTCCTTATCACCACTTCTTGTCTTTCTAGATAGATCCTGCTCTTCTGGCTCTTCACACAGAAAATGCTCTTGCTCAGGTAGAGTGAGCCAGTTCTGTGGTTATGTGTGAGTAATTGTAATATATGTGGGTGTCAACCAAAGGGCAACAAAACTGGTTTAACTAGCATACTGAGGAGTCTGGCAGAAGGTGCAAGCGACATCGGTTTTGGCTTAGTTCTGAAGTTACAATTGTCATCTCCATCACAGTTTACTAAGAGATATATATGTTTTTACTCTAGCTAGCCAACGCTTTCCAATTCTGATTCTGAATGGATAAAATATAGATCTTATTTCCATGTTGCCTTGTGCAGTTCAAGATCTCATTTTGAAAAGCTCACAAATTACAGCCATTTTCCTTTCACATTTACCTGTGCTTTCATATGCGTTGCACTGATAAAAGGCTAAAGTCCAAGGCAAAGTTTGAAGTCTGTGATAAACAGTGAGGTGCTGACCTCAGACATCAGAATTGTTTTCTCTAGGAGCTAAAGAGCATCACAAACCTCCCGATCTCCTTACCAAAATACCAGCTGTGTATTTCTTCAGGCTGACTTCAGGAGCATCCAAAGCAAATCCTGTTTGTAACACAGATCATAGAATGGTTTGGGCTGGAAGGGACCTTAAAGATCATCTATTTCTACCCCCCCACCGCCATGAGATGAGAACAGGTGCAGAGACATAATGAATCTCTCACGCCAGATGCTAAACAATTCACTTATGGTTACAAGAAGAGGCTTTGACACTGTTAGTGGAGGTTTTATAAGAGCCTACACAGATGAACATAGAAAAAGGAAGATCCAGAGTGCTCATAATAATGTGTGATCACTTTTTTGCTGATGTCCTTGTTTAATTTGGCACCAAGTGGATTTTTTTCTGCCATAAATTTCTGACTTTCTATATATAGATAGGAGCGTAAAAGCTACCTGAGGGAAGCTGGTATTTTGCAGGGCTTGTGCTGATTCTGGCTGTCTCCAGTAGAGATCTGGTCCAACTTGATGCCAATGCCTTGTGAACAGGCAGGTTGAAAGACAGAAGGAAAAAACCCAAATCCTATCAATAATAAAAGCAGCTGCCAGGATGAATAAAGTGGGTGCATCTTCAGATTTAAGGCTAGAGATCTTCTATGGCCTTAAATGAGTCCAGAGGAGAACATTTCAGAAGCTCTTGAAGGAGGAATGTGTGTGTGTGTGTGTGTGTGTTAGTTAAAGCTTTAGTTACCTGGTCTAGTTTATTCCCCAAACATCCACTGACCCTAAACCAGTCCAGAAGTACATGAATGTATTGTGCATTCAGGGGTTCAGTTTTTATTCTGGATCCTTACAACAGATAAGAACCTGAAACAATGAAAGGCAGGAATAGAACATGTTGGACTTGCTCCTATTCCTATTTATAGCAATTTGGTCTAGCTCCATTTGTTTCAGCAAAAGCTGGATACGGTTCAGAAGCACCAGTTCAAACTGGGACAATGCTTAAGCAGGTACTAACTTCACTAGAGTTGATACAGCGGAAGCATCAAACTTCCAGCTGAACACATTTTTAAGTGTGATTGCAAGGTGAATAACATTACAGAACTCGATGAGAAGGGAATCCCTCCCTCTAATCTCAGAGATCTGTAGAAATGGCACCTTTTTTTTGCCCAGGGCAATATTATGGGTTGTCTCAATTTTTATCTGTTTGCACTCTGAGTGAGGTTTGTCACATTTCCAGCTGTTTAGAACACCACATCTCACACTGAAATAGGCATGAAACAAGACAGTGTTTGTAATAATATAAAACAGTCACTTACCCCTGAGCAAGTAATTTATCTCAGACCAGAACACCAGAGTAATAATTGGGATTAAAGATAGAGCAGTCAAGACAAAAAAAAAGGTAAATCAATCACTACATTAGGATATTTGAAGAATCATTTGCATGTACTCTGAAAGTATGATACTTGCTATTAAGCCCAGCTGTAGCAGAGTCCCACATTCATAAATATTCATTAAATAACCTTTTAGCAAAACTCAGTGACTATGATGGTGGCCCGCTACTGAATTCAATCTAGCTGAAAACCTGAGAAGTAACAAAATGATTGCATGTCTGTCTCTTCATTAAATCAGTGTGCAAATTTGCATAGATTAATTTGCGTCAAAGTAATAGCTCCACTCTTGGCTTATAGCCAAGAAGACTTGTGATCAATCTATAGTTTTAATTCAGTTCTGCACTCCTAAAATGTTGGGTGGTTTTTGCTATTTTAGAGACAAAAAATCAGATCCGAATATGATTTTCACCACTTCTGTCATTTCTCCCCTTTTCTTATGTTATGGTGATTAATTATAATAAAATGTGCACACAATTAAAAAGCAAAAAATAATCACGCAGTCTCAGCCATGGAGAACTGAGATCTGGTTTGCTTCTGTGGAAATAAAGTCACATTGGAAGGCTTGAATCCTCAACTGCATTGAATTCAACACAGGGTGGTGTATGTCTAGGGTTGAACAGACAACTTACGGGCCTGTTTTGTGGTGCAGAGCAGTTCCCAAGACTGGTGGGGCCCCCCTGTGCATTTTAGCACAACTTTGCCTGCCATTCATCAGGTCCCCAGCCCATCATATTCAACCTTTCCAGAGGATGCAGAATTTGCTGTACCTATGCAACTGCTTGATCACCGCACTGTTTAAAATATATTTAAACACTTTAATGTCGGATGTGCTCAGCTCTGTCAGGAAAACAATAGCTCCTTCAGTTATTTGAAGTTAATAATAGGGATAGACAGTGCACTCATTTACATTGTCAGCTTGCTTTCATTTTTTAACCTACTTTTTTTTTTTTTAAACAATCAGGCTTTAATTCAGGACATTTGATTAATCAAACTCAGACCATCTGCTGCAGTCCTGTCTCCTGCTGATCTGCATTGCCTGAAGTCAGTGACATGTTTCAGGGCTGCAGTCTCACACTGTCTCTTCCTCTGTCAGCTGTTCTACTGCAAATCTGCTCCTTTCACCCAACATACAGCGACTGGGCTTTGTTTACTGTGATGACCATTTACAATAGCCGTAGCGCTAGACAATTTGTATCAAAATACAGGACATGTGCAAAAGCCAGTTATACAACAAACTGTTGTATCAGCGTGAAAATACTATGAACCAAGGAAATCATGGCAACCCAAAGAAACTCTTCACAATTGAAATACTTCTAGTAGCAACAAGCAATTTTAACTTTCTCATAGTTTACACTTTCCAGCAGTAATGGGTATTCTGCCTTCCTGTGCTTTTTATTTTTCGCCTCTCATGTTCAGAGATATACTCAGAAACTCAGAGCAAAGAGCTAGGCAGTATGAACTTGCACAGTGTGGGGATTTTGACGAGATTAGACCAGTTTTAGTTTAGTAGACTATGCCCTAGTACTGGATGCAGCATGGCCAAGAGCTGCTACTGCCTCATGTGTTTGTGGGTGCAAACACTGCACTGGCCAGCTATATTTAGGAAAGAGGGAATATGGCCATTCCAACAACTCTACCATCCAGCAGGTCCATAGCGGCTTTCAGAGTCACGTGGGGATAAGTAGCGTGGTTAGATGGCAATAAGGGACAGGATAAGGTCCAGTCACCACACAAGTCCTAGTTTTTGGTGATGTACAAGCTTTCTGCAGATGGATGAACATCATCTCTGCTGACATCAGATGCTGGAGTCAATCTCAGAAATTAAATAGGTACAGCACCTTGAGGGAATCAGCCCTCAGTCATCAAAACCAGTGGGCAGATTATCAGAAGACAACAGTACATTAGATATTGAAAATTTGGTTATCTAGTTTCCAGTGGTAATTGCTGAATGACATAGTATCAAAACACTAGTTTACAAAAAGCCGACCTGGTTTTTGTTCTTGTCTCGCTGGTTACCTCTGAGATACTTGACTCTGCTAGGTTCCTGAATGTCTGAAGGTGGGACTTAGCACACGTAATTGTCAAGTCAGGAAATTCTCCAAGAGATTTATTGCTGCATTACCAAAGGATCAGGGCTCTGCTGTACTGAACACAGCATGGAAAAACAGAGCCATGCCCTGCCCTAAGAACATATAGCCTAAATAAACAAGCTGAGGGAGGATAATAGGAGGCCAGAAAGGTGAAAGTTGCAAGGGGAAGTGATAGCATTCATGTCTTCTGTGGCAGGGACTGGTGTCCCAGTACATTGCACCCAGTTGTTTCCTTAGAAGCTGTTTTACCAACAGCATCTGCAGCAAAGAAATGGACAGAATCTACAATACAGAATGTCTACATCACATAGACTAAATGAAGAAAGCATGAGAAGGGTTTGTCACTCACCTAAGTAGCAAAAAAAAAAAAAAAAACCCAAACCCCAATACCCATTTGCCATTTGCCACAATAGTCATCAGCAGAGAATATGGGTCTCTCTGTAGCTGCATAGTATTTTGCCAGCCAGAAGGCACAAGAGGCAAGTAAAGAGCATGATTTCCAAACAGGTTTCAGTTTAAACAGGTGAGGAAAATACTGCAAGCTTTGAATCTGAAATCTCAAACAAAACATCCACATAAACTAACTTCTACCAGTGGTTAGTTACTGCCACGGGTAAGGCACAGGTCTGCACATCCCTGGGTTTGCACCAGCCCTTGCTGGTACCAGTGGAGCTCCCTAAGGAACTGAACACACTGTGCTTTTTGCAGGAATGGGACAATAGCTATGTGAATGCCTTTGATAACAGGCATCCTCCAGCTAGTGAGGCTAATGCAATAAAGAGAATTTCATTTTGGCATAAGAAAAAACAAGCGAATGACATGATGTATTGGCAAAATTTTAATTACATGAGGCCAAAGAGGCAGCTTAAAAGAGTTAGGCCTTTATTAATCGGGTCACAGTGATGCTGCATTTCAAAACAGGCTTAACACCTGCTAATTTCATTTCAGTGTTGCTGAAGCTGAGTCAGCTAGCAAAGCCTCTTCTGGATCAGGCATGTTCATAGAAGCAAAGATACTCCTTGCCTTCATAAAAACGTTTTCCACTCTTTAGTAAGGACACTAATGGAAAAAAGGGGGAGGAAGGATGACCCCCTCTGTCCTTTAAGCCTGCTAATACCCTGCGCAGTTAGAGCTGAGGGAAAGAGGATAAGAAGCATCATAGTATTCAAGGAAATCCCTTAGGTAAGGGCTATTATATTTGCAACACTGGTGGAGGTAAAGGAGTACTTCCCTTCCCCTTACAAATGGGGATTTGAAAGAGGCTGAGTGAATTTCCCAGAGCCAGAGTAGGTCAGTGAGAATAAGAACAGACCTAGTCCCTGGTCCCTGCCATTGCAGACCACAGGCTCACCCTCTCATCACCCTCTACTCCCTGCTAACTGATTATCTCCTCCTTGTTTCTCAAGTACTCTTGCCCTGCCCTTTACTCTGGGGAGGATGAAATTGAACTCTGGGTTGCTGCAGTGAAAGCAAGCTCCCGCTACCAAGAAAGCTGCCCTAGAAACAGAGTGAAACTGGCATGTAAACTAAGCAGTGCTTAAGTGTCCCATCCACTTCTGCCACTACCCAAAATCAGCTCAGCAGGGCAACCATTCCAGCAGGACTGGGCAGACATGGGCAACAAAGCTGGTTCCCTTCATTCTTGTGAATGAACTAGGAATGTGAATTCAAAGTTCCATTCCTTGTAAGCTCTGATTTTACTGGAAACCCAAGCAGCCCAGCACCCAAGAAAGCTCATCTGTGCAAGAGTTTGTTTTCCTATCCATTTTGCATGTATACACTTCTCAATTGCATGTCTTTTCCTGTTCTTAACACAGTATGTGCTACTGTACGTGCATGCCATATAATGCTATCAGCACTGTTATCCTGAAGTGCATTATGTGACTTGCAGAACAACTGTGGCCCAGATGCAGAGCCAGCCTGAATCTGCCTGGGCTCGTTAGCAGAGGTACAACATTGCTGGAACCTGACTACACTATTGGCTTCACAAGACCATCCTGGCTTTGAAAGCAGCTCAATAACTTCTGCTTACTACTGAGAAGCCATTCTATATTAGTTCTGCTGCTTGCAGAGTATCTTGTTTCAGTTGCCTGTGTTTATGAAAAGTTAAGGTTTCAGTAACTTGACAGAGGACTTGAGGCAGATTCTACAAATAAAAGGGCTGTGGTAGGCCAAATTCTTTATTTTCTTATTGCTTTCAGTCTGTTTGGAGACAATTTTTGCACCAAAGCTAATGATGAGAACACCAAGTCAGATTTTTATAATGGAAGCCATTTTGCATCCTCAACTACAACATTTGCTGTCAGTGGAAACTATAATGCTAAACCTGTGTAATAGCTCAATAGTTGATAATACAGCATACACCTCATTTTCCATGACAAAAAGGCATGGTAATAGCAAGAAGCACTGCAAACCAACCATAATACACTGAAACAGGACTTACTTTACCAGGATTGGCACTTACTACAGGCTTATATGGTTCATTTACACAGTACAAAAGACAATTGTGAAATGACTGGAAATGTAATATGGAAGAACATAATTGGGCTTGCTGGAGATAGATAGGTGGTCATTTATGAGAAGTAACCATCAGAAACAAAGGTTGGATCATCTCATTTTCACCAAGGTAAAGCAACGTCGTTATGAGAGCAAAGACAACACCAGGTATTTACTGTCCAAAGGGCTCAGGCTGATTTAAAGCAAGTGTTTCAAGAGGTAACTTTTCTGGATCTTGCCACAGTCCTTGCCAGCCAGCTGGAATTTTAACATTCTCTTGTCTCACTGAGGTCCAGAATTCTCAATGTACTTGATTCTAATGAATTGCTTGTGGTTTTCCAGCCAATACTTCTGGTGCTTATCACACATTGCTTTGTTCTTCAGAAATAGATTTCTGCTGTCCTAAGTAGAGGAATTGACTGAACTACTCCTATCAGGCCCATTTCTAGCATCAAACCAAGAAACTGTAAGGGTCTAGGCAAAGATCTCAATTTTTAATTTCTGATGCCATTTCACTAAAATGAATTAAATGACAGTCCTCCACCCTTGCAAGAATCCCCCTTTTACACCTCTGTAAGGCACAGAGCCCAAGGCAGTCTGCGTGGGCTCTCATCTGTGTGCAGATGAGACTCCCTAGGAAAAAAAGTAACTTCTTTATAGCAAGACACTGAGTCCTTTATTCTGGGGCTTGCAGATGCTCTACTATCAACCAGAGGTCCTCAGCTAGGAAAGGGTAGTTCCAGCAAATATTCAGGTCACCTGACACACTATCTACTATAGATGAAGCAACACTTCATTTCCAATTCCACCCCCACCTCCCCAAGAAAATCTTACACAATCACAACAAATCTGGGGAAAGTTTTACTTCTTCCCAATTTTTTTTTCCTCTCCAAAGTCCTGGTCCTATAAGTTATCCGCTCTTATACCAGTAAAAACCACTACAAACTACTACGAACTCCAGCAGAGAAAACTGTCATAAATAAAAGGAAGACCCAAATAGCTTAGAAGTCCAGACTATTGGGAAAGAAGCCACAAGAACCTTCTTTCTAATTTCAGGTGTAAAACATGTCCTTCATAAATATACTATGTAGCCCAATGCAGTGAGAGACCACTTACAGTGACAGGAGGATGCAGCAGACACAAAAGGTCAAATGCTTTCCATACCTCAGGATCAAACATCTTCAATCTTCCATTGAACATTTTTTATTTTCAGAGTTCTCAGCACAATAGGTGTTGAACTTTTCTGAAAAGCATAGGTACCTGTCCACTGAGAGCTGTTAAGTGCTTTTATAAGTTCACCCACTTCTAGAGCACTTAGTATTTCATAAACAGTGTATATATAATGATTGTGGGGGAAAAAAAAAAGCCAGTAGAAGCATAACAAAAATTTTCCAGTAATACATGAATTAACTTAACCGTATATCACTAAAATTCTTTGTATGCCCAAACAACCCACAAATAATAACTGTGGTTAGTTTTACAGAGGGTGATATGCAATCACCACAAAAAATAAGCATACAGGTCTCATGGTTTTAGCAATCCATAAAGAACAGGAGAACATCAACCCACCTTTGCCTTTCCTGGGACACAGGCCTGCTACTCTGGTAGACTATCCCAGGGCACTCCTAGGACCCCAGCAGGAAACTGAGAAAACAACCCACATGATCTCATCCATTTCAAAATCCACAGAAGTGAAACACTGCAAGTGAAAACAGTCAGCACCAAATTAGCCCAAGAACTGCAACTTACCTGTGACTGAAGAACAACTCACATTGCAAGACAGCTTAAAAAAATGCATAGTGTAGTAATAGGGGGGAAATCCCCCCTCAGATGCACATTAAAGTAGTTACACCCCCTTAACCGATAGCTCACTGGAGCAGGGCTAGAAAACATCTGGGAGGGGGTGTGTTGCAGGATGGAGGGGGCAGTGCACAGCTGGCAGCGAGTCAGGGCTCTTCATCAGCTAAAAGGCTGTTCCCCCTCCACTACCAGCTGCTGTGGAGGGAGATGGAGTGACCCGTGTGAGGGACTGTTGACATCTGGAATAACTGACCAAATTAATAGCTCTAAGAAGCAAAATGTAACCCCTCTTTAGATCCAGCAACATGGCAGGGGGTGGGTGTTTGCTCTAAAGACGAGCCCTCTGGGGTCTCTGTGTGTGTCTCACTGTGCTATAGAGTAATTAGAACAGCTAAAACTGAGACACAGTAGCTGACCTGATTTCTAATACCAGCTTGATCTTTGGTATTTTATTAACAGCAGTGCACCAGCCTAAACTGCAGGACAGCACAGACGAGGTGCAAAAATAAAACACAAGCACTAGAGCATCCGCATACATTCCTTTGGGAGATTTTCCTTCAGTCTCTGTAAGAACAGATGAGACACGAACGAGTCTCCCTTCAATACTGTGGATCTGCCTGGGAGCAGAGGATTCCTGGAAGAAGAAAGCTGATCTCTCTAGGGGAAGATTTCTTTTTTCAAATGACATTTAAAGACCACGTGGCCCCTTTGTATTTTAGATACAATAACTAAGCAATAATATTAATGCTTTGAATTTGCACTTCCCACCAGCACTCCTAGCATGCTTGATAAACATTTAAAGTGGGCTTTTCCAGAGCATCTGTAGGAATTAGACGTGTAAATCACAGAATCTGTAATGCTCTAAATTGTTAGCTTCCTCCTTCTGTGCTTTTGGTGTTATCAGGGCCAGGGTTCTCAATGCTGGTAAAAATGTGTGCCTAAAATTAGGAACCAGATTTAGGCACCTAAATAAATAACTCAGTAAAAGTGACCTGTTTCTTGAGGATTTTTTCATGCTATTGTTTTGTCCCAAGAGAAAATCCTTTTCTTTACAAGGTGATTTAAAGTCTGAATCTTTTCAAGACTGAGGGCGAACTTTATCCATCAGCCATGAGAAGAAACTTCCCTAAATAAATTTGCTTTTTTGTTTTCAGAGCTACTCAAGGACACTATGTGCCTTCAGCAGCCCATTTGTACTAACTGTCACGGTGCTAAAATTAAAAGCACTAGTGGGGAGGCAAAGCTCGGTGCAGAAACCTGGAGCAAACCCAGCTAGGACAGCTGTGTACAAAGCAGCAGGTTTAACCAGGCAGCTGTGCACTGAAAACTAAATCTATGAAAAGGTGGCAGCCTGAGCTCTGAGTCTTGCAGGCTGCCATGTTTGGGAAAAGGCTAATCAAGCAGCAAAAAGGTGCTTTACCTTGCACCAGGTTGTCTCCTTTACACACTGGATCCTGGACATTGAATGACTCCTTAAGAGGAAAGTGCTTGTACAGGGACATACGAGACATACATGTTCAGTGTTCCTTCTTAGAAAGTACCGTCTCTCCCTGCTGTTGCTCTTTCCACTGACAGAATAGCCAAAGCCGCCATGGGGATTTCTCAGCCACCACTGTAGCAGCCAGGCACAGAGCGATGCTAATTTATCACCGGATTTAGAGGCAGTGAGCTGCTGTCTTCCCTGCGGTCCTCATTGCAATGACCACGGGTACAATCTTTGCTAGAAGAATGATGATTCACCACGTATCAGAGGTAGTGGCTTCAGCTGCTCTGCTGGATCAGGGCTCTGTGCTAAGCTGCGAGCTCTGGTGAGAGCCAGACCTTTGCCAGGCTAATTTATATATTTTGTCAGCATGCTGGAAAGGAGCCCTTGGATATATTTTCAGCTCATGTCAAAACACCACACATGTTATTCTGATCCCAGCAGTTACGTTCTAAAATGCTTTAAATCTGCTTTCATATCTTATATTTTAAAATAAGAAGTGTTTACATATATGGTACCATGGCGACAGGAAAATAAAAATAAAGACAAGAGAAAAAATCCACTTGTGCATCAAACCGTTTAGAATACATACACCATTAACATATCTAAATTAATCAGTAGTGTCCGGATGTCTGGTGACTACCATTTCAATCAATAACAGAATAGGTGTGATGATGCATTCCCATTACAAATACCTTATAGATTTTAAGGTCTCTGCCCAGTTCATCAACATCCACCATATAATTAACCCCAGAGAATGTGAATCAATCTCTTCCTCCAGCAGCAGTTCTCCAACATCAGCCACCCGTGATGAGCTCCCACCCTCTGACCCTGGTGTTATGACCCAAACTAGACCCTACATGAGGTGAGGACGCTTTCTCTTGTCTTGCTGTTGAGACCATCGAGGCACCCCAACCTGCTGGCTGGCCCCACTTTCCTGGCTGCTCCCATTGCTGTGTTTCCTGAGGTCTCTCGGACGTCAGGCAGGAGTAGGCTCTGGTCCAGATAAACCATTCCAGAAACCCTGGTCCTCTTTCTTGAAGGACCATTGGCCATGCTTTCACGTGTGTGGAGTTCTCGGTACTGTAGTTACACAAACAACACAAGTACATTCATTTTATAACATGAACATTCACGAAACATAAATAAATATCTGTAAGAGTTTCCCAGGCATCAAAGCAAAAACTGACTATCAGGACACTTCTATTTTAAAAGGTGATCAACCCAGAAAAAAAAAAAAAGAAAGAGTAAAAAAAAAAAAAAAAGCACTGTTCCACGAAGGCAATTTTTATTGAGCTCTGAAAGCAAATTGACTGCACTCACAGGCAATACTTACTAAAGTCTGGTAACAGGACGAGAACGCAACACTTGTCTTCCTCCCACTGCCTTTTATTACGGGGTTGCAGACTACGGTTCTGCTACTCAGATCTTAGCTATTGAAGTCACAGCCCCTGAGGGCTGTGAAAAGTTGCTGCTGTCATATATAAATCAGTCTTCTTCATAAAAATGACATGGTTTGACATGTAGGGATAATATAAGGTAACTACCATGGAGGTTTCATGCTTGGGTATGTTCAAAAAGATGTTTCTCTTTATCCCTGACCACAAATACTTGTTGATGGTTTCTTGTCAGCTGTTTGAAAGCCTTAAAGAACTGCTATCTCTGCTGGGGTCTGCTCCTTGGCTGAACTTTTCATTAACCTTTGATCGTTCTCAGAAGCATTTTTTTACCAAGCAACTGAAGAATTTCAAGTGCTACAATGCATTCACATGTGTGTGGGGGAGAAGAAGAGGAGGTGAAGATTTTTATAGACGTACATGTACATCTTGTAAAAATATACACCCGAGTCCTTAACTCTGAACAGGGCTAGAGAAAACACAAATGGGTTCTTCTATTTTTAAGATTTTGCAAAATCAGATGTGAGAATAAAGAGGATTTATCCTCCTCAGTTAACATTTCATCCAGTCTCTTCACCCCAGGGAAAAGAACAGGAATGGTTTAAAGGGACTTGACATTCCTATACTCAGGGCAGTATGGACATCTCCCAGACAGGCACCCTGGATACAGCCTGGCTTCCCCGCAGAGGTGCACACTGGGGTTTGGACAGAGCCTGGCATGAGAAAGGGGAAGGTGTTGGAAGACTTTAAGCACTGCTGCGGTCTGTGGGGACATTGGGAGTCCACCAGTCTGCTGGATAATTCAAAAGAGCATGGAGACATCAAAATCCAGCATGCTCCCCTGACCTCCTTGGCTCCAAGGTGTGGTGTAGTTTCTCCCTCCTCACCACGGTGAGGTGATTTTAATCCACAACTCACCTCAGGCTGCCTTCCGTATCTCACCTCCAGCAGAAGCTTGTCTTGTCCATGCTGGGCTTGCAGACAGAGAAGCTCAGGAAACATGGTGGGTTTGCTGCTGCTCTTCAGCCAGTTCTAGCTGAACTTTGCAGACACAACTGGTAGTGCAAATATAATCAACCCAGGCTCTTGTTCTCTGCTGAGGCGATAAGCACCAGCGAGGCTGTGTCTCTTCACAAAATCTCAGGTTTACAAAAAGCTGAAGTTTCATACACATCTGAATAGCAATCAACTACAGCAGGCAGTTCGGAAATGATGGGCGAGATGCCTGCCTCCCTCCCAGGACACACTATGCCCTGTGGTGGCAGCTGGTTGGCAAGGCTGGCCACAGGCTTGCCAGCAACCCTGTCTGAAGGCAGCAGCACAAAACCCCTATGGAGGGGTCTGCACATGTGTCACAGAGCTGCGGCTTTTTGGCATTATCCCCAAAACACTGAACACAGGTTCATTCCTTAGGTGGAACAGCTCATTAGAGCGCTGTGGATGCAAATACCCATTGTGCTATATTTTACCTTTTGTTCTGCTCCTTTGCAAATTTAACTTAAAGGATTTTCTCCAAAGCAAACAAACTCCACTAGCATTTGTTCACAGAGG
Organism: Elanus axillaris; assembly: GCA_026212715.1. Taxonomy (NCBI): domain Eukaryota; kingdom Metazoa; phylum Chordata; class Aves; order Accipitriformes; family Accipitridae; genus Elanus; species Elanus axillaris. Next base: position 16,288,953 of record JANZLQ010000044.1, on the reverse strand, counting down.
TGCTTTTATGCATTTAATTCTCTTCCTGCGATATCACAGTGTTCACCAAGCTCTCCACAAGTCCTTTTTAGCATCCCTTTTCCTCCCAAAAACCATCATGTCAAACAGCTTGCAAATTTAAACAGCTTAAAGTGCAGGGTAAACTTGCAAGCTAGCAGCTGCACCAAATTTTCAAGAATATGGAGCAGCTGTGGTCATGATTCTTCTCACTTGCTCCTGTTTTGCCAAGGTAGGTTAATTGCTTCTTCATGCAAGCTGTCACCCTGGTGCCAGAAATTCCATTGGATTTGGTGCATGCTGGGAGCTGTAGTCTTTTGGGAGATTTGTGCTTGTGAGGAGGACGCGAGACTGCAGTTCAGCTTTGAAGGCTCACCCTGGATTGTATTTTAGATGCTTGTGTTTTGTTTCACTAGATGGATTTCTCTGTACCAAGGATATAAATCTCTCTATATGTCTATGAGTGCAGGAGTGTAGTGAATTTGAAATACCTGAAAATAAACATGGCTCTTTTGTTCACAGCAGCTCCGCTGTTTCCAAAGAGGAATAAATAAATAACAGCATGTTATTTAATCATAGCAAAATGTGGAAGCTGAATTGATTTGGGGATTTAAGGGTGTTAATTTTATTTGGGGAAATGCCTAAAGAGAGTGCCATTAAAGATAAATAAATGGTTCTGGTCTCTAGCTGGCTGCTTGAGAAATGTATAAAGGTTTCAGGTCAGGTTTTTCGGTGCTTGCAGTCTTGGCTTTGAGCAGTAGCCGTAAGCAGCAGAAATGGCCATTAGCGGTGTTTGAAGATGAGGTTACAAGGATGTGTTCCCTGTCTCAATGTGAGGGGTTGGTGCCCCCCTCTGCAGTGCTGAGGCATGTGTTTTTAGAGCCCTGGTTTTAATCTACATGGATCAAATTCATGGGGCAGCCCCACACATGGGTACACGTGATGGGATGGAAACTGTACGTGAGGGCAGAAACAGGTCAGAAAGGTGGGAATGTCTTAGATTGCCTTGGCTGCTGGAGAAAATGCTTGAGTAACTGCACCCAGAGCTTATTTCTGATGGGAAAAAGGATCTATTTTAATTATGTATTTGATATGAAAGGGCATGGTGCTTCAGTGCGTAGCTTGCAATAAGAGGAAAGCAGATATGACAGCTGAGGCTTTGCAATGTTAGAAATAGGCCTTTCAGACTCTAAGACAAGAAAAACAAACACTGAAGGACAAATTTATGGCTAGAATAATAGGCTGGTGGGTTTGGGGGGGCATGCTTGAAATAAGCTTCCTTTGACAGCTTCTATATTTGTCTCATGCTGCCTAATTTTCATGCAGTGTCCCCACCCCCACAAACTCCTCAACTCTAGGTAGAGCTGGAGGTTTAACTAATTCCTCAAAGCACAGATAAACCGTCTCAGGAATTATCATCGCAAGTGCGTGTGCCGTGCTGCAGAGGAGGAGACAGCCGCTTCAGTACAACTTGGGTTTGCTGTGGTAGGAAGAAGGGCTTGTGGGATGCTCAGGTTGTTAAGGACCAGAGCTAAAATACACAGAAAGCCATTCACAAGAGGTAGCTAAGTATATTTTGGTCACTGACAAAAGAAGCCAGCTTGTATACGGGGAGGGAGTCTCAGAAATGGGAAATAATTTTCAGAATCTGAGCTTGGTATATCAGAACACTCTTATCTATATTTATATCTGGGAGGGAGAGGAAGACATATAATATATGTTATATATATATTTGGAGGAAGACATAATATATATGTATATATATATATTTGGAGTTGCTTGGTTACTCAGGCAGTTTGACAGTCAGGCACAGCTTGGCATTTTGTGCCTTTGGGAGCCAGGTAGGACATGAATTTGGTGGCAACGGAAGAGAAGAATTTCTTCCCCACTGCCCTTCCCTGCCAGGCACCCTTTTCTTCCACAGGTCCCCTCAGACATATGTTGTGTTGCTCTGCATCACCATTAGCCCCAGAAATTAATTGATGGTATATCTTTCTAGTACACTTGATATTCTATTTTCTTTGGTTATGCTTCTCTCTTCATCTTATCTCATCAAACCCTGGGGACATTGTTAGTGCTCAAAGTCACTTAACCTTCCCCGTCTTAAAAGTGACCTATTTATATCTGAACACTCTATTTTTCACACATTGGACAGTCTTGCCAATTTAACTGCCTTCTTAAATACATTAGAAGAAATTGCACCAGTCTGAATTTCTTTCACTAAGTTTTTGGTTTCGTCTCAATTTATTTTCTCTCCAATAATTGTATATCTGATTTTACTTGCCAAACCCTTAGTTTCAGGTTGCTGACTTTCTAGACACATCTCTTGATGAGCTAAGTGATTTCTTAATTTCTGTCCAAAATGTTCTAATATTAAATAGAATATCATTCCAGTTTTAAACATACCAACAAATTCCTTGCATGTGGCCTTTTTAAGTAATGAAGAGTTATATTTTCATATAACCATGCAGAGCTTTGTAAAGAAACTGTGTCATTTTCCACATTTTCACATGTCGAAGGGGTAGAAAAACTACCAGGATGTCTGGTGAATAAATAACTGTACAAATAAAACAGCTCAAGCATATGACATACTCAACTTTCATATTCTCCTGGTATGTGATGACAGATTTCCATTTGTATTTCTTTACTATCTGGACCCACCATAAAATTTTCAGAGTTAGCCGTGCTCAGTTTTTGGTTGTTTCTACAAAATAGGGGCACAAGATTTTCAGAGAATATTACCATATTTCTTCTCTTGCAAAGGCTCACACATTTATTTAATTCAGATACTGTGAGACCTCTAACTGGTTCTCATTTTCAGTATTGCGCCCTAAATATTTCAAGCCGTTTCTTTTATCTAACAGCTAGATCAGAATACAACAGAAAAACTCTAAAAATAGAAAAAACTCCACCATAGTTGGAATTACTGAAGGTTTGCTTTCCTTTCCTAGACATCTTGGGGATCCAAAGCCAGTGAGTCCACTGTTCTTCCAGTTTTCACCCCTATCATTATAACTCTGTTTTTCAGTAATACAAATGCACTGTTTCTAACAAAAGGTTTTACTGTAGTAATGGCTATTTACAGCCAGGGGAATATATTTGGCTGCTCTTTCAGCTACCCTCTCTGGTTTCCTATGACTCCGAGGAGTCTGTCCACGTTGTGTTGTCAAAGCAGAGACAGTGTTTGTGCACAGGCAGCCAAACTACTTAAGGTTCATTTTAGTCTTCCCGCTTTCTAGGATTACCCATATGCTTGTGATGAGTTTTTCTGTTGGACAAACTTGAACATGATGCTGAAGCCCGTGGCATGAGGGAGAAGCCCAGAAACTGCCTGAAACACCAGTGCCTTTTAACAACAGTTCACCTAGCAGGGAGCTGGGCACACTGTCTTATCTTCCCAAGCAAGGAACTCTAAGTGCAAGAAGATGCTCTGCTTTTGTAGTATTTAATTCGGGATTTACTCTTACTGTGCATGCTGCTCTGTTTTCGAGTTAGAGATGAGTTAGTTCAACAGGCTCCGTTTCCAGAGCCGATGGCAAGGAGATCTAAGCTGATGCTCCATTCTGGGGGGACACAACCAGCCCCTGGGGACACCTCGCCCATGTGATGGAAAGTTTGACTGTCCCTGAGGACAGGTAGTGTCAGCTGTAATCTTTATGGCAGAGTTTTCAGTGATGTCTTCCTTAAACCAACCTAGGACACAAGCTTTTTAAGATGAAGCTTAGGCAAGGGACCAATACTTTAAAGGCTTGACGACACAGGACTATTTCAGTATACTTTTATGTCAGGAAATCCTGAAAATATCTTGTCTTTTTAAAAAAAAAATAATTCTCTTTCTTACATAACTCCCTCTCCAAAAATATACTTAAGCCTTTCAATGACAGCAGCTAAAAGCTAATAGAAAGTGAGTGCATCAGCTAAGCTACTGTTGTGTTAGGTAATTTTTATATTGGTTTTCTAAATAATAAAGTAAAATAAATTAGTTCCTATCAAATGTTTCCTGAATGCATTTCAGCCAGAGCTTATTGTTACTTATTCATCTGTTGAATTGCATCTGTAAAAGCCAAAGCTGTTTCAAGAGTGTATGTGACTGGAATAGTCTAAATGGAGAAGCCATGAATTGGGAATGAAGCCAGCAAGTCATTAATTAAGGAGCTGTACAGTTTGCAGTCAGACTTGCGTATCGTGAAAATCAGTTACTGAATTCTTCCAGTGGTAGAGGTGTCACCATTTGCACGTCACCAGATCAGCACGGCACTCGGAGTGCAGGATCGCTGACCGCAGTGCCTTGGGCAGTAAACCGGTGTAGGAGCCAGAGTGGCCGCTGAGCAGCAACAGGGGGTGCGTGCAGGAGTGCTGCCACGCAGAAGTGTCCCATCCGGGACTGCCTGCACGATTCCATCTCATGTGCAGTCTCAAGTTCTCCCATCCCATCACATGAGGTTGTGCTGGGCTCAGAGGAAAGCCACAGTGCAAAGTATCAGCTTTCTGCTTCTAGCTTGACATGGCTTTATCTTCCTATAAGATATACGGTATTCTTTGCATCCTATATATGGTGCCAAGGCTGCATTTCTAGCCACATCTATCTGCACGTATCTGAATGGCCCCCGTTGCAGAAATAGCTGAGACAGAGATGAAGAAGCAAATGACATGGCAGCTGTACTTTAAAACTAAAACCATTTCAGATCCTCCAGGTCTTATTTCACAACGTTACTTTTCTGGCCTCTCTCAAATAGCCTTGTGTAATGCAGGCAAGAGAAAAGTGCCTGGCTTACACAACTGGCTTTTTCTGTGTCACTACACTTGTAACCCTTTTCACTGCCCTATCAGGGTATGGCTCATACCATTTCAATGGCAATAGAATTATGTATTTAAATTATACTTTATCTTTAATTATAATTTTAAATATGTACAGTTACTTAGCCAATTTGCATTTGAAAATGATGAAGTGGAAGACTTACTGGAGAACAACAGCTGCTCAAACAAATGAAAAGCATTTTCTTCTTTTATTTACCCTGGAACAATAAGTGTGGCTACAGCATCTGGTCCTCCACAAGGTCTTTGCTTCTTACTCAACTTCCAGCTGGAATGACTGAGAGTCAATGGGATCTACTGACCTTCCTCAAGGTTTCCAGTTAATGCCACCCAAAACAGAACAAAGCATCCTAGCTGGATGCCTTTCATGCTAATCCCTGAATCAATACATTTCCAAGATCATTACTGGGCTTTCATGCACTGCCAAAAGATTGTGTTCCAGCAGTTCTCTCACTCCCTGTGTTGTGTATCTTTTGGAGCATTCTACGTTATAAATCATTAAAACTGTCATTGTACATCATGCTCCCCTTGTGTAATCATCAGGAACATAGGAAACCATTTCTTCATATCTTCCCAGATAGAGCCTAGAAAGATCTAAGATAAAGAAAGATGGAAGATGAAGGTGCAGCTAAAGTCCTTTGGAGTCCTTGAAGTGAAGGCAGTGTGTTTGGAGGACGCTACCATGACCTTACCTCCTGCAGCATTCCCGTCAGGAACAGCAAGGTTTCTTTGGCACCTGGATGACAACTTCCTATGGCTGAGAGATTATTTTGTGTTAAAAGAAAAAATGGCATGCTAAGACTTCAACATCTGACAGGAAAGGAGTATGTTGCAAATCTTCATCTGTTCACAGAACGGACAAATCCTCTACCAACAGCTCTGGACCCGCACCCTTGAGGCGCTGGCTCTTGGCAGAGAACCCGTGGGAGGTACAATCCCATCGTCTCCAGGGACATGTGGAAAACAAACTGCTTGTTATTGTGAGTGAGAACAAAGTAAGGGAGAGCAGCAGGCACCTTTGTCTTCTAATTAGCACCGATGGCTAAAGCTCTTTAGAGAAGGGACTTTCCCACTGTGTGTTTGCACAGAGGGAGCTGATCCGATGAGGGCAGCTGAATGCTGCAGTATAAATAATGAACTACACAATAAACACTATGAGACTGGTTCAGTTGAGGGAGAAAAATAAACACAGCAAACAAAGGAAATCATCATGTTAGTTCGAAATCCCATGTCAAGACGTAGCAGAGCTTACCAATGTCCTCAAAGAGTCTAGATTGCAAACATTATTCCATAAGTATAAAAAAAATACTTTGCACACCAAACTTTGCAATATCTAGCATCAGCCCAAAGGGCAGAATGAGCGCAGATTTCCTTTTCTATCTGTATTCACAGCATCTAGTGTAAGCGTGACCTTTTGAAGAACTGGCTTTGCATATTCTTTCCCAGTGGCAGTGAAGAGTTACTGCTTGATCCCTCCTCTAGCAAGAAAAAATTAACAAAATATTTATTTCAACAATGGTTGTATATTAGCCAACCAGGGAACCTTGCAATGTGCAGGGAAAACATTTGTGTAATAAACCATGATAAGGGCTGTGAATACTGCCAGTACTGCAGAGCTCTGGGCTCAGAGCCACTCTCCTGGCTTCGCTTAGATGTTGCTATTGATCTAATCTGTAGTGAGACGATCACAGGAGACACTCCTTATATTATTTAGCTTGGATTTGGGGTTGGATGGGGATTTTTTTTTTCTTCTTTATTCTTCATTTCTGTTATTATTAATATAACACGTCATTAGTGAATTTCACAGGTAAATGGCTCTCATCTCTCATGACACATTATTAATCTATAGGGATGAAGATGCTGCATTCCTCATACACTCCAGCTATGTGACCAGCCCCAAGCTTGTGAAGTACCTGCAGTGTAACGCAGGCACTAGCCACAGCAGCACGCAGACAACGAGGGCAGGCAAGAACTTTTTGTGGGCCAGGCTACAATGCAAGCAGGGTTGCCCGATTTCTACATAGCTCTGAGCTGAGCAGGAGCCAGCAGGCCTACTTTATGCATACACATAGAGAAGCCAGAGCCAGGGAGGATATGAGATGCCAGCTCTCCAAGAGATTGATGTCTGATGCGGGAGGGGGGGGGGGGAGCAGAGAACACCCAGCCAAAAAGATCTGACATTACGATGCCCTGCTTTGCACAGAGTTGTGATACTGGCCGTCTGTTAGCCTGTACCACTCCTGAACTGGTGAGTCTTGGCATGCTGAACCCATTATTTGGGTCTGGCATTCCTGCCCCTGCTGCCTTCCAGTCTAATTTACTCAGTTCAGGCACCCTCAAGCAAGATTTTGATGACAGTTGCAATCGTAGCATCATAGATGTAGGGAATAAACAGAGCAACTCTCAATGGCTACTAGGTCTTGTTTATTTTTCCAAACAAACATTTCTCACTGGAACTCATCCTGGAAGCAAGAAAATCCACAAGGAGATTCCCAGGAACAAAGGATGAAGCTCAGGCTCCAAGGAGGTCCCTTCTGGCTGGGCTACTGAGCCAGCAGGCAGCCTGCAACCCCGCTCCATGGAAATGGCAGGCTTTGTTTTTGCATCTGCTCCCAAGTAAAAGGGGGGGGGACTGAGTAAGAATAAGATGCACAACTGAGTTGCCACAGTTTAATGACTTCCCATACTTATCTTTTGGCTATTTAGAGGAGTTTAATGTCATTAGACAGGTACAGCACCTAGCTTAATGGGACTCTGGACATAGTGGTGAATCTGCAATACAAGCTGTATGGAGGGTACACAGGGTACCCCACCTTCAATGCTTTCTTCTTTTGTGCTTATTTCCCCTTTATCCAAATTAAAAGTTGCTCAGAATGAAAATACCTGTTTGCTCTTTGTCTATGGAAGGCCCTAACGCATACCTGCACTGCCATACGACCTCCCCTGCACACACATACATCCAAAATGTCAAACTCGTCTCCTGAGGTTGTCAGAAACAGTTATCATTGTAGCCTGAGCTCTTGAGATTGCGAATGGTAATGCTGAACCATCCAAACAGGAGATGTCATCCTGTCACCATGAATGACAGATGATTACGGCTCTTTCTAGATGCCTGTAATTAATGTTACTTTTTAACTTTGACATGAACATCCAGAAGCCCAGTAAATGGGGAAATCCTTCAGAAGCTTTGGCGTTCTTCTCCTCTCCCTGCTTCTTTACCCTACAGGTCATTAAATAAATTAAAGAAATTACCAGCTGTTCCCCATAAAATATCCTAGAAGGGAAGCTGAAATTCAGAGCCCCAGATAAATACACAGATAAATATCACAGCTAAGGCTGAAGCCAGGAATTGGGCACGCGCCGTCTTTCCCTGTCAGTATTCAAACATGAACAATGTGGGGGGAATGGTGCCTCAGAGTCATGCTGTTATCTTGAAAATCGGGCTTGACTGCTACCAATCTCTCTCTTTGCCCTATGCCTCCTAATATCCTCTGCCATTTCTGTCTTTTATCACCTTTTTGCATCTATTTGTTAACATTTTTGTTCCCAACCTGTGGCAGCAGGTTTTGTTAGGGCAATATAATTTAATATGTGGTGGATGTGCTAAGGTACCTGAAAAGCGTGGTTAAGAACAATAACTCCCTGCTGCATATCCTGTATCACTGTTTAACTACATGATGCTGAACATCAATCAAAGAAGGATTAGACTTTCCTGGTAATAGATAAACAGCAAAACGGACAAGATCATCTAAGCTCTTCAAACAAAATCATGTATTTTTAGTCTATGGAAATTCAAACCAAGACTCAGCCAGGGAACAGGAAAAAGCAAAACAAAGATTATTGAAAGCTTATGTTTAAACAGTTTCAGCCCAAATATTTACCAATGACACAAAAAAAAGAAACGATCGTATGTTTTGCAATGAAGAGCTAGACCCTTTAATTGCATAGGAAGCCAGGCTTGGAGAATGAAAAGAGAAAATAAACATGCCCCCTGCAGAATTCACTGTAAAGCCTTTACATTTATTTACATTCCCATTTCTCTTTAACCTACATTCCCCCTAACAAAGGGGTTGTTTTGGGTAATAATCCTTTTCATATGGGCCAAGTCTACAAGAAACTATTTGCAATTCATTTAAAATATGGATTTTGGAATCTACTGTAAATCCCTTTTGCTAAGATAAAAAAGCACAAAGAAAAATAACACACCATTTAATCTTTGGGCTCATCAAGTCCTGGAAGATTATTTTGACAGTTAATGTGATGTATTTAACTGAGCTTCCAGTCTACTCTGCTTGAAGAAAGCCATCATTTATGACTTGTTGTTGTGTAGGAACATCCCAGATAGCTGCAGTGTCTTTTGAAAAAATATTTACGAGGGGAACGAGCATATATTAATGTTTCCTCGTTGTTCAAGCTCAGTCCTTCCAAAATCCTCAGTGCATCCTCTGTGCCTTTTCCCTGGCTCAGAACGGCTGTTTCTCTCCCGGGGCGGGGATGGCAGCCTGGGATTGCCACTGGATGGGTAGCGGGGAAGGCAAAAAGTCTCTGCAAAATGCATTGGGGCTCCTCACAGCAGCCCAGCCATGCCCATCACAGTTTGTAGTGTAGAAATGGCTCCATTCCTGTATGTCCTCAAAAAAAAAAAGACTGATCTCCCCCCGGGGACTGCTGTGGCTTATCAGCACACAAACACGTACATGGGATGTTGGTGCTGCAAACCAAGAGGAGCAGCGGGCTGTTGCCCTGCCCTGAGGCACGGTCAGCCTGGGGTACAGCCCACAGGAGGAGCAGCTTCTGCACTTCCATTTCACCCCTTGCTTTCTTTAGCTGCAGCATTGCCACATCAAGTGATGCTGCTCAGGGACTGAGAAGAGGTCCCCTGCCCCATGGCAGTTTAATCATCCCTGTCCTTTCAGAAACAGGTAGAGGCTGTGGCCACGCAAAGTACAATTTTGCAGAATTTCTTGCTGAGGGTTTGCACATTTGGGTTTAGGGAGTGGAAGGGCAGTAACCCCCAAGCCCTGGAAGCCCCGACTGCAGGAGGCAGAGCTCTGAGCTCAAGTGTGCGGAGCAGGAGGTCAGAGCAGCAGGGCTGGGGACACGTCCTGGTTGCCACATGTGCAGCTGGCATCAGCCTCCCCCAAAACTGCCTTCCTTCCCTGGGGGCAGCTTTTCTAAGGTGAAGCTCATTGTGGTGTAAGACACCCCAACTCTCTTGGAGCTGACGATTGCTCCCAGGCACTGAATACTCCTGCAGTAGCTCACTGCAAGTCAGAAAACAAGGGAGTCTTTTGTGTTACAAATAACAAGAAGTAGGTCAGATCCCACAAATGCAAACAGACAGGGAGGAAGGCGCTTGCGGTCCTTTACACTCGTCTTTGGGCACCACTTCATAACAAGGACCAAAAGCCCTCGAAAGCCTGCACCAAGGTGTGGTGAGCTGGTGCCTGCCAAGGCACTTGCAGCCGGACATCACTTGTGACTGGCACGGTCTCCTTGCACATACAGGCTACTCCCAAGGTGCAGGCAATGCTGCCCAGGTGAGCAAGGGACCGTGGAACAGGAGGGCAATATCAGCTGCCTCCTGCAGCTCTGCTCTTTGCAAACCAGCCTTCATCTCTTTTTCGGTCTTCATGGACAGAGTGAAGGAGACACAGAGAGCAGTAGGGACTCAGAGAAGCAGCCAGGAGCAGAACCAGGCTTGTTCTGCTAAAGCCCAGTCAAACGCTCTATCACCTGACAGCATTTTGGGGTATTTTTGGGCAGCAACTCAAGTTTTTGATTATGTGTGTTCTTGTCCTTCCCTTTCTGAATGCATGGTTTAGAGGAAATAAGCCAACAATTTTTCTAGGCAAGGTTAAAACTGTAACACCATTTAATTAAGCTGCTATTTTAAATATGCTCTGGTGTTTTACCACCCTGTTGAAGACACAGGAGCTGATAAATACTTGTCTGCAACCTCTTTCTATATTCTGAGAGCACATTTTAATTACCACCCTCTATCCCATTTGCAGCCAGACAGTTTACAAGCTCTCCGCCGCAGCGCAGATGAACGACAGTACTTTTTGCCCTCCAGATGATGCCAGGCACTTGCCTGGGAAGCAGGCTGAACAAAGGCGGCTCCTGGAGGGAAATAATTGAGGGCACCAAACAATTTACAGGACAGCATCCCACAGCTTGTCTGTTCACGACGGAATAAAACCATAAATGGGCCAGATCTTCTGATACAAGGAACTGCCTTGGTTGTATCGAGCTAGGATAATAAATAGGAGCCAAGTAACCACATGTTAATAACATCCCCAAGATTCTTCTGTCTCAAAACCTCAGGGCTGCAAGTTTTTTTTTTTGCCAGACTTTGACCTCCTGTCCCCAAATCACAGTAAAGCTTGAAACACAATCAGCTGCAACTTGCAGAAACAACTGCAAACATGGAGGCTCCCAGGTGTGTACACATTTTTACTCCAAACACTCAAGTGTCAAACAATTAAAGAGCTGGCACTAGGTACGGTGATGCATGAACAAGCTGCACAGCAGCTATTAAGCCTGGCTGTAGCTTTCCTTGATTTGAATATCCCTATTGCTTGGTGGCAAATCAGTAACTGTAGCAAGAGAAACCAAAATTCATAAAGGGCAGTGAGGCAGCTGTCTCCAGAGCCTGACTGGGGACGATACATCAGTGAGGTTTGGATCACCTTGTCTAGCAAAAAAAACCCTCTGAGTTGTGCTCCCAGACCACAGACACTTTCCGGCTTTTCGGGATCATAGACTGAGCATCCAAGGAATCTCTGCAACCATAAGTGCCCCAGCGGCACCTGAGCACTGAGGAGCCTGGGAACACAAGCTCCTCTCGTTTCCTCCCTTAATTTTTGACCTTAGCCATCCATGTGGCAGGCACCTGAAAACTCTCACAATGAGATTTTGCAGGGGCTGTGACAGAGACAACCCCTTTGGCTTTACTGGGATTAAAGCAGGGATTTTCACAGGTGAGTGCAGGGCTGGAGGCAGGACAGAAGTATGTGTAACCCTCAGCATTTGCCTCCGGTTTGTACCTGCATGAACAAGAAAGGCTGACATCCACTTACCCCACAGCACGGAGGTTTAGGGGCCTTTTTGCATCCACCTGAATCCATGGCAGTCTGCAAAAGGGGCCAGATCCCAAGTCTGCCGGTGGCAGTAAAATTATGCTCACTTTTTAGTAGTATAACTGAGATCAGAGTCAGTCCTTTCATTCACTGGTTGACTTAGAACTACTTAACACACCATGGCACTACAAAGCAACCAAGAGACTTTCTTTTGCCAGCTGATCCAGGCTGGTTTTGCATTACCAGACTGTCAGCAGGGCTGTGAACCCAGCCACTGACACATGATCTGCTGTAAATGATCTCATCTTCCCTACCAGTATCAGACAAGTGACCCAAAGTATTTCCAATCAGAGATTTAGCATATTATCACCATAATGAAGTACACAGTTGTTGTGGTTTAACCCCAGCCAGCAACTAAACACCACACAGCCACTCACTCACTCTCTCCTTGTGGGCTGAGGGGGAGAGAATCAAAAGGGTAAAAGTGAGAAAACTTGTGGGCTGAGATAAAAAGCCAGTTTAATAGGTAAAGCAAAAGCCGCACACGCAAGCAAAGCAAAATAAGGAATCCATTCCCCACTTCCCATTGGCAGGCAGGTGTTCAGCCATCTCCAGGAAAGCAGAGCTCCATCACACGTAGTGGTTACTTGGGAAGACAAACGTCATCACTCCGAATGTCCCCCCCTTCCTTCTTCTTCCCCCAGCTCAATATGCTGAGCATGACGTCCTCTGGTCTGGAATATCCTTTGGGTCAGTCAGGGTCAGCTGTCCTGGCTGTGTCCCCTCCCAACTTCTTGTGCCCCCCCGCCAGCCTTCTTGCTGGTGAGGTGGGGTGAGGAGCAGAAAAGGTCTTGGCTCTGTGTAAGCACTGCTCAGCAATGACTAAAATATGCCTGAATTATCAACACTGTTTTCAGCACAAATCCAAAACACAGCCCCATACTAGCTACTGTTAAAAAAATTAACTCTACCCCAGCCAAGACCAGCACAGTAGTATTAAAAATAATTGCATTTCATTATTCTTTATGACTTAACAACTACAATTACCAGCTACTTGTTTGCAGCTTGACCATTATAAAACTACATTTGCAAATGGGAGCTCATTTGCTGCAGATCAGGCCCAAAGAGAGTAAACTAAGCCCACTAAAACGTCCTTCTGCCACCTTGATAACATTTTGGATCCAGGTCTGCTAGTACCAAGCACACATGCAGCGAGGCCGTGTTATCTGGCTGAGGAAAAGCCTTCCTAGTGAATGTGCAGAGGCCAAAAATCACACCTGACAATTCTGCTAATCCTCAAAGGATAGTGCAAGGAAAGTATTGGGCCTTTTCAGTTTAACCTTCACTGTGCATGTCCTTGGGAAGTACCAAATTAGTTAATCACAGAAGCAGCAAGAGAAAAAAAAAATCTCATTATAAATATTCACAAGATCACATGCAACCCAGCAAATCCTGTCTAAATGAAGGAAAATAAATTAGGAGAAGATACTGGCCTGCTGATTAAAACTTAACCCACAGTCCCCATGATGGGCTGATATTTGCCTGCTGTTCAGCTACTGCAATCACACAGACAGCCCCTCTGGCTGCCGGTGACATTAAAGGAGAAGCTCCTTTGATTTTAGGAGGAACAGGTATGATGGGACCGATGCTCCCCAGTGCTTAGCTCTATGCAGGAGAGAAGCCCTTTGCCATGCAGCGACAGCCCAGCACCCTCTGCCCCTCCATCGTCCCTGGGGACAAGCTCTGGTGTCACCCTGGCTGCAGAGGGATGTAGCTATAGGAGCACAAAGCACCTCACCCCCATTACAAACCAGGGGAGAGTCACAATTCAGCTCCCTTTGCCTTTTTTAAGCTTCCTCCGTGCAGGCTGCTGAGCCCTGCCTAGGAAGGGTGCAAAGCCCAAATCCTGCCCGCCCTGCCTGCACCAGGGCAAGGGAAAACCTGCAGGCAGGAGCACGGCTGTAAGGCAGCAGCAGGACAGGCAACAGCTCAGCGTTGCTTTGCTGATGATACCAGACCCCAGACGCCAGCACCATCCAGGTAGTGGACTTGCTTCTGAAATTCATACCTGAGAAATATCTTTAAATATTAATGATTCCTGGGCTTTCAAAAATCTGATTCCCTTTGAAACCACCCAGCCCCTTTGGTACATGCCTATACCTTTTTCGTATTGTAATTAAAAGCAAACCTGTTAGCAATTGTATCACTAGACTCAAATTTGCTTCAAAGACAGCAAAATAATAAAATAGGAGGAAAAAGAGTACCCCCTGCACTCACTACCAAGCCCTGATTAATTTTTCATTTACAATTATTTTCTGTGCAGCATTGGAGAGTTCAGGTAGTAACATTAAAAATTCCCTGTGCCCTCAGCTTTCCCTAATTAAAATTGACAACCCTCATTTTGAACCACAAACATAATTACCCAGTCCTCCTCACCGACTTGATAGCTGAGGTTGTTTGTTGATAATTTATGAGCATCGGAGAAGATGAATAACAAAGCCGAGGCTCTGAGAAACCTCTCAATTCCTGCCTTTGAAGTCACGAACATGCCAGTGGCAGACGAAGCTGCTCAGAGGCTGTGGATATGGTCCCTTCCCGAGGCTGTGCCGTGCCTCTCGCCCATGACGGTGACATCCATGGGACCCATGGTCCCACTCCGAGTGTTGGGAGAGATCAGTCTGAATTGCTTTTCCAAAGGGTTTGCAGAAACATTAGGGCGGATCCTCAACCCCAGCTGCTTTGGGGCATAAAAACTGACACAGGGGATGGCTCAGGGCACGCTGGAAGGAGAAGACATCACTTGTGCGGGCACGTTAGTGTTTCCTTGTCCCTATTTGAAAAGCTCCCTGCTATCACCCCAGGTCAGAAGCCCAGCTTGCTTTAATGACCCCATGCAACATGCACCAAGCAACTCTTCCCAAAAACAACCCAAAAAGTTTCCCCACACTAGAACATAATAAAATCAATTTTTTCCCCAGGTTGTCCAACACTTCTTTATAGCCTACAAAAACCCCATGTCTTAGCACCTGTACAAAATCCTGGCCATAATAAATAATTTTTTGTACTTAGCATTGCTTACCCAAAGACCTCCATGCACGCTAGCGGCTCTCACCAGTGCCCACAGCAGCATGAAGCCTGTTTGCAGGCAGGAGATGGGAGTACAAGGCAGGCAATCAACTCCCCTGCCTGGGAAGGACACTGGCAAGGGGGACAAACATCGCCCACAGGTGACATTAACACCAGAGATGTGCACCACAGGTCACCAAACACTGGACACTAAGAGCTTCTCTGCTTAGTTGCATTAATCTTGAATACAGACTCTGAAATCTGTCGTTTCTTCTTCCTGTAGGGACAGACTACATGGAAAACCTCTTGCCCCCGCAACAAGGCAGGGACATGGTGGGGAAATGTCTCTCCCATGCCTGAGCAGCCCATTGCCCATGGGTTGCACTCCTTCCAGCAGCCCCGGCTTCGGCTGGTTAAGGGAGCTCCAGCCAGGGAGCAGCAGCTGCGCTGTGATGGACATCACTTAATCACGCTTCGTTAAGCAACAGTGTGCATCGGATCTCACCCATGTCTGGCTGATTGCCTGTACCTGCCTCACCGAGGTTTGTGATGGGAGGTCAGGGAAGGATCCCATGCACATGGACTTCCTCTGTCCAAGTCTGGCGGCACCAAATTTGCTTTTTACAAAGGATAAAGCAAGCTTCAGGCTGAATCTTTTGATGTGACCATACAAGAGATGCTAGCAAGCATGTGGTAGCTTCAGGGAAGCCAATACTTCCAAGGGGCCCTGTAAAACCAGCCCCATGCAACCTATTCATCCCTCAATAGTCTGGGTTTTGGGGAGTCTGAGTTTACCCCTGCCCAGGGACAGAGCGATGCGCCCATTGCTCCCGGAGCTGCAGGTGGAAAATAGGGCTAATGGGTCCAGCAGGTGTGAGAACTGTGAATCACATATACGATGTAGGTGGCTGGCACTAGGTGCTGGCCAAATTACTATTTGCATCAGAGGTGAGGAGAAAGGAAGCAGTGAAAAGAGTGATAGACTTCAATGGCTGTTTGCTGTTGGGTCTATTTAAAGCAAGCTTGTCTCAGCCTTGCTCTTAGGGAGAAGGGTAGAATCTAATATTTGGGATGTGAAACTCAAATGCTACTTAGAGCAGAGTGGCAAAGCCTTTTCTCCAAAAAAAGCCTCTATCTTTCCTGTGTTTAAAGATGGTGAGAACATGCGGTTGTTTTGTCTATCAGCTCTTGGACAGCCCAACCTACTGCAACTGCCAGGAATGCAGAGACTGGGGGAGAAAAGAAGAAAAACAGAGAAGAGACTGAAGCACAGAGAGAGGATTATTAGAAATACATGTATAAATGAAATAGCGTGCTGAGAGCTAGGCAACATCACTGAGCAATGCAAAGTGCAAACAGACAGAGCAAAGCTATACTATTCCCTTTAAGGTCAAAGCTTTCTATAAATTCACAGCAAAAGCAATTCAAATACACTCTGTTCTCCCCTGGACTTTCCCCAGACCAAAGGCTATTGTATATCTGCATCCTTAAAGAAGCCATAACTCTCTATCTGTAAAGGGCAAAGGAATCCAACATGAATGATTTGGTTCCTTCTGCTGTTTATAGGAAATTTAATACGTTTCACTGAATACGTGTACCTGCTCTTTGTTCCTCTCTGAACTGCAAATTGCATGCAGAGTGCCACTGCGATAGAAGGAGCATTGCCTTTGTAATGGTTATTCTCCCTGCTAAATTGCAGGAGTTAATAAATGAACACCTACCCAGGTAATTAAGCCTCCCTTCCCCAGTGCTGGCCCAAGATGATCATAACGATATTTGGCTGGATTCAGTACAGACCAAAGTAGCATCGTTTTTCATCTAAGCTCTGTCCACACTCAAGGCTCTGCTGGGTCCAATATCTATAAACCCACTATTGCCACTGCAACAGAGGAGTTTGTGCCCAGCAGCGAAAAATAATTGCATGATCATTATTACTATAGTTCATTTGCAATTCCCCAAAAGAAAGCATGTGTGCTGAAGGAAAAAGGCAGAAAAGAAGTTGCAAAACTTTCAGGAATCAAACATAACGCTCCTCTCTGTTTAGACTAAAATTATATTCGTCTGCTCTCAGTTTGGGGCTGTATGAGGTTTGATAGTTTGGTTTGTTTCCCCCCCAACCAAATTTGCAGGTTTCATAATGAAAGGAATATAAAGTGAGAGATTTGAAGAAGAAAAAACCAAAATGGCTCATTTTGGAAGTGTTAAAATAATGTTTTTACTTTCAGAAGAAATTTTTCTACTAGCAGCTTGGTGAGGCCAAGAAGAATTCTTGAAACATTTTGATTTTGGCAAATCTACCGGAAAAATTTCAGTTATAATGCAGCCTCTCTCTACTTCCAGCTGATATGGGGTTGTCCTCTGACTTCACGTTGTTCCCAACCTCTTTTTCTCTTCTGCTGTTTTCCCTCAGGTTACCATTATTTCATCAGTAACCTACATGAAGAATGACAAACTGCCAGAGAGCAATTAATATCTATCCATTTCCTTCTGCATTAACAAAACGCTCCATTTACAAACCAGCTCTGCGTGCTGAAATCTAGACACGTGCCATGATTGTGCCCATTTGTCACCAACCCAACGCCGGCTCAGAGAGGGAGCGGGGACAGTGCCAGTCCCTGGGGACCTAATCCTGAACCAGGATGGGAATCTCGGCCCCTAGAGAAGCCCATGGAAAGATAACAGTGAGATTAGGGGAGCTCAGCACCACTCCAAATATGGTCCAGGTGAATCAGGACTGGGAATTTCTCTGGAGGCTTGTGAAAAGTGTAGGTTTGTGGAAGCATCAGGGTATATAGCTCAATGCCCAATTTACCCGTGTTATTGATCCTGTGCAGGAGAAACTACCAAGATCTATATCACCACCGCAGAGGAGAGCTTTTCCTTCTCAGCCAAAAACTAGGACAGGTAGAAGGTCACCGCAGATGCTTTGCTTTTCCCACCAGAGCAGGAGGGGTACAAAGGGAGTCACAGAGGTTTACGAGATGGGCACAGAGGGGTCCTGGGAGAGCTTTGGGAAAGAGGGCTTTTCTTTGCGATTGCATGCCTGCATTGAATTTAAAAGCACACAAGTCTTTGTGTGCACAGCTGCTGGCACCAGCTCGTATCACAGGTTTGCCATCAGCACAAAAACCAGCTTTTAAGAACCTCTCATTAAAAACGACATGGGCCAGGTTATCCCCAGCCCACACAAACAAATTATACATCTCAGCTCCTACCGTGCGTATGAACAAAAGAGCTCCTTTCTGGGATCATGCTGCTACTCAAATGTATATTAATATGTTAAAAAAAAATAAAATCCTTAAACTTAAAGCACAGTGAGGGAAGTAGAGAGCTGGGCTGCAGAAATTCCCACCAAGGCGTTCCCTTGCTCACGCTGTGGTCCAGACAGTGACCTCCCCACTGCTCCTGCCACCCCGGGGACCGAGCCACGCTCCCCCCTTCCATCACTTCAGCACACAGGGCTTGAAAATTATTCAAAGTTTTATCACAGGCACAGTATCGGAAATTTCTTTTATTTTTAATTTGCCCTGTACAGCATCTTAATTGTGCAAGATCCAAGCTACTGCTGTCCCCAGACCTCAGGGGATTTGGTTAGAGGGTCTCGAGAAGAGCAAGGCTGCTGCCACCGAGGCAGGAGTGGAACCTCAGCATCTGGTGCTTATGGATAGAAATAAGTGCTTTTGTGCTAATTAAAAACATGTCTTATTTTTATTGTGGATGCCTAGCTGTTAATGATTTTATAAACTATGTTCTCTAGTCAGCTTTGGTTTACTTTATGCTAGTGAGATGGAAGAAAACGCACTTTTCAGTTTTGATCTAGTATTTACACTGCTCTTCACATTTAAGCAGAGTGCCTTACAACTACCAATTACTTCTATCTTTCCAGCCTCAGCATGAAGTAGGAAATCCCTGTCTCTGACAAAGGGTGGCGAACTGAAGCACTGGACAAACTTAGCAGTTTGCAGAGCCTGGGGACTTTGGGCAGTGCCGTGGGGGAAAGCCAGGACCAGAACCAGAACCCGTGAGTTTTGGTGGTATGGTGACCCTCTGCTCCTGCCTGGTGCCATCCCCAAGGCTCCCTGTGCCACCAGCAGTGCAAGGCCTTGTGAAGTAGCTCCTGAATCACAGCTTACAGCCCAACTTAATGAAATAAGCTAGTAGCAATTCTGTGTTGTTTTATCCGCAGAGCTGCAAACTCTGTTTTCACAACACAAGACTCGGGTGACTGGTGAGCCAGTGAAATGGTCCAAACACCCCTCAGCCCTTCTCGGGGCTGTGGATGAGAAAGGTGTGGAGAATTTGAGGCAGATCCATCTCCTGTTCTGCCCCTTCCCAGCTGGGACTTTTTGGTGCTTCTTCCTGGATGAACCTGTTGGAGCAACACGTTCCCCTGAGGGCACATTGGGCAATCTCCTCCTGACTCACAGTGCGTAGGAGTGTGCCCAAACCAACAGCATCAATCACGCGTCCAAGCAAAACACATCAGTGACATCTGGAAAATTCACTTACCACCAAGAAGCTCCCCACAGCCCTTCTCCTGAGCTGGGAAGACCAGAACAGGTTCTCCCAACCACACACCACGTCATGGCCTTTGCACAGCAGCCGCAGATACAGAGCTGAGCATTTTAACCCAGCTTTGTCTCATGGCTTATTGGCAATGATGAACCCATCTCTTCATTTCTAATAGTCCTATTACTGTCCCTCTTGGGCAACCAAATCTGGGGCCAGAAACCCTGCTCAGACCTCAGCTTGGGGAACCATCAGTGAACCAGAACTTGCTGCCCAAAGCAAAGCAGGTCAACCCCCAGAAGTTTGCTTAGAGCCTGAAGTTCATTGAGTTTGCATCTCCCAAGGACACCAGCCTCAGCAAAAGCCTTCCACATTGCCCCTCGCACCACTGCAGTCTCTACAGGCGTTCTGTTGTGGGAGGAAAGACCTGCAGCACGTCAGTGCTCACACTCCACCAAGGGACAAGTGCAACAAGCCAACACATGGGGCTTTTGGAGAGCACACAGCTGTTACAAACAGCTGGCATAAAGTTTAAGGTGGCAGGGGGGAGAGAAAGACAAAGGAAAATAAACCCTAAAGCCACCCATTCTGTCCCCCCCTTGACCCCATACCACAGGTCCACCAATATACCCAAGCCTGCACATCCACACAGCCCAAGCTAGGGATTTTACAAATCAGGAAAAAATGAAAGTTGCCAAAACTGTTATAATCCCAAACACCCAGGACTCACATGGGTGGTTTTCACTGACAGGATAAATGACCTCCCTACTCCTGCCCGGGGCAGGGGGACATCCAGTGTGTCCCTCCGGTGGGAGGCATGTTGTGGCCAGCCCAGTGCCAGGGACCGAGCTGGCAAGTGTGGCAGTGTGGGGATTGCAGCAATTTGGATCTGTCACTTTGATGCACAGAGTTTTGCTTTGTGGTCACAGGCCTGTCTTTCAGTAAATAAATAAAATAGGAGATGGTTTCCTTTACCCGATGGGATTTCTTGGGCTACAATTAGCATCAGAGAAGATTTTAAAATGCAGGAGTGTAAATTTATAGGCATAGCTGTCAGAAAGGGAAAAAACCCTCGGCCCTTAAATTACCAGCATCTTTGGCTGTTCAGTGCTGATACAAAACCACAGAAGACACTGTGCTAGCAGTGCTGTTGTCTGTGTCCTCATAGGACAACTGAAATAGGATAATGCACGTAATACAAATAAAACTGAACATAATGTAATCGTCACAATTATAATTTTCTTTAAGATCTACACAGGTTAGACTTTCTATATAATTAAATCTATAGATCGCCTTTGCTTACCTTGCATTTCCTTGAGCTCTGATGAAAAGTATGCTGTTCGCAATGACAAGATTTATTGCATCTAGCACTCTATATTATAGCTGCTCTGCTAACCACAATAAACAAGATATGAAAAGCAATCATACAGATAATGCCATGGAGGAACAAGCAGCAGCTTCATCTTTAACCCTTTCACCTGCCTTCATGCTGGAAATGCCGGTCAACATTTCTGCAGCACCATCTAACCCTGGTGGATTAAGTATTTTGTTTCTATAGTAATAGACTCGGTGCTTGGGTTTCTTTTCCCTCATTTCTAAAGCACCAGTATTGTTGGGACATCCGAATTTATCTCTGTCACTATGAAAGGGCACAGCCTGTGGCTGGAGGAAAAATAACTAAGTAGAGCCAACCCAGCTGCTGTGGTGGGTGCTAGTTAGCAGCAGTGACGGGGCAGGACTGTGGCTGGTCCTGTGTGACTTAAGATTTGCAGTGCTTCAACCCACACTTAAAACCCCATCATTTCTGGATTTAAACCCCCTTCCCAAAGGCTGGAGGTATGTCCCAAGCAGGACTGGGACATCCCATCACTGCTCCGGGCTCAGCCTTGCTGCCCAGCAAGATGTTGTCAGCTCAGGACACAGTAATTTCATTAGCAATGTTTTACATCACAGAAGCCTCAGTTTGACCCTGGAGACTTAGAAACATTATTTAAGGGGTGAATTTCCATATGAAGGTCAAGTGGAGATGTATAAGCTTAATCAAGTCACAGCTCAAATGGAATAGTCCTTCACTACCCACATTCCTGGGAATATTTTCTCTATTTCTGCTTCCCCCCTTTTCCTCTCCACCTGCCCTTCTTTAAATGTTCACCAGACTGAGAAAGAAACACTCCAGAGGCCAGAGTAGCAACCAAAGACAAGAGTAGCAATGATAAAAATGTATTTCTTGCCATTCCCATTCATGCAACGCAAACAAGGAGTCCATATTCCTTACACCTAACCAAATAAATAAAGCCCTGCTAAATATTAGCACACAGGAGGACAAGGAAGCAAGCAGTCACTTCTTTTCTGCCTTACACATGGAAACCATTGGCCATTTCAACCCAGAGGAATGAGAAATGCTCCACAAATGGGAATTCACTGCTCTGTTACAGAACTTCCTGCCCCAAAACTCAGTTAACCATATACAAACAGGATAAGGGACAGCAGAGGTGCTTTACTACTCCTTTGTATAGGGACAACTGTTTTCCTTTCCTGTCCACTTTTTTCCAGTTTTAAGTCTGTCTCCAGACAGACAGAAGCTAGCACAGTTCTTGTCCACACAGAAGTACCCCAGAATAATAAACTCCTTGTAAAGCAATGCTGAAATCAGGCAATGGCAGGAGACGGGGCAGCAAGGTCTTGGGTTTAAGAACAGACCAAATTGTTCTACCCAGGGTAGAAAAATTAAAATATGCTGGAAATAAATGTAAAAATAGACTGGGGTCTGCAGTCCAAACAAAGTGTATATTTAGTAGTTGTGAATGGGAAAGAGCAGAACATTCCTGGAAAACGTTCAAAAAGCATCCAAGGAAGATTAAAAGATTCCAAGTGGAGATTTTTAAGGCAGGTTGCTATGGATGCTGGGAAGGATGTTAATCTCTAACCCTCATAACAAATTATGTTCCCCAAAAGCTATTTTTTCCAGGAACTCTAAGGAGGACTTCAGTTCTGGAAATCTCCAAGAAACAAGTAGTTTGGTACACAGCACCCTGGCATAGCACAGGACCTTCAGCACTGATGACAAATATGGGAAGGACCAGTAGTGACCTAACCCTTTCCTTGGACTATCAGAGAAAACACTTCTGGCAAACCTTATCCAGGCTGTTCTTAAGAGTTTCTCGAGATGGAGACTGTCCCACCCATATCCTCCAAGTAATCCAGCCCCTGGCCACACTTCTTCCAATGCCCAATACATGCCCTGCTTGCTGCAGCTTAATTCTGCTGTTCCCTGCCCCATCCACCAGGTATAAAAAAAGCCAACATTCATATAAGTATATCAAAGAAATTTTTTCAGGATTGGGTCTTCCGGTACAATACAGAGACAGGAGGAGACTGTAATATTCTGTGAAAATGACACTAATAAGGATCATGATTTCCTTGCAAATTTTTCCCATGTTGTGTCTCCTAAGAAAATAAACCTTTGTGGCATCTGCTGCTTTAACAGCTCATCAGCATGATACACCTGCTAGAGACAGGACATGTAAGAGAAGGTGAAAGGCATGGCAGGACTCAGAGCCCATCAAAAGTTGTTGGGGCCCAAACTTTTGCCTAAAGACATGGTTCCCCATGAAATAAGTTGAACCTTTGATTTTTTTTTGCATTCTGGGCTGCATCAAAAGCAGCGTGACCAGCAGGTCGAGGGAGGGGATTCTCCCCCTCTACTCCATTCTCATGAGACCCCACCTGCAGCACTGCCTTCAGCTCTGGAGTCCTCAGCACAGGAAAGACATGGACCTGTTTGGGCGACTCCAGAGGAGGGCCAGGAAGACGATCAGAGGGCTGGAGCACCTCTCCGGTGAAGACAGGCTGCGAGAGTTGGGTTGTTCAGCCTGGAGAAGAGGAGGCTCTGGGGACACCTTAGAGCAGCCTGCCAGGACCTAAAGGGGACCTACAGGAAAGCTGGAGATGGACTTTGCACAAGGGCATAAGGGGTAATGGCTTTAAACTGAAAGAGGGTAGGTTTAGATTAGATGTAAGGAAGAAGTTCTTCCCTGTGAGGGTGGTGAGGCACTGGACCAGGTTGCCCAGAGAGGTTGTGGATGCCCCATCCCTGGCAGTGTTCCAGGCCAGGCTGGATGGGGCTTTGAGCAACCTGGTCTAGCGGAAGGTGTCGCTGCCCATGGCAGGGGGGCTGGAACTGGATCCAACCCAAACCATTCTATCATTCTGTGATCTGGGAACTTGTCCAGGTATTAAAAAGAAATTTGTGAGGAACTCAGTAGTGGCCTTTTTGGTCAGCAGCAGTAGCCTCAAAAGTACTGACAAAATACTGAGGAAATAGCTGGATTTCTAAGTCACAGCAGAGAAGCAGAGAGGTTGCATGATTACCTTTGTGAGTGACATACACTGCAGTGACGAACTAATTGGTGATCGCCAGTTAAATGGACTGTACAAAGCTGTAAACCCTGGACATGTTAATATGCCCATTATTTTTCCATCAATCCTCTTTTCCCAGTCTGTTCTTTTCAGAAAGGCCCATGAGTGACATCTTTCCTTCCCACCAGCTTCACTAGCAACACCAGCAGAGACAAATGGCATGAAGTTTTCCAGGACTGCAAATGTATGAGTAATCTCTGGGAGATATTACATATGCATTTCATGCAAAACTGAACTAATAAAGATCATTCCTCATAGATCATGTCCAAATCGAAAGGGGTTTCAATCCACACAAAGGATTTCATAAGGCTCCATCATTAGTCCAAGGACTATTAAGCATATAAGAAGACACCTTCAAATTTATCTTTTACACTCTCTTCAGTCACTGCTTAGTCTTGCCTTTTCTCTTAATGCCCTGTCTAATTTGGACTGTAAACGCCTTAGAGGATGTGCTGACAAAACGCTATTTGTCTGAAACACCTCTCAGACGTCTTCTCCCTTATCTTCAAGACCAAGGGCTGCTCACCAGGTAACTGTAGAGGGGAGGGAAGGAGGAAGAGTGAAGGAAGGAGGAGGCTGCACAGGAGGGGTCAGGCTGCCAGGCTGCCCCTGGGGCACGGGATTTCTAGCAGGCTCCTTTGGCACCCCTGGGGTAACCCCCAACCAAACCGACCGGCACCGTCAGCTGCTCTCCCATGGACCCAGCCTGTGTGCCCCGTCAGCTGGGTCAGGGCATCCCACATCCAGCAGGTCACCATGGGCAGGATCAAAGCCACAGCACTGTGAAACATGGGGCAGCCGTGCTGCCAGATGTGAGAGCTCCTCTAAAGGCATGAGACTGAAAGCCTTACAGGATGAGTTAGCCATCAGGGAGTCAGGGGCTGAGTAAATATAAAATAACAAGTTTCCATTTAACTCAATTTTATACGCTGTTATTGTATTCTTGCAGTGGTTTAAAAAGCGTGTATTCCAGCACAAAAGAAATGAAACAGCAATGGCATTGCGTTGTCACTGGTGATTTCAAAGTTAGCTACACTATGCCTGGAAAAATACAGTTTCCTTGTGCTGCAACTCTTCAGTAGGCCAGTTAATCAGGTGACGCAAATCGGTGCAGCTCTGTCTGGAAACCTCAGCAATAACACAAGATGTTGCTCTCCTGATTACTTTTTGCTGAGCCTACATGCTTTGTAAAGCCACTACAGCAAGTTGATAATGATGCATAAAATGGAAAATCCTTATGAGCACACCCAAAATCACTGTGGATGTGCAAAGCAATCACAATGGTGCTGTGTTACTTGACGGCTCTTACTACACATGTGACCACACTAATATATTCAGGCTTTTCCTGGTTTTAAATAGGTGCAACTCCACCTCTTGTAATGCATTTACTCCTGATTAACACAGCCTTAAATATGACTGGAGTATTTAGGTCAGGCACAGAAAAAGTACAGAATGTTGTGGGACTAAAGCTGAAAACCTTTAGTGGTATCACTCCACAGATTCAAATCAGCAGAGAATTTGGCCTAGTTACTTTCCTCATTGACATGGGTACCCTCTGAGGCAAGGGTAGCTGGATATTTTGAGAATAAAACCACTTTGGGGACATACGTGCCTCTATCACACATCAGCAGTAGTTCTTTCAGCATTACAAAACTTGCTGGAAATTGTTTGGAGAATTTTCAAAGTAAGTTTTCAATACTTTTCTATTCATCTCCATAGTCACAGTGCTCCTCAAAGGTTAGCTGAAATAGCTGCAGGCAGTGGAGAAATCAGAGAGAGATCACATGAAACACAGCCTGGTTTCTGGAGAAAAAAAAGGGTATTCAGCTCCTCCTCTGTACCATTACTCTGTATCATTTTGACCACTTTTGGGACATTAAATACTGGAAATAGCTCAGAAAGCATTTGGCTTAACATCTATGCCTATATATCATAAGGACTACTATATAATGTAAGCACTTTAAATCCATCCTATCTAGAAAATGTAAGCTACATAATGCCAAAAATGTCATTAGAATGTAAGCACTGCACATAGACACACTCCTAACATCCTTTCAGGGTTCATTCCATATTGAAAACCAAAGATTAAACATGCTGCCTCATGCACATTACACCATTAACTTTGTATTATAAATCAAATGCATTTTTTTTCTTTTACTGTATTAGCTTCCTCAGGCAGGTCGCAGTGAGGTAAGATGAGATGTAGTGCTAGTACCTGGGAATTAGATCATCCTGAATTTAGTTTGGCTAAACAGTTGTGGAACTACAATCTCAGCTGACAATGACATTTAGGGACCTGAGTTGTTACAGGTGAATTTTTGCTTCACTACTAAATAGAGAAAGAAATTGGAGACCAGTCCCCAGATTTATCACTCAAATGTATTGAAAGCAAGACAACGTATTTTCCTCAAAGTACAGACCAACCATTCCGAGTTGCCCATTACAGCAGCACAGGTTTTATTTGACCTATGTTGGCAAGTGGAGGGGCTTATTTCTTCAGTTTTACTCCAGGTCTTGACTCAGAGAGTCTCTGGAGATGCTTGAGACCAGTTTCCTTACTGGTTCTACTTGTTCTGCTTCCAAAATAGGGCAATGTTAGTTGTTTTTCTCTAAATTTGTTTATAAATTTCTTCATTCTTGATAGTTCATAGCATACTTCAACCTACGCTCAAGGAGGCTTTTCTTTGTTTATGCATAGCTTCTCTCAGTAAAGTTCTGTAGTCTAATTTGAACATCTTGGCCAAAGCTTTTAACATATTAGCTATTTTATTTGCTCTTGATTCAGTCATTCAACAATCAGATCTGGAGCTTTCTGTAATTACGTGACTCACCAGGGAGATGCTCTACAAAGTTCCACCAAGATTTTTCAGTTCTTTACTAAATTTAAGCAGAGGTTTGATATATTTAAAAAAAAAAGCCCTTATTAATATTGCTTCTAATTAAGTTATGGGAACTGTAGATGGCTCTGATACAATGTTTTCATATTCCAGGTTTTCAGATTTGAACATATGCGTAGTTACTGCTCTCTGGGAGGAGAAAACCACTCCCAGAACTGGGAGAGCTTTCTGCACTCCACACTACATGGTGCACCATGTTCCAGGTCATCTTTTTGGAATAGCCTTAGTTATAAATAATAAGACTTCTGTGTGTTTTTGGAAAAAAATGCAAATTAAACTTCAAAGAAATGTTTTAAAATTATGGTTTTTCATGTCCATTTTTGAGTTTTCTCATTTTATTTCTTCCCGTCATACCATATGCCTACGAAGACACAAAAACCTCAAACAACTTAAACTTTCCTTACCTGTGTACCAGCTGCTTGCGGCTTACACAAATAGCAGTTTCATAGTCATGAGTGACACACACTTTATGTGGGCTGCACTTCACCTTCAAACATGGATCTTTGGATGGATCAAGGGCTATAAAAAAGCAGACATATTAAAAAAGAAAGTGAGAAATGCATATAAAGCTATCTCTTGGTTGACAGATGACAACTGGTTAGAATGAACACTCCCACATCTGAGTGAATAAATACTTTGCCATTTTAGAGTATGTGCCGTTGTTTTCAGATTGCATGTTAGAGATGTTTAAGTAGAAAGATAGATGGAGAGCTTAAAGACTCTGATTACTGAACAGTGATCTGAGTCTAACTTGGCATTCACATTAATACTAGACATGATACTTTGGGATGAAGTTCTGGTATAATAACCTATATCATGCTGTTTACTTCAAAGAAAAGTTATGGTGGAATGAAATACACTCACAAGTAACAAAATTACTGGTATTTTAGAAGCTGTCTAAGAACTGACATTGCAGAGTGCTAATAAATTTAGTTTCACAGATACTATGTATAACAGGCATATTATTTTGTAGAAATTATTTCTAATTTTTACAGATAAGCATCTCCTGTACTTAAAATGCTTGAGTAGAAGAGCAGTAATAACAATAAAATAATCCTAGGCTTTTATAAAACAGCTTACATCACCAGCAGTGCTGTTGGGAGTAGGATTAGAAAGCATGATGAGTTGCTATCTCAGAGCAAACATGCCCAAGCTGTTGTCCCTGCTAATGCTCCCCAGGGAAATTTCTTCCTCTGAAATCAGTCCTTATGTTCTTTATTCTCCTTCCGACACTATCCAACGTTCCCCCTCTTGGTGGTAGCATCCCTCCTTTGGTCTGAGGTTGTGGTTCCCCACGGAGTGATCACGGCTGCTTTGTCCTTCTCTCCAAGAGCCTGACAGGACGCTAACGGGACGGAGGGACAGATGGGGACACATAGCCCAGAAATGTACCTTCAGTACTTCAGCCAGGCCCAGGATGAATAACACAGTGGTCAGTCTTTCTCTCAACAGTTCTTAAGTTGCTGGAGAAAAGGACACGGCAGCAGTAAAGGGAGCTTCTCTCCCTCTGATGTGATGGATGGTTTGAGGTACTGCAGCTAGTCAGGAGAGTGGAAAATGTGCAAAGTGACATGTAATCCTGCATTGGAAAGTGCAGGGTACTAGGGTTTACCCTCTGGTACCCTCTTTACAGTTTTGATTAGGAAAGATCCCATGAACCTTCCGCCTGAACATACCCACTTCCCAATCCTCTCATTAAAATCTGCCTCTCTATGACAGTGTACTGCAAGGCAGCGCAAGAGTGGACTCAAAGGAGCGAATAATACTGTACCACAATGACGATGCAAATAGACTTAAAGGCCTGCAGACAGAAAGCAAGCACCAAAACTGGCATTTAGCCAGGACACAAGGATTAACAGATATGTGCACACACGTGCACGCATGCACCACACCACACCCCCACCCCCACCCCCCCCCGCTTATCTGGAAGGGGTACTTGGAGACCAAAATGGCACAGCGATACACTGCCAATATTCTAACAGGAGGCTCCTGCAAAGATCCTCATTTAGCTTGCAATGAACCGTTTTCCCCAGATGCAACAAACACGCTCAGAAAGGAGCAGTGAGAGTCTGAAGAGCACCTTCATTTTTTTCCTCTATACACAAAAATGTCTCCTAACACTAAATGAAGAAACTAGCACATGGCATATTACACCAGGTTTTACTAGAACTGCACATACCTTTCCCCTCTTCTCAAATAAATGAAGATATTAAGCATGTATCAGAGGCCTGATGTGGTAAAATTAGGATTTGGGTTGGGTTCATCCTGTTTAGCACCCAAAGTGAGGGAGGGTGTGATCTCAGTCGAGGCAGGAGCTGCTCCTTCCCCGGGGCAAGAAAATGCTGGTGTATTAGGCACCGGAGCCGGTGCTGGAGCAGCCTCCTGGTCCCTACAGAAGCTCATCAGAGGCAGACAGTATTTGCTGTCCTGCCAGCATGCAAGTCTGTCTGCTCCTTACAAGTTTCTGTAGAATGCTTCCTTAAAGAGTGGTGATTTGGTAATCATGGAAATAAAAAAAGAGGAGCAATACAGTGCTATGCTGGATACCACTCCAATTAGAGCACTGATCCCACCTGGGAAAATCTTTTATAAATACTTTTCTGCAATCAAGTCCCATTTGAAAAGCTATCTATCTAAATTCATTCTCTTACAAAAGGATGCTTCTAAAGATCAGCAGTACAACGTATCTGCCAGGACAAATTACAAATATTCAAAATATGGTTATATGAATACTTCAGAAGAAGGGAAGTCACAGCCATACAGAGAAATTTCACCTTTGTTTAAGAAGTGATTTTTAGAGAAGCTTTTTTTGGACATTATTTTGCCATGGATTTGAGTTTCTATTCCTCTTCAATGTATCCTCAAATCCCATTTTACCTCTCCCCTCCCTCCCCACATAATGGGCCACTCATGGAAATGGGCAACTCCTAGTTTCATTTTTGGGACTGTATAAAACTCTTATTGCACATTATGATAACTGAGTTTCCCACTTTTACTAAACAATCAGAAAAACTTTTAAAGGATACTATTTGAAGTACAAGAAATTTCAGTTTGCTATGTACCAAATTTCTTTATATGACAGCAAATGTACTTCCAACAAGCAGAGGATTCTTCTGGTTTCCTGCAGTGCTAAAGTGCTGCAGCTGTTCCGTGTTGGTTTAAACAGCCATAGCTACAAGCTCTTACCACATTAACACCCATTACACATTTGTGATGGGCAATTGAGCTTCACTAGTGCGTATGTATTTAGTGGAATGCCTTTGGTGCAAGACACGGGGAAATCGTAACAACAAAACAGAAGTGTTAAAAGCATTTTCTTTTAAAGCCATTAAATTGATAGAAAAGGTGAAGTGAGCAAGGAAGTAGAAAGAACCATCTGTTTCCTGCACCATAAACAACAAGGCATCAACATCCAATGAGCTGCCATTAGGAAAACGTATAGGCAGCGTTTGAGGAGTCAGGGTCTGTCCCACTGAAGAGACCAAAGGCCAAAAAGGCCCTTCGGGGGTGTTTTGCTGTTGCCTTTTGGTGTCTTTTCCAAATCACACTAACATGAACATGAGAAGTAGCCCATCCCCTGCTCTTTAAACTCCCAGAACACAGCGGGTGAGACACACATTCTTAACCCTCTTACTTTGCTCTCGCTGGAGACTGAGTTGAAGACTGAGTCAGATATTTGACAGGGATAGAAATGGCAAGCCACAATTTCCTTACCTATCTGTCTACGTAGATATTCTTAAACTGCAAAAAAGAGTAAGATACCCTCCTTCTGCAAAGCCTTTGATAAGTAAGCACCACTTGGAGCATGAACGGTCACCAGATCATAGGTTCAGTGGGCTGCTGTAATTCAAAGGTCATATCCACACAAAAAAATTTAATGACCAGAACTTTTGCTTGCTTGCAGCTGGCCTTGCTCTTTTACTGGAGCACATACACATTGTCTGCTTTTGCTGGTGACACATCCTTGATGCAAAACGCTGCATCAACAAAAACCATTGTGCAAATTGGCTAGGAGCCCAGGGCTAATAGCTGCCAACGTTGCTGGGCTGCTGGAGAGCACTCTGGCCTTGTGCTCATAGTTTTCTATCGGCCAGAGCCTGCATAAGTAGAGTTGTGGGTTTAGCCTTGCAAGTCAATACAAGTTTGTCATGAATAAGAGAAGCAAGTTTAGGCCCACATGGTCTTTATGACATCATGCATAGTTTCAATACTTAGCATTTTTTCACAGTAAAATTTACTCTAATTGAAGAATTATATCCACTTCAGGAACTCCTTAGATCTTCTAAGGCAATATAAACACATGCACTTCTGAAGTATGTACCTTCTGAAATAGCATCATACAATACATTATCACTAAAAGAACCAAAACTTTCAAATATTTTGCAATTAAAAAAATTGTCTATTGAAAAAAAAATATTGTTGAATGGTCATCAGTTTGAAGCAAAGGAATGCAAAAAGATATGGTTGGAAATCCTGGTCACTGTTTCCTTTTAAATCAGGCCTCAACTTCTCTCTACCTCAGTGTCTTGCTTCTGAAATCTGAAAAGAATAATAATGCTGGCAATAATAATAAATAAGGCTTTTCCCCACCTATGTGTTGGATTATTTCATTCATGGTAGAAAAGCTTATGAAGATCCTTAAATGGAACACGCTATAGAAGCATCATTTATTATTCATTACAAACAGCCTTTGCATACAGTTCAAAACAGTAGAAGGAAGTTTATTAAATACAATAAAAACTGTAGGCTTTGTCAGAAGAGAGCACCCGCCCCCTGATGCAGATTATTATTTCTTGAGAATTTTTTCCCCTTCTGCAGAATGCGTGATCCATATGAACATAAAGGGTCAAAATAGGGATTTATGAGTCTGCAAAGTTCCTCAACATGTTAACTAAGTTTGGAAGGTTGTTCTACTGCTAAGCAACACAAGCCCTAAGGAGAGCTCGTAATAAGAAACAATTTCTGAAATATGCTAATCAAAGATCATGCTTTGTTAATCAGATTTCTACATGACTAGGAGCAGATGCTCATCATCTGCAGAAGAAAAGACCCTTGGGAATAAGATGAAACATAACAACCATATTTGTCATCACAGTTCTTTCTGCCCTAAAGCAATGGGTATGAAATCTTAAAAATGAAGAGCCAAAAGTACAAATAAATAAATGAAAGTTGGAAGAGGAGTGAGAAAAAAATTTGAAGGTTTTTATTTTAAAGATGTTATTTTATCAGCTTGAAAGGAAAATTACAGCCATCCCTTTTCTATGTCAAAGAGTCTGCACATAGTTAGTCAGGTCTGTCTGCACAGTAACAACAAAAATACTTCAAGCCTGGTTTTAATGTGTGAATATTTTTCTACTTTTTCCTTAGACTGAGACTGAAGGCAAAATTGATATGGTTACTTAATCTGACCTGATAGTGGCTGAGGGTTGGTCCAAAATTTTTGGAAAGGATACCTGTCCAGCCAGAATTGGAATGAAATGTTTCACATGAATGAAAATTCTTTGACGAAACCCCACTTCAGTCACCCTGCCTATCTTTTTTTAAGTCCAGGCCTTAAAGTTTTCTATCCTGAGCTTTTCCCATGTTGTTCAAATCCCTGCACACTTGGTCACCAAGGGAGGTATCTATCCCAGGAGAAAGCTCTCTGAAATACTGGCAAATACAGTACTGCACATGTCTCAGTACAATCATTTTCAGAAGTTTTTTATCCTGGAAAAAATTAGAAGTTCTGGCTTTTTATCTTGGCTCCAAAGTCTTACTC
This sequence comes from Elanus axillaris, assembly GCA_026212715.1. Lineage (NCBI taxonomy): Eukaryota > Metazoa > Chordata > Aves > Accipitriformes > Accipitridae > Elanus > Elanus axillaris. The sequence continues at coordinate 16,256,407 of JANZLQ010000044.1, read as the reverse complement.
TTCCTCACTTAACACCTAGAAGTTTCTGCTGCTGACATTTGTTTTCTGGCCAGCTGTCCTTGTACTATAGGCTGTGAAGTCTCTTCCTGTGTGGCAGAACACAAGTGAAGAAGTGTTTAGATGGGCTAAAGCTTCTGCTTCATTGGCCACAACGTTTTTGTAGGAAAATTGTACTCTATAGCTCAGCTGACTGCGCTGCAAAGGGAAAAGGCTTTCATATGTACGCAGTGACCCAAAACCTGTGCTAGGGCCATTTATACAAAATAGAGGTGCAGAATCAGAATTCCCGTCATTAAGAGACAAATGCACTCCTTTTTTATGGTCAACATAACTTTTATTATACATGGCAACCTAAGTGCCCTCCTAAAACTATTAAACTTCTGTGGTTATTGCATAGAGATACCAGAATAATTGGTAAACAATAAAAACCAGGGATTGCATCAGACCATTAGCAACCTCCTAATGGTATACTGACATCTCTTTCCAGTACCAAAAAGGATTACAAACACCAGTTGCACCCCAAATCCCTTTCCCTCCCAGCTCCACAAAGCACACCAGAGAATGTTTGCTTACGAACTGTGCACGCTTTTCTCTCTCCTCCCTGTACCATTCACCAGAGGCTGTGAGTTTGCAATATAAATGTGTTGGACAAAGACCTAACAACAGTGTTGGAGATACTTTTCTATTACATTTCATGTTTTTATATATTACCACTATAAAAGAAGACTTATGACTTGCGGGGACCTCCTTAGTTCAGACAAGGGCAGTACAGGGAGAAGTTGCTGTATAAGACTGTAGCTCTATATGCTGCAGCTGTGGGTCATTGTGTTAATCACAACAGAGTAAATTTATTTTTCACACATTTGACTTTAAAAGGGTGATAACAAATAAATACTTTCAATGTCTTGCAGCAATGGATGTGTAATCCTGCAGAAACTGTGCAACTAGTTCACAGAAAGATTTATGAGCTTGATTCTGTTTTATGACCACTCGTTTGGGGAAAGAGAGTAATTTCAAACTCATAGCTGTTTAGTGGAGCTGAAACAAACTACACAATCAAAAAGAAACGGCATTATGTAAATATTGGGTTTTTTGTTTTCAAAATTGCCTGACAATAAGTACTATGATCACTCAATGACAAAAATACTTCTGCATAATGAAATGTCAAGAGCAGTTGCTTTTATGCAATCCCCTTGGAACTGTTCTGACTATAAGAGAAAAGAACAACATCTGTTGAGAAAGGTATGATGAACTGGAAAATGGGACCTGCTGTCTTCGATGCAGAGATCCTAGCGCATATTTTAAGACAAAAGAGACTGATAAAAAAACAAAGCCTCTCCATTAAATGATGCGTTACATTATAGGTGTGCATTTCAATATTACTATGTATTACTTGATTCCAGCAACGCTCCACAAGCAAGCACGAGAAGGAAAGCAGAGCTCCTGGCTCTACAAGCCAGCAGCTAGGGTGCGGGAATGAGATAGCTGTGAACGCAAGCTGGTCTGGGCAGGCAGGGGCGGAAGGCTGACTCCTCGCCTGGCTTCCTCCCCGCTCAGCGGGAAGCTCAAATGGCAGCTCCTGTCAAACTTCAGCTCTAAGGGGCAGCATTTCAAATCAGCATCTTGTCTCCACTTACAGCACAGTGACAGCCAAAGAGAAAGTGTGACCAAAGCAGCTAAGTAGTGACTTGGAGGAATTCTACTATATACTTCCATGAAAACCGTTGTATAGCAAACGTGTAAGAAGGCATGCAGCCAGCCAAAATGTGTATTAATAAAAATCTCTACAAACTTTGCCCTTGACTTCTGCTAGGAAAAGGGCATGCTTTCAACATGATGGCTAACACATCATGGCTAAAACCAGTTTCAGTTTTAACATTTCAGTTGTTCGAAGTAAACCATAGAATTCCTTCCAGAATTAGAGCTTCTACTCAGCGTTAAAGTAGATGATGAATTTATGCTTTTTTTTCTTAAGCTGAACATGCCCATACATATTAACTTAAAGAGCACTCAAGTGAACGTTGCTCTGCTTCTCTGTGAAAACATGATAGTTTTCAGTGTTCCAGTGGTAAACTCCAACCAAGCCATGTGCTGAGGTTAGACTGTGGGTGGAGCTTAATCCAAGTGCAATGGGACTATTCCATCGTCCTTGTATGAACAAGACACCCAAGGAAGCCTGTGATGGACTTCCAGGCTTTCACAGCCATTCAGAAGGTTTCTGCCTACACCCTTTCCCCAGATTTTCTTATTTTACAGGTTGGTAAATGGCTACATTGAGTGGCTAAGACTATGTTGTTTACTGGAGCCGTGTGTAACGTTTCTTCTCAGAGCTGATATTGTTAATAATTCTGGTTTTAAGAATTGTTATTTAATAACAGATTACACCCCCTCCCCCCGGCCCCCCCATCAATTGCAAATAATTACCAATGTTTTTTATTCTGCTTCTGCGAATCTTGGCATAAATCATTCTGCTTCATTAGGGAGAAAATTGGTGTTAGCCCTCCCCCAAGTCTAGGGGAGAACATGTCTTCGATTAACAAGCTCAGATATTTAAGTCTCTCTTTCTCTCTCGCATGCTCCCTCTCTGCATAATTACTCAGAGCAATTTGCATACAGAAATCAATTCGGCTGAAAATTAATTACTGTAGGCCTGAATGTTTCAAACATGTATGTGAATTACTTTCAGTAAAAGGAATTTCTCAAGGCAGTTAAACAGTAACATCTCAAAATGTCAGCATTTATTCCATCACTGTGTAGTATTTTTGTATAGGTTTGTTTTGAAGCACTCTAACATTTGAGTGGCTGAAGACGTTGGTAGAGTGCACAGAAACATCTATTTTAATTTTTACAGGCACTTTCAAAAATCATTTCTTATAGCTGACATATAATTGCTTTTGACATTGCTGAGGGCCATCCAAGGCAAAAAATGCTTCAAAGGACTCTACAGATTTCCTTTCCAAAGTGAAGGATAAGAACCCGAGTATTTAAATGAATTTGGTTGACAAATATACAGAAATCTGATGCAGTGAAAATAAGTGAAGAAAAGGCAAACAGATAGGATTGTAAGTGAGGAGATGTGCCTCCATTGGTGGATGTGATAATCAGTCACAACCATTAATGGAGGTATTTGGCTTGCAACTAGTAAAGAGACATGTACAAGAACAAAGTTGATTTGTTAAAAAGTCATAAAAGAGAAGCTCCTGGTTTGATTTCTGACAAGGAATCGTTATGATTTATATCTCAATATACTGCAAATGTATCTCAAATACTTCCCTCCAATGGGGCAGGTTTTAAATATTCCATATACTTAGGTATGTTTAGCTAACATTTATCTTTTTAAAATCTTCTTTTCATTCCAAAAAACCAAATTTCCACCAGAAAAAAAGAAGCTGTCAAACACAGCTAGGTACTTGCTTTGCTTTTCAGCTAGCACCAGGCGCACTTTTCACAAACAGCTCTCCTACCTGCAAGACAGAGGTTCAATCTCAAGTACAGAGCACTTGCATTAGTTCAATAAAGTATGATCTGGCACCGGTGCCATAATGCTTCTCTAAATTCCAAGCACTTCCACTATGTGATAATTTGTGCTTGTACGTGTCATACCCGAGGGTGTCTTTCTGCACATCCTGGGAGGCTGAAGGCAAAACAGACCTAAGAAACCTACAGACAGGACATTAGTTAGATGTTCCATTCAATTATTAATTCCAGGAAGTAGTGAGGGTACAAAAATAACCCCATTCTCCGGGACTCACAGGGCTTTGGCATCTGTTTAATGACAGCAGCTCTACAGTTTCTCTTTTAGAGTCCCCCAAACCCCTGGGGTGATGCAGCTTCAAGCTTCCTGGGATGGAAGTAGAGCACTTCAAAAGACCGCTCTGATCTTTAGTCGGTGGAACATGAGAAAATGAAGACACCTCTGCTTCTGCCTTGCAGGGAGGACCCGGTTCCGCACTATCTCTGTCTTCACAGATCCTCAGCACAGGAGCAGAGCTAAACCCATGACTGTTTCCTTTGGTCAGCCTCAGCTCTCTGCTCGCTTTTCAAAGGTACCCCATACCAACGCAGTCAAGCATCTCTAAGCCCAGGCATCCCGATACTCACTCCAGATGATCTCCACCCTACCAGCTTTTCACTGCTCTGCCAAAGCAGGCCTGGCTCTTTCTGCAGGAGAGCCATTCCTGCCCCCCCTCCCCGTCCGTGGGTGCTCCCAGCCCCAGCCGTACCTCTTCTGGAAGGAAATATGCTCCCTCAGACTTGCACGCTCAATTCTCTAGCAAATGAGCCTAAGGAAAAGAGAGGGAGAGCACTTGGATCTCCACACAGGTAGAACTGGCTAGCTGATAACATCTCGTGAAATGATTGTAAGTCAGATTTTAGCTTTTTAAGATGCTGAGGCTGCGTTTTCTGTATCTGTGACGGAACTTGGGTCCTGCAATACCTGCTGAGTCCCTTAAACCTGCAACTCCTAGTATCAGAACAGAACTTTGCTTTTCTCTCCAAACAGGAGTAAGATTTTATTCTCATTGCTGCAGGGGAAATAATGAAAATACAAACTACAAAGATTTAAAAATATCAAAGCCATACAAAAGACTCCAAATCATTATTAAAAAAAAAAAGAAAGTGTATTTACGATAACTTTGAGATTTCTGAATGCTTGGGCTTGACAATCCTATGGTAATTTTGAAATCCCGGATATAATTTTTTTCCTGTGAACTGACCTAGACTATTTCTGCTTTCTGTTACACTGGAGTTAATTATCATTTATTTAGTGGGGTTTCATTTAATACAAATTATTTTGCTCCAAAGGCAATGAAAACAAAGCAGGTTATACCTTCTTCAGAAAATAATATCTTAAATTGTTAATGCATAATTAAAGATACACTTTTCCAATTTCAGATGAATACGAACACGTATTTTGATTTGCTTGGAGAGAAGTTGTATCATATGTCATGAAACACTTCTGTAATACTTCTGAAGCTGTTGTAATTTACACTTTAACTGAAACAATAATATAATGGGAAAAAATGACTGTGATTTAATTCAGATAGCAAGTTCAAGAGATACTGAACCCTTTTCCGACTTTGATTAAACACTGTGATGTGTAATACTGTGAACTATGAGTAGAAAAAAATAAAACTGAAACAATACAGAACTCCTCTGAAGTTTTCGTAGAGAAAAATCTCATACCAATCAAATTTTATTATTCTTCAATAGATATTTTATGTCATTAAATTTCATTTGAAAACATGAATAACAAACGTATATTTTAATGCTTATTCTTTAGAGGTAATGCAGAAGCAAAAGTGGATCACTGTTATTACTGATTCCGTCAGCAAAGAGCAAAAAATAAGGACCAAATGGCTGTTTTTACAAATCAGTATTCCAGTATGCATAATTACAATTCTTTTCTAACACAGCATTGTAGAGAGCTAGGCAAGCAATAAAAATTCTGGATATGAATTCTCTGAAAGGCTGACGAGTTTGCTCTATTTGTTGACAGACTGAATGTCAATGTTGTTACAGTTACAGCAATTCCCAGCCAGTCACCTGTGTATCTCTACATACTTGTATTTAAATGTTAAACTAGATAAGACAATCAGCCCTGGAAACGAGAAAACCTCTACTTTTTCCATTATGTTCCTTTGTTTATTTGCTAGGATAAATGAAACAGAATTTGGCTCCAAACATTATCAGCTATTGAGTATAAAATATAGGAGCTCATTTTATGCTTAGCTGCAAAATGGATAACATTTTTTGAACCAGTATGCCATAGAAGAATTTACCAACTTTACACTTGTTCTTAGAATTCTTAGCATCTTAGCGCATGGGCAGTGGCTGTCCTAGTCAATGGGGCAGGAAGGAAAGGACACCCTTACGTTGTCTTCTTCTAGCATTGCCTTTTTTGTGACTTGGGATAAATGAGTTAGTCTCTCTATGCCTCCCTCTCTTTTTCAGTATTTCATAAAGGGGATAGTAATACTTACTGTCTAGAAATCACCCTGGGACTCTTGGAAGGCATCACAGAACACAAGCAAAGGGCCCCTGTGAACGACTTGTAATGATTTCAAACCAGCTAAATTCTGCAGAACTAAGAGCCGTTTCAGGTTCATTTATGGCAGTCTGATCGTCTCCATGGAAACGTGGGCAAAACACTTCATTTTCTACATCAACAGAGGAAGATTTGTTTCCATATTACATTAGTTTTAGTGTGCACTGAGCAAAACAAACACAAAAATAAAAGACTTTTCAAAGACTGATTTCATTATGAAAACGTAGCGGTTTCAGTCCTAGCACATGGAAGCAGCTCCTGTCAACCTGATACCACAGCGGAAAACCTTGCAAGATGGGCAGCATTCTGCAGAACTCCTCTGGATTAGGGACGAAGTAGAAAAATCACAGATTTGTAATCTTACAGGTAAAGAATTTATTGTCAGAAGAAACCACTGCAGCTATAAAACTACAGGGATTTTAGCCACGAGACATGACCAAAAAACCCCCTTACAGAATAAGTGCTGCTGCTGCTACACATAGCCTGTACATAATCTAGAAATCTGTGCCACACAGAACACATCCAACGTGTGAACTGGCTGGGGGTTGGCTAGCTTAATAGATTGTTGCCTAATGTAATTTCCATTGCTTTTGAGAGGAATTACCTAAGCAGGAAAAGACAAAGCTCCTCTATGGATAATCAATTAGTCACATCATTGATATCTGGAAGAGGCTTAAATGTGAAATAAATGAAAGCACAAACACTTGTCCTGCCTGCTTCTAAAGTATAGTAAATAGAAATACTGTAAAGAGAATTCCTTCTTCTAGCATGTGTTTAACAGAGACAAGTGCTGTGAAAATCAGTGAATATCTAATACCATTCCTCACTCCCCAGTGCAAGAGAGAATCTCTAATGTGAAACAAATAAAGATGAAAATTTATAAACTACAAAATGATTTTGTAAAAATTAACTCCACTCTACTGGAATTGACCAGCAGCTGCTGGAATTGTGCCAAAGGCAGAAATTTTGAGACTGGGAGTTTCTAAACAGTAGGAGATTGGTGACTTCTCTGCACAGAGTGAAACAAAAGGGTAAAATAAACAGCTAACCTCAGAAGTGGAAAAAGCAGATTGTCAAATGGGCCAGAAGACAGAAAGTGGTCACAAGGAAGAGCATTAGCATTGCAATTTAGAAGTGTCTAGTGGTATGATAGCAATGCAAATATGAAGTTGGAGGACTGGTACAGCACTGCAGAACAATGCATACAGAAGGAAGAAAAACAACATTGTTTTTTTTCTACAGGGTTTTTTCTTGCTATACTTTAGTTGCTATAGAAGTGTGGAAACTGATGATCAACTTTGAACTTACATAGCCTACAGTTCGTAGACTGTAGGCTCAGACCTCAGAATTAATTTTTAACAACAAAAGATCACCTCTACAGAGCTACTGCTAAATCAACACACTTTGCAGTTGTCTTTTTATAGTTCTCTGGCAAATGCTAGAATTTTAGTCTCATTAATGCATTCCAGGGCATCTCGATACATCTTTTGATAAGTGATTGGTAATAATTTTTAAACACACAAACCCAACATTTAGAAGGCTTTAAATGGATTCACAGTTTAATTAAAATGTTTTATGTCTCTTAAAACATTATACATTGATGAAGATATCATCTGACAGAGGAGAAATGCTATTTCTCTTACCAATACTTAACTAAAATTATTCTGAAAGAAGATCCTTTATGAAGAATTAAAGTTTGAACAGTTCCTTGTGGATACTTCAGTAACTCTCTGGAATAACTAAAATGTTGTTTTGTCCTTTACCCACAGAGAAAGAGCCGAGGTTGCCTCAGGCAATACAACAGCAAATTCTGTAACTTTGCACTCAGCATGGTAGCTAAAATCCACTTCTACAACAGAGGAACAACTGTTCATATGAGAACTGCTTGATTTCTGGAACACCAAGGCAAGAAATGCCTTGGAAAAGAGTAAGCTTCTTGAGTTAGGAAGTAAGACTGAATTATTCAGGGTTCTTGATGTACATGTTACTTTTTATTAGAACAAAGATAAAATATACAGTTCTAATAAAAAGGAACCATGCAGTAATGCTGAATAATTCAAACACAAAGTAACAATGGAATTGGAAACTGAGTTCTACACTCTTTCAAGGAATATATATTATACTTCCAGAGTCAACTTGTCTGATCTCTCTCAAGACATATCTGGAGGCATTGCCCCCAGTCTGAGACAAGAACAATGTGAAGAGGAAGAAACGATGTTACAGTGGTTTGGAGATAGGAGATGAGAAAGAGGGAGGACACTAGCAGGTACTATTACTATAATTCTAAATGAATTAACTTCATTCAGTTTTGATCTGAAGAGACGTAAATGTTCCCTGTAAGTGCTATCCCCTTCTAGACTTCACCATTCCCAGTGAATAAGGAAAACCCAGCAGTATAAGCAGTGGATCTGAGATTGGAGGGAATACCAAATAACGCCAGATGCTTTTCCAGTTTCAAGCAAGATCTTTGTTGAAAAGTGACAGTCAGAAACAGTATAATGGTGAACTTAGTATTAAGAAGAAAATAACATTTCCATTTATATAAATGTGCTGTGATGTTAAGGGAACAGAAACTGTACTTCAGCACAATTTATCCATCCCACCGCTTCTTCTTCAGACTATATTTCTATTTGCTTTTAACCAGTAAACTGACATTTTAATAAGGGTGCATCACTACTACTGCAAGAAGAAGGCAAAGCAAGTCATACAGTAAGGCGGACTGACAATGAGGGAGTATCTCTGCTCCTTTCTGATTCCTCCTCTCCTGTGGGGTTTGCAATACCCCCTGTGCTACTTGGGCTGACACTGAACCGGAAAATGAGTTTAGTTTGATTTTACCATAGTCAAACATTAAAATCTGTTCAGAGAAAATGTGGTTGTCTGACATGATGACTGAGTTTGCATTTATAATTTGGGCAAGATCATTTTTTCCAGCTGATTTCATAGTACTTTCCAGGATAAAGTTGATGCCAGAAAACCTAACTCAAAATTTTCGTCCACTCTAAGTCATGTCAGACTAAAGACTGTAGACAACCTGAATATGCTAGATGTGCAGGAGAGAAAAAAACTAGCCAAGAGCTTCATGTTCTGTGCTTTTTCCTTTTTCAACACTTTGGATATTAAAGTAATTTTCTTTACTGAGATACAGAGGTGAGGAACAGCTGTACAAACTAGTAAGCCTAAGCAGCAGTTAAAGTACAGTCCGTTCGACTATATCACAAACCTTGGAAAGAAATGCTGTCCCATCAGTTTCTACTGTTGCCACAGAGGTAGTCTTAGTGTTCAGTACCATTAAATTCATCAACAACAGAGTAAAAATATAATTATGCCCACAATGCTTGAGAGCCATGATGTTATATATCACAATTTGGAAGCAGGGAGTCAGCGTTTCGGTTCAGGGTATTTAATTCAGCTACTTACATAATTGTCCCCTGCTCTTTCATACACAATATGTATGCACACAGAAAAAGTGAAGACATTAAAAAATATAATTAAAAGAAATATCAGTATTTTAATGCATTATTCCATGTGCGTGTCTGTTATAAATGAGCTACAAGGATACATCACAAGAACTCAGATTAAACTACAGCAACAGCCTTTGTATTACTGTGCAAGACCTAATGAGAGAATTTCTTTCTCTCTCACACAGTATCAATTTCATGCCCTATAGGTTTTTAAATGGCCCACAAATCTTTGTGATTTGTTTTTTTTCTCTACAGGAAGACTACCATATCAGGTCCTTTAATGCAAGCTGAACAGTCAATAACAGTCAAGATATTTATTAGGCATAATAGGCTCCTTAAACACGGAGGAATCTCTATGGGACGTGGCCATTATGTGTGTACCCTTTACTACCGGCTCTCAGTATTTGCTGAAGGTGCACGGTCGGACACTGACATTAATATATAGATAGGTTTTTTTAAGGGCTTGGCGAACACTTCAGAACATTAGGCATCAAAACGCCAGTGTCATTGTTTCAGAAGAAACATCCTTCTTTCCTCCTTTCAGCAGATTGTCTCAGTAGCTCCTCCTTGAAGTTTTCTATCCAGCTAATTAATTTAGCAGTCTCTCAGACTGCAGGATGATTTGAAACTCAGCATGTTCTCCTACTGGTAATTTGTTAGTGTGTCTAAATTTCACATCACTTAACTACATTTTCAGGTGGATTTCCAGATCATTTGGTTTTATAATGAAACAGGACAAAGCCAAAAGGCTGTGGCTAGAAGGGCTTTACTGACCCTTGTTATTTACTTGCAGCCTGAGAAAGCAAACAAATGAAGAGGAAGCTTGGCAGGCTCGTGACTGCAAATGCGGAAGAGTGATGTGTATTTTTACTGGCAGTGGCCTGTCATTTTTTTTTTTAGTGAAAGAAACTGATCATATAGTCTCTTTTTTTTGTGAGTAACCTCAAATAAGTTTTTAATCGTGCTTAAAATCCCAGTGTTACAGCTGGAGTACTGATTCTGTAAAATGCTGTTTATCCACAACTTCCTATGATGGCATTAACTGGCAGCCTTAAAAATTGCCATACAAACGTCAACATCCATATGAAGAGCCATTACCTGTATGGAAAGTACTAAGTGCCTATACTAGAGAATGTGCAAATTTTAAAATGGCCATGTTTTTACAGATACTTATCTTTTACTGATGAAATAGTGGCTATTACATCGTAGACCAGTGGAAGTTTTGGTGTCTTTGGGATCAGGATTTCACTTTCTTCTTTTAAATGGGCTTTGTTAAATGATTCATAAGATAGAACCGATAGGAAGGTAGGGAAACCCAAGGCTTATCTAAACAGCAGCTTTGGTTGCTTGGAGGATTAAAATACTTCTACTATACTGCTGACACATTTGAGAAAAAATGCACAAACTAAAAAGAAACAAATGGAAATACAACAACTGTAGACATAAACATTCTTGCCACCATGCAAAAGCTAATAGCTTGGCAATATATATTACTGCTTATACTATGTTCTAGAAGAGAAAATGGAATCCAAACATTAGGCACAGTTTGGGTCAATGACCCTATCTCTGCATGCTGTTACAGTGCCAATATCTTTGTTGCTCATGCTTGATAGAGCTATCAGAAAGAGGAGAGTGGAATAGCTAGAATCTTTTATTCTTACCCATTACGGCAGTTTTCATGTAATGAATAATTCACATCTACGTTATTTGCTTGAACTGCTGAATGCTGGGACTCACAACCAGATAATTAGCTAATAAAGAATAGTGGATTTGTTGCATGCTTCACTTACCAGTTTCTTCAAATTAATGTAAAGATGATGATGTGCATTCTCTCAGAACATATACACAAGCAATGTAGGAAGAAGAAATCTTAAAAGCATCACATAACTACTAATATCTAGATAATGCATGTAGCTTCAAAGTGATGTTAAAATTCTTCAAGACTACAGTTGTACATGTGGATTTGCCATATAACACACAGAATTATACTATCAGAAATGATCTCACATCTTTCTGCAGCTGAAATCAGAGATGGAGAAACCCACAACTGATCACACTGTCTTTCAGAATGGAAGTTTTTGGCCTTCCCCAAGATGATCAGCTGGAAGCCACTTTATTAGATTAGATTACACATTTAATTAGAGTTACATATCCATCAACATTTAAAAGCTTCTGGACTCCTTTTACTATTTCTTTGAGATTAAGTGCGCCTATTATCAGCTGTCCTAGGTCAGACCTTAAGAACATGCAAATACACAGTGCATGGGCTCAGACTTAGTGGGATCAGATAGAAAGTCCTTGGGGGACTATTGCTGCCCGTTAATGACACCTTAAACTGTGCCCACACTCCAACGTCTAGTTGCTTCCTCTCCAGTACCATGACTTTTCCAAATCCAGTAGAAAAAAAAAATTGTCATGTTTGTCATTTTACTAGAAAGGCAAGAGTGAAGTCAGTATTTTGGTAATTGCAAAAGAAGCATTTGACAATTTGTACATCACAGAAAGGGAGGGAATAGGGCATGAGGCCACCTGTCTTCTGACTGAAACTGATACAGGCTTTAATGGAGTGACACTGGGGATGTGGATTAAGCGGGCTGGCAAGGGAAGGAAACAAATATGGAACAGTTAATGAAGCAGAATGTGAGTGAGCATCAACCAGCATGATAGCCTGCAATGACTCTGAAATAAAGATACATGCTCCTCTTGTAGGAATTACAGACTCCTTAAGGCAAATCTTTAGCAGAGAACACCTCGATGAACAGCCCCCAGGGAGCACTTAATGTTACGTGAAGAACAGAAGGCTCTGTGTATTGATAACTGTGAGTCTTTCAGTGAAAAAAAAACCCCAAACCTAAAATATACCAATCAACTATTGCCCTTGGAAATGCATGAAAGAGAGAGAAGTACTAAGAGACAGAAGTACCAGAGAGTCTTCTTGAGCGCTGCATCTTCTGTGAGCCCACTGACCTCATCAGTATCTCTAGCACATACGTTACTTGAGAGCTTGCAAATGCAACTAAAGTACTACAGAAATGCTGTATTTCAGCATGCCAGTATGTTTTGGTACTTTAACCACAGATTGTCTACTTGCTGACATAAAATAATCCTAATCTTCCCCACTAAAGTTTTGCCCAGCTCTCCTTTGCTAATTCAGCTTGCAGCCAGCGTTTAATTTATCTCTAGGCTACATCCTTGTCTTTGAGGAAAGACTTGCTCACCTCACTTGAAATGACTCAGAGGATCCAATACCCAATTAACATTTGAAAATCTAGTCGTTCCATAATTTTTCCAGGTGGAGTGAGTGTGTGTTAAATTTACTTACCAACATGATCTTCTTTTATTATAACTTGACATCTTACCTCATCAGCACTGCCTTGAAATACTGACCTGGGAAACTACGCTGATGTTCGATGGCAGGGGAGGGGGGAGAAGAATGTGTGTGGGAGGGTGGAATTTCATTAATTAGCCACCTACCAAATTATTCTGCCAAGAGGGACCAAGTATAACTGATATTACATTTCCTAGATGAGTCTGCAAACAGCACAAAGACAAGAACTAGCATCTATAGCCCAACATGATCTTAACTCTCCAACTAGGATAACAATTAAATTCTGGTATAACTAAATACCTCAATCCAGTGAAATCTATAATCTGCAGTACCTCTTACTAGCCACTTAGAAATCAAAAGCAAATGAAAAGAAGTGTAAGTGGTTCTTGCTGCTCCCTGACAACTGAATGAATCTTTTTGCACTGCATGAGACTACAAGCAGGACACTATCCTTTATGCTGTTTTAGCTGAGGGCTGCTATGTTTTAGCAACAAACAGTAACTTAAAATGGATTAACCAGGTAGCTGAAGATCACATGAACATATCCAGGGATTTCTATTCATATCAAGTGATAGGATCTTGAATCTACAGAACAGTCAGAATTTTATTTTGGTACCATATGTATAAAACAGCACCAACAATGCCTTTCTTCTTAGCCTTGAATTTATTATTCTGAAAATTGATCAAATGTATCAAAACCAGTTAGTCAACTGAATACCCCACTGAAAATCCATGCGATCCACATCAACAGGTTTCCTAGAAAATTAGAAGGGAATGAAAGGAGCGAGCTGCATTTACTGATGGAACATCCATTACAGTATGCATAGACGAGACACTGATAAAGTAGAAAGGAGTGATGGTGATGTCAGCCAGAAGGCAGAACTCCAATAAGAGGATGTGGTCACGCCAGCTCTTGGGAAAGTAGCATGGGCTTGGTGAGGCATTACAAAACTGGATTTTCAAAGCATGTATCAAACACAGAAGGCACGGTATCATGGCGCAGATTTTAGCTGTGGCAGCTAAAGCCAGATTGCTATTTTGAGAGCCCTTGAATTCATTATGTTCCTACCTGTAGTCTAGTCAATGAATATACATTTTATCATCTTGATGTACAGCATAAAGAATGATTTCCCTCATTAATACAAATTGAACTTCCAGTTCCAAGCAAGTCAGATTATAAGAGGTTATAAGAACATGTGGCTAGACCTGCCCAATAACTCAGGATATGGCCCTAATTAACGTTCTTGTGATCAGTTTTCTAATTTTTGAGTTTCAAATGCAACATGGTGTTTAGAATGTTTAGAATATTCACCAGCTAAAAAACTGGAAAAATATATTGATCAGATATTCTTATTTTAAGTATTAGCTTGTAAGCAATATGATATTGCTGCTATGTCCTGGTGAAACACAAAGTTTACACCAACTACTATATATTCCTGTGTATAATTCAAGTTTATAATAATAATAATAATAATAATAATAATAATAATAATAATAATAATAAAAGGAGAAAGCTTGGATTCTATGGCATTGCACTTGCATGTGATAGTGATACAAGAGAAAGCTTTCTCTCAGCAGCTTCCCCTGCCTACAGTCTCCTGTTTTTAACCCTCTATGATGTATGAGTTCTATATATGAAAATACGGTACTAGGCAGCGACTGCAAGATGCCAGAATTTGGCATTCAAGGTTCTAAACTATTACAGTGATAATATGCCTCATTAAAAGGTAATAAATACCAAGGTCAGTATTTTAAGTGATGATGAACACACGCTGAATTTACCGCAAAACTGGGACCAGTTAACTGTATGCCCAATTCAAACTCTTACTCAAGGTGGCTGGCTGAACACCTGCTTTGAGGAATCCGTTGTATGGAAAGGTATTACACACAGCTTTTCTGTGCAGGGGCTACCAATGCTGATGGGAACTGCCTTTTCAGTAACACCCTTTCAAACTAAAGCATTCTTCCTAATAGCTGAGGCAATTTGAAGTGCTTGGTGTTTACTTCATGTAAGGGAGTGCAATCCCTTAATACATTCTTTTCCACATTTCCTTACAGCCTATATAATACAAAGGGACAAAACACAAAAGTGTAATTTTCTCCATTTAGAGACTAAAATGAGTAATGAAAACATTTATATCACCTAAATCTGACTCACTCACACTTCCACATTTAAGTTTAAAAAAAAATAATCTAAAATTCTCCAGTGTTTGACAACTACCAGTTGGGAAATTATGTTGATGTAGAGATGTCAAGACATAAACATACCAGGTGGGAAACCATCTCATTTAACATTAGATTCCCACACTGTAGGCATCTAAAATCTAACTACTCCTCTGACTTGTTTATTGACAGCTATCTGAATATGAGATGAATTGCACCCCAGAGTATCTATTTGCCTGTACCAATGAGAAACAGAATCCAGACAATCAGATCCATAGTAACAGACACCTAAATGTAGATAGATGAATCCCTGCTTCTGTGATGACGTACCCTACTGATATTGCAATAACCCATAGGGAAGAAATAAGACTTTGGCTCCTATGTTACTGAGGTAATGCTATTAAAAATATTTAATTACTAACAATGCTACAATGAAAAAAAAATTCAACTAGAGGGAGTCTCACACGATTTACTTGTGAAGAATCCACAAATTCTGTCCTTCAGCCATTTTATTTGGGCATTTTTTAAAGAGTTTTCCTTAGATGGGGAGAAAGAGAGGGGCATGTTATCTTCAATTACTCATAAAAAACATTCCAAAAGCACTTATGCTTTAAATTTAGTCAGCAAATACATCAACAGGTACCATAACTACTTATTAAAGAAGCGGTATGGTCAGCCCTGTACCTGAAATCTAAGGACCTGTCCCTGCATATCTTTTGAGGATGGAGGTTTTAAAGCCTGGTAAGCAGTATTATGGATTCCCTGTTTAGACTATATAAGTTAGAGTGACTTCCTTAACCTGAGCTTTTATACTTCAGTTATCTATCAGAGCTGGTAGCTTGTTCTGATAGATACAGCCTAACATTATTAGCACCTTAGGAAGATTTTAAATTTCTTCAGTAATCCTTCAAGAACCTTATAAAATTGCAGTAGCTGCACTTTAGCCTGGGGGAAAATGAAAGCAAGAGGTTTATCGGTCTGAGGCGAGGAAATACGGAGAATAAAAGGCAGAGCTAGACAGAGAATTCTAGTATCTCTGGCTGCCAGTTCTGTGCTAATTCACTGAAATATGCTCCTCTGTCATCACGAATTAGCCAAATTGTATGCTGCACTCTGTATTTGCAAAACTTGGAAGCTTCTGGATGCAACTGCATCCAGATGGATGCAGGTGGAAAAGACCTCAGTCACTAGGACAGTGGCCTCTACTGGCTAGTTGAAGGACTGGTATTGACAGGATTAAAGAGAGGATTATTTTATTTGTGCTGTAGACAAGAAAAATCCCTGTATATTCACAGAAATGTGAATAGAGCCCTGAATATGACATAGTAAATCTTGGAGGAGATGCAGGCTACACTCCTCATCTCAGAGCTCCCTGCTGATCTATTGCAGAGATGTACTGTGAAGCAATTTCAGAGCATACTATGTCTTGCACTGCCAGCCAAGCGATGAATAGTATGGTGCCTGCCAGACTGCACTGGGGCTTGGGAGAAAAAAACAGCAGGACACAAAAATTTCCTGCAACTGCAAAGTTTGGTGGATTTGGGGAGGATTTCCTACCCATATGCACAACTCAAAAGAGGGGAGAGATCACTTACGTCCACACTATATTCCCCACAAGAAACAAGTGAAAGAACCAGTATCAACAGGTGAAAGAATTAGCATTAACAGGCAAACTAGAATTCACATGGCTTTAATAAATCATAGTGAGGTTTGAATACAATTAGGTTAACGGACACCAGCTACAGGAAGGAATAGAAAGTGAATTGTGTTGCTGAAGCCATAAAAAGACAATTTATGCTCCTAGAAGTACTGTGATTGCACATGTATTTCATATTTGGGGTGATCAATACAGTCCGCAAACAGAAGTTGCAAATTTGGGGAAAAATCTTTTCCAGATCTTAATCTAAAATCAAATTCCAAACTTCCTTCTCCCTCTGTCATGGCACGCTGGGCTTTTTTAGGTAACGGTCCCTTCAAAGTGTGCTAGACAGAGCATGTGCCTTCCAACAACTACTCTTGAGGTCAGAATTGGATCAGAAGATTTTATGACTGGCAGAAGCACCCCCATATCATCACGCGTAGTGGCAGGCTTTATCCCTAAGAACATCTCCTCAATACGAAAGTTCATTATTTGTTGGTCATGTCAATTTTAGATAGAAAAAAAAATATAAAAAGGATTCCATAATGCTCTGAATGCTGACAGTATAAATATTCTTTCTTTCTCCTGTTGCCTTTTTATTTATGCACTTGTTTCACATACAAAGAGTTTTTAATGGCAAGAACAGTCCCCTTTGGGAAAACAAATGGTCTAAGCAAAATGCAAAATGATTTTTAGTTTGTTATACTAATAGCAACAAAAATGTGATTACTGCTGAAGGAGATTTGTGTCCCTCCAAATCCTTCTGATATTTATGCAAATACACAAAAGGGCTGTGTTTTTCCCTCTGTGGAGGAAATCTTTCATTCATACCGCAGTGTAAAAACAGAGCCCATATACCCCACTGAGTAGGTTAAAGAGCTTGTTAAGTACAGTATTAAAGCAGGGGCATCTCAAAGAACAGAGCATACACAAAAGGCAGACGGAAGCAATTTGAAGGCCACCCGAAAATTTCCAAAGCAGCAAGGGGCACATATGTATTTCTTTCCCTAGGCAGAGGCTAGAAGAGAACTGTACCAAGGCTACCTGACGGTCCCATGTAAAATACCAGTTAGCATAAGGAACACCAGGATTTTGCTTTGGAGGGATTTGTGGCCACTCCAAGGGACATAGTTTTTGGAAGATGCTCAGTACTTTTGGATCTTGTACTGCCTCAACTCCTTTGCCAAACCTTCCTACAGATTTATGGAGAAGGAAGCAATATGGCTTGCCATAAAGCAGTTTCACACTCTCTGTGTAAGTTCCTGGCTGCTTTATTTGGCTTAACAGGCACTGGTCTCCTGCCTCTTTCCCTGCGCTGCTGCAGCGTTCCATTACATCTCCACAGTAATCTATAACAATTGAGTCTGAAGTGAGGCAATTAAGAAAAGACAAAAGCATCTTGCTTCAGAACTCTTTATAAATGAAAAACATATTCCTAATTTCATATTGGTATTTCATTTATTTTAGGCTTATGAAGGGCTCTTATTCTCTAATCATACAAATGGATAATGTATTTCCGTTTCCATTAAGCTTCCAATGTCAAATTTTTCTTCAGTATTGGGGTAATGGAATTTCTTATTAGTTTCTCATATGTTCCACTGAGGATATTTGGTCTTTATTTGTAAATAAATAGAACAATAAGTGAGGACATAATAATAGTTTGTACGGAGAAAAAGTCTGCCTAACTATGGCATTGTCTCTCTGTTCTGGATTCTACCAAAGTAAACCTTGAAAGGTTGTAATTGAAAGCCACTACACCCCTGACAAGCTTTACACTGATAAAAAGGGCACGATAATTAATCACTTGCCTTATTAGAAAGATATGATTCTTCACAATGATTAAAAATGACTACAAGAGCTGATAACCTGTTAACTCCTCAGGAAGGCAGCTTTGTGAATGAGAGACAATAACCGCAAGTTATGTCAGCAACAGAATACAGATGAACTGCAAGGGAGATGGTAAGGGCAGTATTAGCATCAGGGAAGAGGTTATTCAAATACAGTGTACTGTAAAACCACCATTAAAGGAACACACTAATAGCATATGCGATTAGCTGAAAGAAAATGTCAACACAAAGCTAAGGCCGAACCCTTTCCTAATTTTGTCTTTCCAGTATCATTGCATTTTTTGTTCCTTAAACAATGGACCCACAGGACTTACTTCTGGACTATTATCTGCTGAATTAATGGTATCTTTGGTTTCAAGGTACACCACTGTTTCCTTCTCATCACCTTCTACCTTATCTCTACAAACCAGGTTATGCACAGGACCCGTGAAAAATACAAGACATCTGAAAATGACCAGCTGCCTTGAAACTCTATATAAAATAAAACCAACTTCAGTAACATTAACACATCCTGTGCATCCCCCCCTACCCCCCCCCCCAAAAAAAAAAAACCCAAAACCCCAACCAAACCCCAAACCAAACCCAAACCAAACCAAGAGCATTTTGCTACATCAAATGAAGACAACCTGGGTTGTTAAACACTTTTAAGTGATTCCTCCTATCTTTTGATGAAATTGATAAGAGGACAGAGGCTGAAGAGACTAGGGTGCAGAGTTTGTTTGGGGTACACAGACACAGCACATATGTTTACATTTATGAAGAAGCTCAATACCATCCCCAGCACAATCACAAAGTCTGCCAGGAGTCTGAAAACAGGCTCAAATCAGTACTGCAGCAAAGCTCAGCATCTTAACATGGCTAATACTACCCTTAAACAAAAAACTCCTTTGAATCTTTCAGACTAAGAAAAACAACCATTTAAACCATTGCTTGTTTTGGACTCAATCTAATTTGTATGACCTGAGATTTTCAGAAATCAAGGCACTGTGATTCAGCAGTGATACCGCTAACTGTCTGACAGACCACACAGGAAGACCTGAATCAACTTCTGGCTCTGAGAATGCATCTTCTCAGAGCATCTTCCTCTCATACCTGGGGAAGAAACGCAACAGGAATATGCTTGAGATATTAACAAAAGCAAACTACTTCAGTTCACACTTTCTGTTCACTGTGACTCATTAGGCTTGTCTGCCCACCCATGCTTTATCTCCTCATAATTTCTTACTAATTATCTTCTACATCAAAGCTTTTGGGTGGCAGTAATACTGTAAAATCATCTAATGAAGTACCATACTTGAAATTGCATTTTATGTAACAGCAGGTTCTTGGATAAAATATGGCAGGAAAAATGCCCACGTGTTAAACCACTGGAGCTTGCTGTGATGCTCAGGACCCTGGCAATAAAGACTCTGAAATATTTAAGCACCCAACTGTTGGCATTTCCTATGAGGGAGTGCAAAGCATGCAAGCGTGAAGGGTAGTGGACAGTACCTACCACAAGTCAGAGTGTTAAGGCTTGATTCAGGGGAGTATGTGAATGGGTAACACAACTGAAAAGCTGTCTCGGATCCTCTCTGATGCTATACCCAAAAGCTTTGCTGTCTTTGTCAAGACAGTGTCATAACAAATGTGAGAAAATCATGAAAGCAATTGTTCATTAAAGCTGCTCATTCTCTGAAGCCTTTAATATCAGGCTTAGTAACCTCAAACAGATCCAAAATAGGTGGGCATGTTGCCACCTCTCCTGCTATTGAAGCTATTCCACTGTCAGCAGTGCACCACCTGCCCAAACACGGGATCCCTGCTGTCTGACAGCACGGCCGGCTCTGAAGAGCCAGTCAGGCACAGGAAAAGACAGAGATGGCATTAAAGCAGCATCTCTGTTGCCACTAAAAAAAAAGGCTCCTTTCGCTGTTCCATCTCTTGAGGAAGGTGGTAAACAAACACTGCAGAGAGCTTTCTCAGCATGGCAGGGCACTGTCAATGAAACAGATTTTTGCATTGTCCTGTATATTGGCTTTCATAAGAAAAGTTTAGGATTAAAGCTGGCATCAACATTTCTTGGTCTCAAGGCAAAAGCATAGGCAAGTCTTATTGGTACAGCAAGTGGAATTTTCTCCCAGGATGTTCGAACAGTCATGGCAGGAGTGAAGAAATATCAGACCACTTATAGTTCCACGTGTGCAAGATGCTCTTCTTCAAACATGGCATTAGTGCACATAAATACAAGCCCCAATATCAGGAAAACAGTCATTCTTTGCTCAGTTTCTCAGAATCCCAAACTTCGGCTGCTATATGGAAATCAACAGGCAAAAGTGCAAAACGAGTACTTCTTTTTCATGCTGACCCATCCTGAACAGAACTGCAGAATCACTGCCACAGGAAAGTGATGAAGCTAATAACTTAACGAGGTCCCCAAAGGATTGGACATTTATGCAGACACCAAAAATACCTAGAGCTATCATAATTAATCACACAAAGGATTCTTATAGCTTAATTTTTTCAAGGCTTAAGCCTATTATCTGCCAAAGATCAGGAGAAGGCTGAATGGGAAGATCTACGCAGCTGTGATGCATGATGGTGGCAGTAGCTGCGCATGGCTTGCTTTCTGGTTCACTTGCTCTCTCTACACATGGTGCCTACTGGCATCCCAAACCACTTACTGGCGTATTAGGAATCCAGGCGTGCCTTGGCTACAGAAGGTCCTGTTTTCTCTGTAGCATTCCGGCTGGCCCTGCTGCCTCCAAGCTGTAGGGAATTCCTCTGGTTCTGAAGGGGGTTTTGAGGTGGCCTTCAGAGGACAATGTTGTGTATGTAGCGAATTCCTGCCTATTGGTTTATTGCACAATTTTAACACAGTTTTTTCTGATGCATCTGCTGCAAGCCACTGTGAGAAAGGGGACATTGGACTAGTTTGCGTCATTTATAAAAGAAATTCCTGTTTTCCTGTGTTGTTTTTTCCAGCCACACACGTGGCAGACTTCTGCCGAGTTAAAAACCAAATAAGCTGTGCCAGGTGGCTGACTTACTCAAAGGGTGAAACTGAACCTTGCAGAGACAGTAAAACAATAAAAAAATAACAAGTAACAGGTGTCTCTGGGCCTGTAATTATTTATAAGAACAACTGGAGACCCCAGGAAGAGGTCAACAGTCTGCTCAGGCATCGAACATTCATAAAATGGGAAAAGAACCCCTATCTCTGGCAATGTTCAGCTAAGGCCATCAACTACTGCCTCCCATCTGGGCTTAAAGATGAGTTATTGCTACAGATCTGCCAGTGCACCAGGATCTCTTTATGTTTCTATGTCACAACCGTGAGTCACTGCATTCCCATAAGCCAGTCATCCAACAAGTAAAAACCCAAGACATGTGCATTGGTTATCTGCAGCCATATGTGTGCTGCAGTCAATCCATCTGTAGCCTGTTCTGCATGCCAGTTATTTCTGAGAGACTGGACTGGAAGTGGGGCCCATTAGATACCCACAGTTAATGCATAACATTCCCTTTGCCTTTTATCTTCTCTGCCTTTCATCTGTGGATGTTATGCTACAACAGATGCTGATGTACCTTTAGACACAAGTAGTGTTACAGTGGCTTGAATATAATCCCCAAATAGTTTTAAAACATACTGACATGAGGGGGGGGTGTCACCTATTCAGTGAAGTTAATATCGGTAGACAGACTATTTAAACAAAATAGCTTCTTTTGATGTGCAGATTGGCAGATCAAGGAAACTTAATCACTGAACTAAATCTCTCTGAAAAGCACTGCAGCATACATATGCTCATTAGAGTACAATATTGCTACTTATCTAGCCTCTGAGTAATATTTATAAAAGGAATAAATGCAGTTAATGTGAACAGTTCAATGACCTGAATGCCTGGGCAATACATTTGATGTATTTTAAACATGCATAACTTTAAACATGCTTTAACTTTAATTTATCTAAACATAACTGAAACTTGGCAACAGGAGCAACTACTACAAAACATGGTTGAAAACAGTTTATTGTATTACTTGTTTGCCCTTAGTGGTTTACAAGATATATCCAATATTTCTCAGGTTAAAAAAAAAAAAAGTAATGGAAGCTCAGTGTAAAGACCTAGTCAAGCTAAAAATCAGATACAGAGCTGTAAGGAAGACGCTTTAGTTAGTGTAGTATTAGAGGTAAACTAGAGCTCCATAACACAAATTAGCATGGAGTTTGCTAACCAGTAAATCATGCCAAAAAACAAACCTCAAAATAAATAACCCCCTCCCCTTAGGCTGCCAAGATCTTTAATATAGGATACTGCTATAATACTTTGTTGTTGTTTTACACTGCTGCTTCTGGGTTATCTTGTTGGTGATATGAGAAAAAAACTATTTCCTTCCCGGGAATTTGTCTGTCTTATTCCCAAACCCTTAAACAATGTCTAATTTTAAAGAAATACATATATATATATCTATATAAATCAACAGAGTTAAAAATGGCAAAGAAAAAATGATAGTAACCCCTGGTAGAAAGGGAGTGGACAACTACAGGCAGCATTATTCTAACCCTTCTCTTGCAAAGCATTTGCTAAACAACGCCACCATCTACTTAACAGAAAATGAAAAAATAACTTGGGAGCTTTCAACTGAATCCCCCAATACTCAGCAAAACTCACATGCAAATACAGTGCCTATGTGGGCTCTTGACAATTGAATGAGTTCTCAGAGCTACAAATACTGTATGATCATATAAACCTATTACGGTTGGGTAGCTGCCTGGATCACTCTGTGGAGTCTTATCAGGTTGTTGACTGCAAGCTTGCTCCCCTCTCAACTCCCGCTCTGCTTTAGAGAGATGAAGGAGAGAGCTCAAAAGTTTTTGCAACTGCTGTGTCTAGCTGGAAGACCATTTCTCCAATCTTTACTGCAATACAAGAGCAAACAGGATATGTTTCACACATTTTTGAGACACTAGGAAGAATAAGAAATGACTTGAGAAGTATTAGAAATGAGTTGATGCTTCAGCCTCCATTTGGACATACACATAAGACAAGACTGTTGTCTAAGCAGAATCTTAAAATGCCAGTTGCTGTCTCCCACAAGCTGCTTACATGCTTGTGCACGGATTATACCAGAGGCTCAAGATGAGGGTTTTGTTTTTGTAAATCCACCGTACACCTGAAAGGCTGGTACCTGATGTAAATTTCAGTATAAAGGAGGAAAAGAACACGCTATTAAAATCTTGAAATTAAGTAATGGTCTCATGGCCCTAAACTATTTCATGTCTGTCATCACCAGTTGACCTCTTGCTTCCCTGTACTGTAGGTACACAGTGATGACTCTTCCTCCACCACACACGGCAAGTGCCATCAACTTATTGAACACATAATTAACTCTCTTTGCAAAGGGGTTTCTTGGTAAGAGAAGCAATGACAGTAATTCTGCAGTATTAAAACATTATAAGGGCCCAAAGCTGCCAACAGCCAGTAGATATGAAGCAGGGCTAAATTTTTTGACACACAGCTAGCACAGCTTCATCAAATACTAGTGAGAAATTTCGTGGTAATTGGTACCCAAGATGACTTTTTCTTGTTCACTTATGAAACTTAAGGACTGTAAAGATTAAAATCACTGAGAAATTTCAAAGAAAAATTACTGTAAATACATATTTCTATACACTAACACATGCAGATGTATAGCACGTGATAACCTCTTCTTTTGGTGGCTTACACCATCTTTTGCTTGCCATGCCTTTTTGAGGTAGAACAAATTACATACTTGTTTCACTCCAAAACCATTTTGAATGTTGTTGCTCCACATTGTTTGAGAATGTTCTCTTTTGTGTGACGCAACAAACCAGCTCTAGAAGGATGTAAAGTTTGATGGTACCATGCTACCCAAGTCCCTACAGCAAGGACACAGACTTTGCCCTATTAAAAGATGAAGAAATGATGGTCTCAATTACTTTAACTGACTGAGTTTCCCTTTTTAGTTCAAGAAATTGGAGTAGGTGGATTAATGCCATTTCAGGAATGAGGAAAAGATACCTACAACAAAGGTATGCTGTAGTAATTGGCACTTGCAAAAACAGAGGCAGTGCTTGAAATCTATTCTGTAACACCAGCAGACACCTGGGTTTGATCATGCTGGTGAATATAAAAAGCCTGAACTGTATGCTTTGACTGAAAGTAGCAACAAAAGAGCTCTAAGGGCTCTTGTGAAGAGAGCAAAGGAGGGCTAAACAAGTCTCAACTCTTACTAGCGTCAGTGGGAGTTAAGGGCACTTTGCATCCTCAAGGAGATATGCAGTACTTTGCAGAATCAAAGCCTCTAAAAATGTATTAATTATTATAACTTAAGAGTATTGGCCTAGCTGCTACTAATGCAGCTATTGCCCTTTAACCTTTGCACACTCCTGGAAATGACAGATACATCCTTGACTGCTTACCGAGGGGGGCTCAAGGACCTGTCCCAACACATCATCCCCAAGCTCTTCTGTCTCCATATCCACTACAGCACGGTGTTGTATTATTGGCATGACTGTCATATCAAACTCACTTAGCTACAATGTATTTCACAAATAACCAAGGGCTGTGGCCCATGTTTGTTGTCATTTTTAAGAAAGCTCACTGAATCTCATTAAATGTCTTAGTAGAAGCTATTTCTGAGTGTACTTGTGAAAATAGATGTATGGAGAGTGGGATAGTACAAACCTTGAGTGAAATGACACATCAATCTTTTTTTACAGAGATTTCTGGGGATACAGAAAACATGACACTTTGCCAGCAAGGCAATGACGGCTGCACAATCAGGACAGAAAAAAGGATACAGCAAATCACTCATATTATAACCAGCGAGAGCCACCCCTGCCCTTGTCCTCCATTCATGCAGAGAACCCTATGGCAGGTGAGCAGGTGTAGTTCTTCTGCAAGGGCAGAAGAATTTTGGAAAGGTCTGCCTGGAACTGTACTGCCTGCAAGAGATTCAGATCAGCTTCGTAAAGGGGCACCTTCTCCTGCACATGCAAAATCTGTCTCTTAAGTGCAGTCGGAGCCACTGCATTAACAGAACATGTGAAGAGGAAGATCCTAAAACTGTTTTCCAACCCCTATTGCTGTTGATGCTGAAACACAGCAATAACATATCATTACCTAGGAAACTTTGATGTGCAATGCCACACAAGTACTATTCAGATGAAAAGGAGAAAGGGAGAAGAGGTGGGAGGCAAAGAGAAAGTAAAAGGGACCGAGAGAGGTAGAATAAGCTGGAAGACTTAAGGAAAGGTTTTACTAAGAGAAGTTATCATAACTAACAATGCAGGAAGGATTGTAATTGTTTTTTGGCTCGTGGAATCCCATACCCTCACAAATGTTTACACAATGCCATGGGGCAGCAATAATTTGCCTCCAGAGATTACCCACATATGTAACAGCTATTTGCGGTATTTTCCTAATAAACATAACATTCTTTAAAGCAGACCGATCTTTTCCCTATTTAAACACCGACTTTAGTCCTGCCAAGAGGTTCTGTACACACTTAATATACGTAAACGGTCCCAACTGGAATAGTGACCAATTATACTTGTGTTTAAATCAGAGCAGAGGGGTTTTTTTGAAAATACAGTCTAAAATATGCCCACTCCTGCATTTTTTTGCTCATGCACAGCTTCCACCTAACTCAAAATGTCATGTTAAGGCCCATTGCAAACTATACACTTACGCCAGGGATGCATGTAGTCTGGAGAATACACTCATGAAAATACCACAAAATTGGCCCCAAAAGGATCTTGCCAACACAGCTGTTTAAGCAGCAAATGTAAAGTCTGCTCATATTCAGCAGAGAATGAAAGAAAATAGAAATGGTAACTAGGAAACAAAGACACTTGACTAGGAGCAGGTACAATAACTAAAATCACAACATCCTTCACCTAGCTCCCAAACTTGGGCATGTTTTCCTGATTTGTTTATTGACAATGCACATACTATAGAATAGCAATAGAACTCAAGTGGCACTAACAGGATAAAATTGCAATGAAGAGTGGCTTAAAAATCCTTTACAAACTGAAAGAATATTCAATAAAAAATATTACATCTTCAATTTATTTTCTACAGTTGCTGTTTTCTGTTGTGGAAAAGCTGGAAAGGGAAGGAAGAGGGATCTTGTATTTGAGGCTCTGGACTATGTCCCCTGAAACCTGGGCTCTACCCTGAGGAAACTTTAAACCTATAGAGATGGTATCTGAACCTCACTTCTGCATCAGGAAATACTGCCATTCTTGCCTAGTTCAAAAATATTTCATGAAAAAGTGTGATAGACTGTGAAGGATTCATATGTTACAGTGACAGACATCATAAAATCATCATTTTTTTGTAAACTGAAAGAGTTAATAGCCAAAATTTGAGTTATTGCAGGTTTCTGTTATGGGGAAGACAGTCAGATATGCTTTTGGTGAAAGCCTTTTTTTTAAAAAAAAAGACAGGTAGGTTTATTTTCTTGAAAAACAAACTTAATTAAATGACAGATGATAGCTTCCTTGCCTAAAATTGTTAAACTCCTTTCTCAATCAGCACTCTAATTGAAAAGCTCTCTGCTACTTCTACAGGCTGTAGTATCAGTGTTTCTTGGCTGTTGATTGCTTCTGCTGTACTTCATGTTGTAGGTACAACATCCCTGATGTTTTTGACCCCACACATGCATTCTTCTACCCAAACCAATAACCCAAGCCTCTGCATTTGAACCCACACAGCTGTACAGGTGAGCAGGCTTGCACACAGACTGCATTTTAGGCGATGTTTTCCAATCTTAATCTGAAAGAAGCGCATTTCTCTTATTAGGCATAATGATTTATACTACAATTGACTCTCATTTTTTCTTAATAATCAATTACTTGGTGATGGCATCTAGCTGTTCCAGTCACGGATTGGAGCACAGTTTCTCTGAGAGCTACAAAAACACTACACCAGGAAGACTTTGCAATTAAAACTAAAAAGTATCAACGGGGAGTTTAATTTCTCTAAAATAGGAACGTTCTGCAGAAAAAAGATATCAACAATACTCAACGCAAGTGTGTTTCAATGTATAATAAAATTAATTAATTTACAATAGACTGATTATAAACTCAATTACATTTCATATAATTCTATTTTACACTATTCTATAATATACTGTTTACAGCATAATGAAAACAAATGAAGGGCTATCAAAACAATTTTTTTAAAATATATATATTCTGTGGGAGTTCTGACTTTTTGTCTATTGATTCATGTTGGGTTTTTTTTTGAAATGCCACTAATTTCCACAGTAACCGAGTTCTATGTCCTGCAAAATTACACTTCAAGTTATGATTGCATAGGAGAATCACAAAGAAGTCTGTAAAAGACAGGCATTGATTTGTGTTTGACAGGACAAGTTAATTCTGTTCTACAGGAATAAGGAAACCATTACATAAGTCTTGAGAAGGCTGCTGCCTTACAAATGATCACACATTTTCCTCTCCATCAGCATCCTAATTCCCTGAAGATAACTTCATTTTATCACTAACACACTGAAGTCCACAACTGAAATCTGCTTCTGAGATGTCTGCTTTACTTGCAGTTGTTTTTATTAGGTTTTTTTTTTTCCATGCTAGTTAATTGTTAGATGAATCATGACCTGGGTGAACTGGTATCTCTGAACTCACCAGCACCAAGGTGCTGTCAACAGTGGGCCCATGGGCTGTGCTAAAATCCTGTATGAATTCATCTCCATTCATCCTCTAGCGATGGTATTATGCTTTTCAAATGCCTACTGAAGCAAATGAATTCCCTTGTAGAAATGAATGGTATGTTCTGTACCCAACAGAATAGCATGGGATACATTTAAAAGAGAAAATTGATTTGTATGAGCTGCTTGAGGAGTTATATTGTTATCCAGTCATGCCTGGACAACACTGAATGTGTGGATAAATATGTAAACTGAAACTATACAGGGTCATCACCAAATGCACATATTTTTAAAATTTACATTGACCTGCCTGAGCACCTCAACCTCATTTGAATACACCTCTGGAACAAGCACAAATACTTCTTTTTAATTTTCATGACCACAGAACGACATCACAAAATTCAAACGCACAAGGCACAAGCCCTCAGGGATTCTGCTGCATCTTACTGATCTCATGGGGCTCTCCTATATTCCAGCCAGTTTCCCAGCTCCTGCAACACCTGCTCTCCTCCCTCTGGGCTCTGCTCAATGGGCCAAACTTGTTTAATTTTCCATCTCTGGAGAGAGTGAGTGAACTGTGACACTGCTCACACTCGGCACTGACTCATATTCTTCTCTAAATCAGATCTCCTCTTTTCATTTGATGCTAAGATAACTTAAAATGCCATAAGAGGATAAACAGGAGGCAGCAGAATGCTGGTCCTGATGCAGGAATTATCCATAATTCAAAGATTTCAGGAAGCTGAACACCAGAAGCTCTCTAACTTTTTCTGTTCTGATCTTCCTTGCTTTGTAGATCCTTTTGACTAAGTGGCTGCATTCAGAGATAAATATCTGAGCTGCACATCTTTACGAATTTTGCAGCTGAAACAAATGCCACACATCAGTTACCTGACAGAGTACAGTGGGGAAAAAAAGGTTGATTCATTCTGTGTGACTTTTGGAATAAGCATTTATCATCTAAACATTATTTTTCAAAATACTGAATTTGAAATTGTTAAGATAAATGAAGTTAAAACTTTTGAATGATTGTTCACCTAGTTGTACCTAAATTTGCTAAGAACATTTTTCTTAAAGCAAATCCCACAGTTGATTTCTTTCCTCAGTAATAATTTCAAATTAATTAATTTTAATAGTAATTCAGGACTTTCAGACACTGTAACTACCCGGCCAAGAGGTTAGAGAAGAAAAACTCTGATTCAAAGTTAAAGTCTGACACAATTCAACAAAACCAACAAAACATTTCTGCTGATTTATTTAATCTTTTCTTTTGTCTGTATGCTTTCATTATGCAGGGCACTTCCACAGCAAATTCAAATTCTACTTATCCAAGATTTCCCTTTTAATTCTTTGTTGTTCCAAATGCCCTGTTGCCTGCCCCTCTTACTCTCACGTGCCACAGTTAAACTCCCTAGTGAATTTTAGACATGCCTTTCTCCCTGTGGCTACTCTAACTATTTACTTCTTCCTGTAGTGCAGTTGACATTCCCTCTAGCAGAAAAAAAAGACAAAAATGTTTTCCCAGGTTCTGTTTTTCTTGCTATAAATTTCAGGAAAACGTCTTAGTAAAACATAGGAGGAACCAACTGGCTGTGAGATCTTACATTGTAGTCACTGCCTTCTATACAATAAACCAAGTAAACTATAGAAATTCTCTTTTATATATTACATGAACTTTATGTTTTTTCAACCTAAAAATAAAAAACAATTAATAAAAAAATTGAATCTGCTATGAAGTAAAGCAAAAAACAGGGGAGCTGTTATGCCTTCTTCATCAGTTTAGGGATGGGTCCCCTGATTTTCTCAGAAGGTTGCAGAAGACCTTCAGTGCTTTAGGGGTTTGTGGACAGAGACTCTACTGCAACTCATCAAAGCATGAGAAAAATTTTTGAAGAACGATGACAAAACCCATTTACTCATCAAACATTAAAGTGGACATATATATGTGACTCAAGTTGGAAATATAAATATTTTTTACAAAGAATACCAAGATGTACAGGACTATGTGGTGGTATTATCTTCATGAAAAGAACTTGTTCAACATTAACTAAGTCAGTAAACCAAGAGTTTTTTAATCAAAGCTGCTACTCTAATGAGACCATAATATAGTTATTTTTCAAAAGCAGCTAATTAATCCACTAATCCTGTGAGTAGCTATCACTAACTTAATTCTTTCAGAATAAATTAAAATATACAATATACCAGAGATTTTGTTTCTCCTCAAATGACGTTGTGCTTCCAGGTTTTAGTTTTCATTGGTTGTTTTACTTAACTATTGCTTTTATATAGATACATAACACTTATTATTACATAATAAGGTTGGTACATAGTAGGAAAAAAGTTTCAAATAAGCAAAAGGAACACTTAATTTGAAAAATGTCAAACCAAAACATTCTGACTTTGTTAAGTTTCTCCTATACATAAGATGGCTAAACCCAACAACTTCAAAACATGACTCTCGATTTGTTTCTGTCACTTTTTCAATGAAAAATCTATTCCCTCCTTGACAAATTTCACTGTCAAATGAGACTCTTGTCAAATTGGCTTCTTTGGCAAATCTCAAAATCTTTGGAATCTCACAGGACTTGTATCTATTACAATTGCTAACATGGGGTTGCTTCTCCCCCCTCCTCCGGGGTTTTCTCGCATTGCAGTCAGGACTTAAATCATTATGTAACTCTCCTGTCAGCTTGTCACTTAGGTGTACAAAAGGCAATTCGGCTTGACAAGTGTGATACAGGTGTTCAAAATTTAATGAACTGACAACAAAATAGGAACCAACAGAATATAATAATTTCATGGAAGCTAATAATAAAAATGAATATTTGCAACTAAAAATTGAAAAATTACTAACATTCTTATAAACGCACCCAAAAGAAAAGATGTTTGCTGTGAAGTCAGACATACTTATCTGCATTATATAACATTAATGAGGTTCCCTGCTGTTTCTGAATTAACTTCAAGTACTCTCTCTCTAATATTTGTTTATAAAGAATGTAATGTTATAGTGTTTCAATTTCCTTTTATGGGGATTCTAATATTTCCCTTGTTAATACACTTAGCTTTATTGAAAAAAAGTCCCAGACAGTTGTATTAGGAACTTATCCAAAACCTGCTGCCAATTTCAGATTTTATCATCTGAAATTAATCTGTGTTAAAATTGGAGGTTGATAGCTATGTAATGTTATATATTGTTCTCCCCCAGACCTCAATGATTGATTGTGGTGGTATAAAGCCCCAGCTAGATGAGATGACGGCAAGGAGGACCAGAAGGTTGAATTCACTGAGGTACAGTTAGAACCTGTATGACGGAAGCAGAAGTAAGGGCTTACCATGACACAGTAATGGAGTTTACACTTAGGCAGTACTTTATGGTTTTGACGTGCAGTAGAACACATTAAACCCCTTCTAACTCTGCTGTATGGGAGATATAATTACTGCCATCTTACGGATGAAGAAAGCGCACCACAAAGAAGTGCCTTGGTAAGTACCAGACAGATCTTTCATTCAACACTAGATAAATAATCCCCAAGGTCAACTTCTTCTAAAGGCTGGCACAATTAGGCTTTTCAGAGCTTAGGCTGGATTGCAACATGTCTCCCGATGCCAGGAGATTTCAGAAGAGTTAGCTGCTTCTGTTGTGAGTGCAAACACTTTGGGGGAGAGAGGAGCAGGGCAGATGAGAAGAAGGGAAGGTAAAGCAGCGGGCAGCGTCCCCGCTCCCGTCGCTCCCTGTGGATGCATTTCCATACGTGCAGCTGTGCAGCCCGCTTCCCTGCCACCTCCTGCACATCAAGACGGAATGTGGTTAGACCCAGGTATCTGAATGCTCTAGGTGTTTGTACCCCAAAAGCAGAGCTGGGTAGATAGTATTCCCTAAATCTACAGTTTCAGGAAGAGTTCTGACACCCCCAAGTTGCTGATAAACTACACAGATCACCTAGAAGGCAAAAACTATGACAAATTTCTGCATTCCACATACTCGGGACTCCCTTAATTTTAAAGAAAAACACTAGTAGTTATGAAAATGCCATCTTGGATAATATTCAAGACCTTTTCCTAAATCTGAGTTCCTGTTTAGGTAGAGTTCTACTAAAAAGAGATTGTAGAAACCTCACAGACTAAAATTATTTTATTGGAACACTGGCTAGTCATCAACAGCCATCTCCTACTTAAGGGCCAAGGAACAGAACTGGACATTTCATTTATAAATGCATGTATGAATGAATATTCATTAATTGGAAACCATTCAAACTTGCTGGACAAGTGATTTCATGAAAAAATTCATCTACTGATCTGAGGATGTTGATTTAGGAATCTCATACATATTCAGTACCTAGATGCTTCTTAATCAACTAATCAAAACACTTGACTAATTGAATGTTGATTGCTTTCTGCAGTAGGGTGAAAGTCAGCTCTCCCAGACCTTGTTGGTGTTATTCCAAGAACTGATTATAGCTAGTTTTTATAGCCGACTTATTCTTAACAAGTGCATTATCTCTAATGAAAATTCATTCCTTTCTACTTATGACCCAAGTTTGAAGAGAAGCTGACTGTTGCTATCAGATTTCTTTCTAGTTGTCTTAGCAATATTTGATAAACTCCACACAGGTCTATGCACATTTAAAAGTCACTAGACGGATTACTATTTGGGCTCTAGCTAGAACGTTTTGCTGAAAGCCTTGGTGGATCGCCACGTGAAATAAAAGCTTTGGGACCCGATAATGCAATCCATTTTCAGGAAAAACTGCTACTGATGTCAGCCTAAGCTTTCTGTTTAAGGAGTATCTGAAACCAAGAGAAAAACCAGGCCCTATTCTGTGTCATACTCTTGCAACAAGAGGGGTTTCCTTAACTCCAGGATCTTCTTGGCTGCTTTCTGAAATATTGCTTTGAATTTTATTGTTTTCCTATTATAGCAGAAATAATTTTTAAACAGTGTTTGAAAAGTGACAAAAAAGGTTTGGGTTTTTTTCTCTTCATTTTAATTCATAAGATAACTCAAAACATTTGAATTAACATTAATGTCTTTGATAATGTGTTTATGCCAACAGTGAGATTCAATGGAAAACTCCGATTTCAACACATACATGAAAAAAAGAACCCATTTCATATGGTTCCAAGAAATTACCTTTTTTGCTACATTCTTCCTAGAATATTTAATCAAAGTGGCAGGTTGGGGGAAGAACACTGGAGAGAAATATCTGAAAATGCCTAAAGATACGGACTAATAACAAGTTTGAAAAGTCAAATAAAGTTATTTAAATATTCTGCAGAAAATGCTGAAAAGTGAGGGGTGAAATGGGAGGCTGTTACCTGTTGCTTTTCAATTCTGCTCTCCTAGGAGCATTGCTGTCAGATTCTGGAGAGGAATTAAAGGCTACTGCCACTTGGCAGCAAATGAGCTTCCTTGTGGAACTTTCTTTTATTGTTTTGGCTAAATTTAAGATCCATAAAGATGATGAACTGGTCTCACAGCCCTAGAAACTGAGGTTATTTGTGGATCCAGACAACTGAACTTACAGATTTTAATGCAAAGAAACTTAATGTTTCTTGACATTAATATCACTCAACCTCCCTAACTTAAAAGGGCAATATGGTATCTATATCCATTTAAACACAACTCCAGAGACTTACAAAAGTCATAAGCAAGGAATGAAATTTTTCTAATGGGAATATTCATCCACTGAAAACAGCATGTTTATATTTTTTGGTGTATGGCTTACATTTTCAAAAGGGGTACCTCTGAAAAAAGTAACCTTAGTCATTGCACCAGAATGTTTATGCTTGCTCAAGTCAAACACCAAAATCTTCTGTCATGTATGCCAAAATCTTGGGAGAAGACTGTTCCTCTATGGGAAATCTAGACAACCATTTTAATGCTACCATTCAAAGTTTCAGAATTAAAACAAAACAAAAAGATATATATCATAAAAGTAGTGCATTTGCCTATTGCATCTTTCTGTGCAGAACTAGTCTATCATGCAATCACTTTGATACAGCAATAAATGTACTAAATAGAGAAATTTTGCGTTCACAAGAAATCAGCCTGAAGGAAGAAGGAAAAATATTAAGTCCTTCAATAAGATGCTTACAATCTGGGGAGAACTTTCTTCTAATAGGCAAGACCTTTACACTGTGAGGATCTAGTCACATACTCCTGTCTGTGGCTAAACCTGCAGAGCTGGCAGCGTAATTTGCTGCTACCCTGGGACTGCAGTTTTACTATTATATAAAATTTCAAGGACAGCTTTTTTATTTTTCCTCTACTTTCACTCTAAAAGCCAGAACTCCTTCTTGTTCTCAGTTATTCCAGTGTAAATTGAAAGCAAAGCCTTGAAACTCTGTAGCATTACTGTGGATTTACAGTTTTATAACTGAGAGCAGAAAAGTGCCCCTAAATATTCTAGGTTATTGTGGAACGGTTTTACAGGAGAGAAAGATATTACTTTAAGGATAAAATAGGGAAATTAATCAAAAAGGATTAAAGTCAGAAAAATCTGACACTTCCAATCATTTAAACAGCAGAAGAATGAAATCAACTTGTCTTACCATAACTATATTACACTAATCCATTTATTTATTTATTTATTTATTTATTTTCCAGGAGGAAGAGGTATAAAGTAATTGCAGAACTAGCTAGATCCCGAGAGTATATTTCTGTATAAGAAAAATAATCCACTGAGAATTTTTCCAAAGCTTTTTAGAACAAACCTTACTGCTAGACAAAAATTGCTCTTTTGCCACAAACTGATGTCTGCTTTCTATATGGGACGTGTTTAGTGAAGTGTAAGGATATTCTGGTGAGCACGTGCTTGTTCCTCAGTCTTTCTGCAAAGACGGTCAACAGTAACATCAACAGCTTTGTGTGATGATGGGAAGAAGCAGAGAGCAGCATGAAGAATATTGTAGGATCTCATAGTATATACCACAAAGACTACAGAAGGAGCACAGCCTGAGTTAAATACAGTGGGCTAACTAGCTATCATCGTTGCTTCTCCCAAGAAGGTATTGAAAAGTCATGAAAATTCCAAACTTTTCCTCTCTTCTGCTCCCAGTGAACCTACAGCGGCTAGCCAAACACTGAGCAAAGCAGTGCCACAACAAAACCAAAGGCCAAACACTGAGATTAAGGCCAAATTCCCAATTTTTTCAAACAGCTTTATCATGCCAGCAAAACCCAGGAATGCAGTCTGTCAAAAACTAGTCATGTATTTCACAATGATTTATATAACATTCGCACCAACCAACAGTTGAACCGCTGACCTCAATATTTATGGTTTTTAGGACTAGCAGGAAAAAAAAAAAAGCTGAAAGAAACCAGTTTTTAAAAAGAGAGCAAGAACACAAATTTTCAGTATTTCAAAATCTATTTGTATGTGTTACCAGGTCAATAGACTTTATCACTGGCAGACACGGCCCCAAAAATTGTTCTATTGACATCTTAATCCTAGGAAAATATGAGAGAAAAGTCATTATAATCAGAGTATATTAAAAAAGAAAAAAACCCATGCTTCAGCAATACTAAATTTTTTTTTTAATAAAATCTAGATTTGTTGTATGTTTCATTTTTTTAAGCTGATGCTACCAAAAACCTCAAAGATCTGGGGAAAAAGATCTAAACAGTGTAAGCTGAGATAGAGCATTTTGAAATCTAAGAAAATGTCTTCTCTTTTGGATTTACTCAAACTGATAGAGGCATTCTAAATTTACTTAATAGAAGTAGGAAATGAAGAATGTTACCACAGGCAGGGGATATAGAACTATTTTCATAACAATTTGTTCAGCCAGGTATCAAGAGACTCTTTATTCCTACCTAGAGAAAAAGATTACAGAATACTGGGTCAGACTGAACCTGACTAAATGTATATTACTTTACATAAAATGCCTTTAAAGAACTTAATGTTGAAGTTAGTTAAAGGTGATGCAAAAATAAATATTCTGAGAGATCAGCATAATCATGGAAGTGACAAAATATAAACAGAACTTGAATTTCCATTAATCGGTGTATTTGTCGGTTTACCTTTGCTACTAGAGAACAGCAAAACCATAATACCACTGATTTTCAACTGTCGTGATTTTCAGATCAGTAAGAAAGTTCAGGTGGGGGGGAAAGCAAATTTAACTCTTTTAGCAGCAGGTTTACTACCTCTGGTTCCCGTTTCCAGGCCCTTTTAAAGTAGCCCATAAAGTCCTGAGGGGTCTGTGGACTACCCAGGTGAAAGCCACTGTGCTACAGAAATACCTCCTGCAGGTAGACCAGGATAGAAAACAACAACATTCTAAAAGGACTAAAAATACAAAACCACTAATTGCAGAATGCAAACCTAAATGTTATACCCTTGATTTAGTGCTTACATATTATGATTTCTGATTTCTTGTTACAGAAATGTTTCACTTTCATGTGCTCCTCCCTGTAATTTGCCTGCAAAATTTCCATGGGAAAATTGATTTGATACATATTTTTCATTTTAGGACCTGTATCTGTAGTATCATCAGACTAAATGTATTATTACCTATAGCAACACAATTCTTACATTTCATTTTTTCCCCTTCATGATGTATTTAAGGAAAAAACTAGTTTATATGGATATGCACTAGGGCAAGGAGAAAGTTTTCATTTTCTTTTCTCTGGAGTGGAACAAGATACAAACTGTTTAACCACAAATATTTTATGCATTGATTTTTACTAGTAGGCCCTCTAATGCCAATAACAAATAAGTCCAAGGACCTGTCAGAGCTGTTAAAATTCTTTGAGGCTAGGTATTTTGATGGTGGTGATGTATAAAAAGACAGGCAATTCTGTCCCCTTTCTATTCTATGGCAAACAAACACTTTCATGCAGATAGTATTCTCCATATTCCTAAATATTACCCGCTGCATAAGGATACTAACATATATAATATGTTAAGGGGAAGCTCTCTATCACAAACCACCTTCTGTCATTTTATCTAAAAAAAAGCAATATTAAGCATGAATATCATAACTGGGTTACTTATTCAGCATTTTATTTTACTCCCTTAAAATCTTACTGCCATAAACCAGGTAAAAATATACTGATTATGATAAAGGTCCTTACATGATTAAGTTTGTCACTTGTATTTCAGACTGAAGTCTTTTTCTACTGTTTTTTGGGGGTCCTCCTTTCAAGCCTTCACACTGCACAAAGCCTTGTCTGTAACCTACAGGCAATTTAATGCAATAATCTGGGAAAAGTCTCCCTACTGATGGTAAGAGAATGTGTTACAGCTGGCACTTTGGTGGTGGTATTTGGAGAATCTGGTATCTTTGCTGTGGATTCCTTTTGTGTCCTACTAATTAAATCTCACTAGAGTGCCTGCTTCAGTCCATAATTTTGGTTTCTGTTCACAGTCACTGAATGTATTAGTGGTTTTATGAAAAATGTACCCACTGGCTGACAGGTCATATGAAAAAGGATTTATTTGCTCACATAGCTTGTAGCTTGCTTCCAAGTAACTGATTTGTCCAGTGGAAATATTTTGATCTTGACAGGAATTCTAGGTTGTAGTTCATGGGAGACTCTGACTTAGCTGACTGTACTGGCTTCTAGCTTTTGTGTGCTGCTTTTCCTTTCTGCCTATTGCCTCCTTGACTACTGCTGCTTGCAGCGATGCTGAAGGCAGAGATATCCCCCTAGACGTACATCTTGACAAGAAGTGCTGTCACCGGATAGCAACTGAAGCCATCTATGGATTTCTTATGCATTCAGTAATTGAGTGCCAAGAGATTTCTTTGTTCCTTATAGCTTTTTCTAATCAGGTCTTAACAATTAAATTCTCATATTGCCTCCTCGTGTGCCTGGCCACTATATGCTTAAACCCTCTGTAAGAAAATTTGGAATCCACTGTCTTTCCACATTTACACAATATTATATAATCTGTTCTACACAGATCCTTGCATCCTATTAGTATTTTTTGCTTGCAGCATTGACGTTTGTCCACCTGCTAGACTGATCCCAAATGACATACTCCAGCATCTGTATCTGTTGGCTGATGTCCAGTATGTGGTAAACTAAATTGCTAACATGCGTTTTCCCTTCAATTTTCCCATCTGTAAGTTTGGTTCCTTTTGCTGCCATTACAGCAAAGGTCCCTACGCTGGTTATTTTCCATTATCATGTTATTTTTCGCACTACCCACAGGTATTCTCTTGTCTCTTATCTACTAATAGTACATTTCTATTTTTATATTAGTTTTGTTTCAATACTTCTGTTTTCATGAATTCCCCAATGTAATGAATTATCTCTGTCTGCTCCTTTTATTCTCTGTGCTCAGTATGAGCCTGCTGACGAGAGTTTTTTAAATGTCTAGAGATCGTGATAGACTTTGGATGGATTCTCTGAACGCTCATTTGATCTCCTTCTTTGTTATTATTACTAATCTATCAGGAATTAACTCATCTTTTAAGATCTGATAATTGTATGAGCAAGTCATTTGGTACAGCTTAGCTAAACAGTCTTTTAGTGTTTATTCAGGTCCTTGATTGCACAGGTTGAGTATCTTTCTTGTGACATTTCTGTGGTTTGCAAATATTCCTGGAGTGCTCCTAGAGCTTTGCGTGGATCCCTTTGTTTGCTGCTAACTAATTGCTGGTGGTCTGTGTAATAGTACTTCTGCTCATGTTTTGTTTGCCTTTTCATACAGCACCCACTGTGATCTGAAGAATATTCAACAGTAAACACATCCTGTTTCATGTCCATCTGCTCAAAGACTGGAGTTTGGTATTTTTCCATTAATACTGTTTGGTCTTTCTGTTTTGCTTGCTCGTATGTACCTGTAGGAGTAGCCTCACTTTAACGTTATGTTCTCTCCTCAGCATGAGAAGAGAGAAGGATCACAACCATGCAACGTTTAGGCTTTGTCTTTTCTCCCCATAGAGAATTTTTTCCTCTCAGCTTTAGCAGGCATGTTATCATACTCCCCATTAATTACTACCTAACATAATTCCCCCTGTTGAAAGTAAATTGCTGCTAGACAAAATCCTTTTCCAACCTCCAGCAAGGTTCCTGTGGCCCACAGAGCCCAGATTTTATGCCGTGTTTTTAACCACCATCTGCTGGTTCTTTATCTGTTAATTAACTATTTACTCCTCACAGCTCTCCTGTAATGCTTTGAATGAACATTTCTCTGAATGTGGGGTTTGCATATACTGACAGAACATACACCATAGCCAAAAAAGTCCACACACTTCATCCGTCACTGTCACAAAAGCAGCCAATTACAAATGATCTGGCAAAGCAACTTTAATCTAACCTCTTTTTATTTTGCTTGTCATTATTTGTTAGATCAAAAACATACAGTTATAGAGAAGCATTAGTTCACTTCCAAAGTAAAAATCAGGAAAGGCAAGTAGCTAACAAAATCTTCCAAAAACCTGTGGAAGCTACTAATGCATATTTATATCTTTGTCTCTAAAAATGTTGCAGCCTAACATGAGACTGTCAGATTTCACTGGATTTGCTGATTGCTCATCTCTCTGTACGTAACAAAGGAAAAGTCTTGATTTAAGGACATGAAGGCTGTCAGGCAAGTCAATTGCATTAACTGGAGATCAATGCTAGAAATATGGAAATTATTACAAAGGCATATGGAACCTTCCAGAGAGAATCAGAGCAACCCATTCTCAGTCCAAAATTCAGAAATATTCTACATGGGCTAAAACACTATTTGCATTGGATTCAGATGGGATTAGGTACAATTTGTAACAAGCACTACCAGGTTTTATTGATTAAGTGCATGTATATAAGCTAAGCAGATCTTCAGAAGTACAGACAGTGTTTCAGATTTTACCAAAATAGACATTCAGTGTTGTACCAGTGGAACGATCCAGTTAAAAGAGGAAATTGCAGCTAACCGTGATGTTAAAATTTTTGTTGGTTTACATTAACAATCTTTAGGAAGATTTTCTTCTTCCCCTTTGCTCCTACCCGCTCCTTAGCCTCCTGGCTGTCCACCTGCACATGGGGCTCTGTTGGGTTCCGAGGTTCATACACCCAGTCACTACCGGGGTTTGACTGCTGGCAGGGAATTTCATTTTGCTCGAGGTTTGACCTGCAAGACCCCAGCCATAATCCTACCTCCACGCTCAACTGCATCTGAGGGCTGGTTTTTACAGTCTGGCAGCAAATACTTCATGTTAAGTGTCCACAATCTTTTGTCTTTCCCCCTTTAAATTCTGTGCAATTTTCTTCAAATGGATTCATTAACTGAAACCTGAACTTTGCAGTGACAGTGACTTAGCTCTGGCAAAAGAAAGGAGTCAAAACTGGCTAATCATCATAATTATTTTAATAACTCTGGACTATGGAAATGTTTTCATAAGTATGATTGCTCATTTCCAGAATTCATCTTGAGGACCCTGGAAGTAAGGAGGCAGAATCTTAAAGACATATATATATATATATACATGTTAAGATCCATATGCAGTATATACAAGAATCACCATAATAATCTATTTAAACTCATATTTAAAAGAGTTGCTTCCCATAGCAATTCCAGAGATGATATCACTAGAGATGGTATCTTCTAGATGTGATACTTCCTAGAGATGATATCACTAAATCTGTCTTCAGGATCCTAAGTACCATTGGTTTCAAAACTATCAAGCGGCAGACCACATTTGAAAATTGGACACAGTATCCCAGCTCACTCCTAACAAAGTTTTATAAGCAAATCTTTCAGCTTGGGTCCTGCATTGACTGGGATGTAATTCCCACAACCTGCTCTCTATTCCTGGGGCAGTCATTAGACACAAACTCAAAGAGTTGAGTCTGTTTGATGCAAAGCTTTCTACTGCTTTACATTACCAAATCCTTAAAAATTTAAGATAAGCAACAAACATGCCTACAGGAAAAACTTTCATCATCTAAACAATTTGTCCAACAAGCTGCTTACATAAAATATGGGGTTTTTTTTTAATAGGAACAAGGCTAGTAATGTTCAAGCTGGAAAATCATTCATTCCAAATGATGTGCACAGTGGTAGGTATTAAGATTTTTTGCAATACAAATCTGCAAAGCGTGTTTCATGAATATTAACAAGAAGCTGTAAGAGCAGATTCAGTGATGTATGATGTTGGAATGGAAGACGGCTCCAAAATCTCACTGATAGTTACAAGGGGGGACTGGGGCTGATACCACTGGTCCAAATGGCTACACAGGTGCACAATTAGTTAGAAAGCTACGTTTTAAAACATGTTTCCTTTTCAATGGCAGGCTCTTGATGGTAAAGATAGAATTACTTGAATAGAGTAGCTACATGATTCAAATCATTTCATCTCTTAACAAATGCTGCCTTTAGCCAAAAAATAACAATAAACGAGTTTTGTATGTTATGAAAACTGGGTATGAACAGGTAAGGTTTCTCTAAAACCATGCAACGTTATTTGCACTTATGGAGAGTCAGAGTAAAGCCGGTATAAAACCACTGTTGCTGCCTAAGCCAAATCTATATCATATCCATTTTGCACAGATACAGAGAACAGCCATTTCCCAGGAGGTTGAAATAAGGCCCATTTTTTGTTGATTTATCTCCACCACAATTATAGAAAGAGCTATCCAGAAACAGTAAAATCTTCATCATCTTAAGACAAGCTTGATTTAGGAGAGCAAAAAGCAGCTCCTATAGAATATTGCATCTCTTCCTATTGATATTCCTGTTGATTTCAGTGAGAGTGGTTAGCATTCAAGACTACAGATCACAGCATCTGTCAAAATCAAGCACCTGAGTAACAATTTCCGCCCATGAAGAGGTTTATGCTCTCAGGGCTCTACTGATGAGGCATAAGGAATAAAAGCCCCATGCCTTTTAGCTTAGCTAATGTGATCATAGGTGTGTATGTTGAATCCTTTTATTACATATCAAAGACATCTACTTCTTTGTAGAAGAGTTGAAAGAATAGTTCGAGGATTTGCAGCAATACTTTTAAAGAAAGGTTTACAAGAAAACCAGAAGAAATTACAGGTTTTCAGAACTTTTCATTATAAGAGCCTAAAAAAGTTGAAGGAAGGATACTTCTGTGCTACCTGAGAACAGCTGCTGTGCTGAAGTACCACCTTCCATGAACACTTTTATTTGAAAATAATAGGAGAAAAACTTTGTTGCTGTCCATACAATCCAAATTAATAAAACGTATCCTTAATTTGCGTGAACTTCTGAGGAAAATATTCTGACCTCTCCTGAAAACGAGTAGGGTCGTATATGTACCGAAAATTCATTAATGAGCAAGGTAAAGGAAAATCTGAACAGCATTTGCAACAGCTTATCTTTCACCCATCCAAATAGCTGGCCTTGGGATTCTCTAAGCACTGTTGGGCACACTCTTGCTCCTAGGGAAAGAGTACACACTTGGTTCTAGTTCCAGTAAGTACGGCTGTAACTTTCACCTTGAAGAGCTCAAGCTCTACAGTACTATGACCTCTATGACAGATCCAGTAATTTGGCCATTCTCAAATCCTTCTCTGATTTAACAGAGTTAAAATGCACAAATATACTGAGGGATATCAAAACAAAGCCCCTACATCAGGTCATGGTGATTTATGGAGCGGTCCCAAGCCGTGCTGTGATGTCTGTATACACTGTAGACTACTGGCTGACAGTGAAGGTCATATCAGTTAAAAAAAAAAAATTATCTTCTACTTATCCCAGTGTCCCCAAGCCATTTTAAACTCACTAACTGCAACTGAAGAAAATGGAATAAATAAATTTTCATGTTTGTAAAATATTTCATATTTTCCTGTAATGACATTTTGACCTCTGTCAATTCATGATTTTACAACTCATTAATAACTATTTTATCCACAACTTTTTCCCAGTGCCAAAAACCCACTAGAATAGAGTTTTGCTCTGTGAAACAGTTTCAGACTGATAGCAGCCAAAATGCAGATGCCAGAAAACTCCTATAACCCTTTTTCCAAAGTTATCACGGCTTCACAACTTTACTGCCTCCCTGTTGAAATATTCAGTGTGCACTTTTTAATCCTTCATGCACCGGAACAAACAGTTCCAGCAACACAGAAGATTAATAAAATGCTGAACAGATTCAAATGGCTTATATCTTACTCATATTCTGATAACTTGCTTATGCAGTCATCTTAGGTCACTTCTTATCTTTTTACAAACAACTTGAAGTTATCCATAATGCTTCTTTTCCCTCTCAACATTGATCGTACTTATGTTTTCTCTATTTGTCATTAATTTAATCAAATCTGAGGAGACCCAAATGACCAGGAGCTTGATTAACTTTGTCACTTAAGCAATGGTTTTATGGTAGGCTTGGAGCCGATCTTCCAGCATGCAAAATTTATTTTGAGCATTACAGCTTTCATTCAATAAAAGGCTGCTGCCCGAGCTCAAATACAAATAAAACTTTTTAAAATCAAAGGCCCCATTATATCACTCATTTCACTGGCTGCTCTCCAGGCCAACAGCCATTATTTATGAATAATAAAGAATTCTTTTCACTATACCGTACAGTTTTAATGAAGAGAGTTGTTAATGTCTATGGAATAAGCAACAAAGAAAGCAAAACTCTTTCATTTTGGTGGAAAGGTTTGGACTTTTGAAGAACTGTAAAATAATGATGTGCCTGTCTTGCAGCAAATTTCAGCAGAACATCAGCCGCTCTTTTCCATGAGAAAACCAAGAAAAAATGCCAGACTAAATCAGTGGCAGCAGATCATTTTCCTGCTATGTGAATGTAATCCATCTATTACTGCCACAGTAAATTGGGAACTGTTTTCTTTCCAGCCCTCAACACTATGCTTATCAGATCTTCAAATGACAAATTAATATTTCCCATTCTGCAAATCAGGGAAACATTTCTTACATATTCAGAAGTAGGTAACTTTGAAAAAATAGAAAACTTCTATATTCAAGGCAACTACAGAGCCATTGTTAACCCTGCTGCTCATATTATACAATCATTTAAATGGCCTGCAATTGATTTTGAAGAGATCAACACATCAACTACCAACCACCAATTTTT
The DNA here is from genome assembly GCA_026212715.1 of Elanus axillaris. Classification (NCBI taxonomy): domain Eukaryota; kingdom Metazoa; phylum Chordata; class Aves; order Accipitriformes; family Accipitridae; genus Elanus; species Elanus axillaris. The sequence goes on along the minus strand of JANZLQ010000044.1, from coordinate 16,212,237 downwards.
ATCTTAGCTCATCCTCTATCTGATGACTCCTGAAATGAAGCAGCAAGGAAATTTCTTCTAGCACATCTTTCCTAGCTCAGTGGAAAGCTACAAGTGAGCACCACATGGACTACACAAGAACCACTGTTCTGACACCGCAGCCTACAGAAATGCTACCAAAAAGCTGCTATCGGCTTCATTGACCCAGCCATGGGACAGGTTACACACTGCAGTGGGAACAGATGAAGTGGGAAGAGAAGATTTCTATTGAATTCCCTAATAAGCAAGTTCCAAGACCTCATTTTCAACAGTACCAAGTACTGTTCATTTGAAGTCATCTATTCATCTAGTCATCTATTCATTTGAAGTCCTGAATGTACATCGGTTCTGGAATTTCCAACAAACTGAAGAACTAATTCACACTGAAAACGAATTTTGTTTTTCTTGTTCCTTCCATCTCATTCCCCTCCAGGAAGTTCAGAGACATGACACCCTCTATAAAACATTTACAAGTGAAGAATCATGGACGTCAGTGATTCGAGGTGTTTATGCGCAATCCAAAACGCAAAATGCATCTATGCAAAATACACAAGAGGAATAAGTGTCCTGAATGGTTTACACTGATTCTAATGATGAATTTCCAGTAAATTCAGCACAAGATACAAAGGCAAAGCAAAAAAGAGTATATTTTACAGGCTTAGTAGATACACCCAAACCCAACATATTATCACACCTCCATTGTTGTTTTTTTTCTGAAGGCTTATCCAAGATTTTTTTCACCCATTTTGTCCCGAGTTGTAATACACAGTAAAGCAAATACATGGTAAAATACACAGTCAAGTATTTGAATTTGATAATTGGGCCTCAAGTTAGAAGAAATACAAATACTGTTTCCCTGAGCGCCTTTTATTTATTTATTTTACCTGAAATTTGAAGAGCAATGAAAAAATTGCAAGCTTTGAATTTTCCCACATTCTGGCTGCCCTTGTTATATGGCAGGAAAATGATCTGACGCTAAGGATTTAAAGGCTTATCTTCCTACAGCCCATTTCTGAAGTTATGGTTGCTAGAGGACACCGGGAAATACCCTTAGAGATGTCAATTTTTCTTGCAGAGGCCTATTTAGACTTATGAATTTACATATTTCTCACTTGGTGATCTGTATTTTGACAATGTATCTAACACATGCCAATGGAACTAGCCTGCGTGACCACAACTGTATCACTAGAAAAAATCCCTAACTCCCAAGTTTCTATTACGAGGAGGACCACCCCCCCCCAAAAAATAAAAATAAATCAAAGCTATACTTGTAAGACCCAAAAATGTAGAAAGTAAGCCATACTTTCTTTCAGCAAAGCAGTACCACTTGGGCTATGCATGAATTACATGGCATTTGAGGTGACAGAAACCTCTAAAGTTTTATTTGGGGTGATTAAAAGGTATTTGAGTTCACAAAGATTGTTTTCTGTATTTTAAATCCACAGCTTACCCCAGGAGTGATTTATTTCTAGAAAAATTCACAGTATTTCCATATTACAGAAAAAGTGTTGTTTACTGAAATCAATTAACTAAAGAACGGACAGAAAGAATGCCTCTTATATAGAAGAATGTGGGGAATCTGCATGGAAAATTAGAGCTACATGACTAAGAACTACTTCTTTTAATGCCATATCCATAATAAATGAGTCAAATACCTCATACAAGTACATTGTGATACCTAAATACCTAAATGTTACAATGCATATGAAGCTCCTCAGTTTAGGCTGGAAAAATTATTAATGTTCCTACAAAATCCTGCATAGAAATATGTCTTTCTCAATACTGCACCTATTTAATCAATGTTGCCGTACTATCACTGCTTCTAATGAAATCTTTCTGTCTTCCTCTCCAGCTTTTTCCATTCCTTGCTGTTTATTGAATCCAATTTTGGGCTCATGCTCAAGATAATTTGAGCAGAGACCAGAGTTTTCTACTTTTACTTATCACACTCATTAGCAACTTGTGTGAGTAACCTCTGTTGGGCTTTTGAGTGAAAAAAACGAGGCAGAAGTTGTAGATTCACTTGAAAGTTAAGGAAAACATGAATCCAGATATGCTGGGTAAAGTCCAAGTGAGCTGGAGGAATGCACAGCTAGGGTTGGAAAAGAGAACAGGGTTACATAAATCAGGAATTAGAAAGGCTTAAGCTGCTGCAGACCCAAAGTGTGAGTTACATGCTGAGTTTGGCAACCTGACTTAGAATGAAGCAAAGACACAAGTGAGCTGCAACAAACCAGAAGATGTTTTTTTGCTTTTATCACGCCCAGAACAAAACAATAATGGATTAAGAAAGCAATAATGAGGATTTGGAAAGAAAACATTGAGACACAAACATCAGTGATGAAGGTAGAATCATTTAGCAGGCTTAAAAATATTGGTGCGCTGAGACCAAGCAAAGCAAAACCAGGATTTACTGTCTCTAATAAAAATGTACAATTTTATTCTGTACCTTAAATAAAATTAAAAAAGAGAAGGATGTCCCTTTAACAAGCCAGGGAATTTGCCTGTGAGGGATCTGAGATTCTACGTATCTGGACGGTTACTTGTGCGTATCGTCAAACCGAAGCATTTCACAAAAGCAATTAGCAATCTCTTTACTATATACTCTGATGGGGAAACTCACAGGACTGAGGTGGTCACAGCATGGCTTCATCTGAGGTACTGAACCCAATAATGAAGAATTCTACAAAGTGCCATATAAAGCTGATGGAGTGAACTGATGCAACAGATAACTGAGTATTAATGTCATATGTATCTGGTCTCTGGGGTACCTCAACCAAAGAGCTGCAAGCAAAAAATATTCTGGATTTAATAATCAGCACTTTCAAGTGCTGCATCTCTAATGATCTGACTGCAAAGAATTAATGCAGTTTTGTCCATTTTTCCCCTTTCATAGCCCAGCTGCTTATAAAGAAATCAACTGTAAGTTACTATAGTGTAGTACAAGGATATGGAAAACCTGTTGAGTTTAAGTGTCATTAGGACACTTCTCAACCAAAGTAAGTTTTTTCTGCATAGGATGCAGTTGCAGCAAATCATGCCTAAGTGGTAGGTAGCAATATGTACAATTCAGTACAGCTACTTCCTTATGTAGTTAGAGAAGTTTTCTCAGGATTTTTGAGAGGAAAGTAAAAGACTTCCAGAAACAATGGACAGTTATTTTGTTAGACTGTATGAAGGACTGGATAGGCTTTTTAAGTAAATTAAGAATGTTAATCTCACTAAAAACTGTGTCACAAAACCAGTGATCTACTCAAGCAACCAAAAACCTCATTCTCATTTCAATGTTGTGGTATTTTCAGCTAAAGAGCTATAGGCCTGCACAACTTCAGAGAAGTTGGAACGAGGTAAAAATTGAATGATTACCAGAGTTTCTTAACATTTGGTATTGTCAACAATTTGGCTATAGATATGCAATTGGTACAAACATTTTGACTCAGAAACAGAGAATGTATAGAAAACCTTGTAAAATAACACCATAGCAACAACAGAAAGAAGTTAGTCTTATTTCATGTCAGTTGTAATTAATGACTGAAAAGTCACCGAGCTTGTGGAATTCACTCCGAGTGAAGAAAGCTGAGCAGATCATTTCTTGCTCACTCACCTTTTTAAGGCTGACCCTACTGTCTCTCCATGCATGAAACTCCTACTGCAGTCAGCAGGAGCTCTGCATGGAAAGGAAGAGTGATACTGATGCATAAGGTATTCCTGAATCTAACTGATGGGAAAACATACAGCTTTAAATGTTAAGCAACAAAGGGAAGATATGTAAATTTTTTTAGAACTCGAATGTGTCACAATATGACTTTGATGGTCACACACACATACAGGATCTGAACCCAAGACCACAGCAATCAATGGGAATCTCTTTTATTTCCATGCTTTTCTGATTAGACTCGCAGCAGTTCATTTAATACAAGATATGAAACCATTTACAAGGTTAATTTATGTCCACCTTTTTCGAAAGTGTACATGCTGTGCAGTATGTAATGCTATAAAACAAAATGTGTTCATAATAGCTAGGCCAATTTGTAACAGATTCTCAGAATCTTTTTGAAGAGGTAATATCAATTCCAGTGATACTCTTCATACCTAAAATGTTGGATATTTCAGCTACTAGTAATGCTTCTAAAACTGGAATGAACTTTTAAAGTGCATCTACTGTAACATTTATCTTCTGCTATCAATATAGGATGCTGTGAACTATTTTGCTAGATAGGGCTAATAACATCCGGCTGAACAAGAAGTGACTTTGCAGCATAGAGGTGATAGAATGTACTTTCCTGTGTGCCCTTTATCTGATTTCAGGTCAGTCAGTTGCTTTTGATGGGTAAGAAACACAGGTTATTCTGCAAAGCTTCTCAAAATAAAATATTTAGTACTGTCCACAGGCTGAGGAGTGATAACAAAAAATGCAAACTAGAATTAAAATTGTGCTCAAAAAGAATGAAAACTAGCAATGCTGAGGATTTCTCAACACAACCCTATCAGTTGCTGCACACATTTCTGTTCAATTATACCGCCTTTACTTCAGAGTTAATAAAATTCTACTACATAATCCTTCTTTATGGAGATTGATGGACATGTTTCATGCTAATGCCTTCTTGAGTTAGTAAGCCTTTATTTGCCATGTCAAGGCAAAAATGATGGCAGGCAGCCTAGCAGAAATGCCAGTGCATACTTTAAAATGTCATTAAGCTGCAGACCAAATTAAACTATTGACCAAATTAAACTGTTTACCACACATACCATCTATGCCTTGCTATTGTTAAAGGCTAACGTGATACCACATGGGTATCAAAGTGCATTTTACATAACTGACACTCAGACTTCACAGCAGAGACAATATGATAACGTGCCTGTATGAGGAGCATTGACATGTTTTCCCCATGCACTGAACTAGCAAAAAGAAAACTGGAAATGCGAAGAAAAGCATCAAATATTACTGAACTATGATTCACTTCAGGATATTTGCATTTGATTTTATTTACTGTACTATCCTGATTTGGAAGTCTGCTGACATGAAGAAGCTCTAAAGCTGGAAGGATTGGCCACAAAGAATATTCTGGTCCCTGCTGGTACAGAAACTGCAGGATCCAGTGGTTCAGCTGCCTACCACAGCAAAACCATAGGCTGGTACTGACTCCAGATATCCCATACTATCTACCCACAGCTCCAGCCACAGCACTTCTCCCACAGGCAGCACAGACACAGGTGCAGTACACAAAGGACACGCTCTCAAATTTGTTTTATGTACCGAGATGTGTGACTTGCGTTTCTTCTTCTATGCCTGTTGCAGTTATCAGCCTCAGAGAATTGATATTCCTTACATGAAACATCTCTCTTCTTGCCAAGAAGTTTTCAATAGCTTAGTTTCTGATTTGAAAAAAACAACCTGACAAAACCACTTTGACTTCTTGTTGTCACTTTGCTGGTACTTAGGAAGTAGTACTTTGCTCCTAACGGCCTTGATTTAGGTTCAGGCACTATCAGCAGGAAAGATACTCAGTTCCCAACAGTGAGAACAAGGCTCCTGGGTTTTGGCCAGTTTGATAATCACCTTGCCAAACAGAACAAACATTACCCTGGATCAGTATCCTGTTCCCATGGATCTGTGAAGCTGGTACGTCTGTTCCTTTCCTATGGACTGCTGGGTGGGCTTAGAGCCTCTGGAGGCTCTGTCCTCAGAGAATGTAGATAATGCCAGGATAACTCAGGAATAACTCCTAAACAGACAACATCCCTCCCCAACCCCCAACAAGCAAACCCACCCAGCCAGCATAAAATACACTAAAATGAACACAGGGATCCAAGGAATTTTTATTTCCGTTTTTTAGGTTAGTCTGTCATCACATGAGGGACTTTTTGCTAATTGGCATGATTCCGTTAAATGAGGAAGTATTCTGAGATTAAAAACCAGAGATCAACTGTTTGGATAACAGAATGGGAAGCAGGCTTATAAGCCACAAAATGAGGAAAGGAGCTGTCATGCTCTGGAGGTTACAGTGAAAAATGATCTTGGGAAATGGGAGGAATGAGTAAGGCAACAGTCAGTATACACAAATACAAAGCAGCACCATTACAAAGCACAAATCAAAGGAATAAACACAAAATGGGGATTGACTAGGTAAAAATAACACAAAACGGGATCCCAGAGTGTCAACGGACTGCAGGCTGAATAGGAATCAAAACTGTCAAGCTGTTGCAAAAAAGTAAACTCTTTTTACTGGGGTGTATTAGCAGGAAAGTCTTGACTAAAACGTGGGAGATAATTATTCTGCTCTATTAAGCATTGTTGACGCCCTCAGTTGGAATACAGTTCTGTCTGGGTAAAAGTATAAACAAGGCATACAGGATAAGAAGATAAGACTAGGAAAAGAGTCCAGGGGGGAACAGTAAAATTGATAAAATTTTGAATATGAGTTGTAAGGAAATGAAAAAAGAAATAGATTGAACTAGACAAGAAAGTAAAGACTCAACAAGGGAGCCATGATTGTCTTGAAATGAGCAAATGCTTGTCATAAAGCAAGCAGTTATCCTTGAAGATTGTTCTCCATATCTATGAGTACAGAACAAGGAACAACAGACAAATTGCAGCACAGGGGTTTTGGTGAAGTATTGGAGGAATCTTTATGAGGAATCAGACTACCTTCTTCAGAAGTTTATGATTAGCCTGGGCAAACAATTGTTAGAGCTATATGACCTCTTTGAGACCTCTGCTGGGGTTAGGTCCAGCAGAAGGATGAGAAGAGAAGATGAAAGCATTCCTTGCTGCCTTCCTGGCCCTGGGCAATCACAGCTTCTGCTACTGAATTGCTCTCCTTGGGGAAGCAGTGGGAAAGACCATCCCACAACTCATGGGAAGGAATATGAAAACAGGGAGTCAAGGTAAAGAGTTTGTTTCTGGTGAGCTGGTTTCATGTGGTAGAAGATTTTGTAATTGGAAAGAAATAATGAATTTCTGTGAGCCTGAATTCTTAAGAGACAACTGGATTACAAATTTTCAAGATAAAAGCAGAATGAGGAATGTGCTGATTATCCTTGAGGAATAAGATTCTATCTAGTTTGAGTATGAACATGACACATCCTCATCCTCATTTTCTTGGTCATCTTTAGGTATTTTAACTCTAAATGTGAGACACAGAGGCTCCGGGGAATGCATGAGGGATGTTTATATGTATTTACATGCAATCAATGTTTGATAATTGTATTAGAAATCATTTTTCTGTGAGTGACTCTAGCTGCAAAAACTACCCAAAGTTTTCTAGCAATATCTTACTTCTCTAATTATCTGGTTTTGTTGAAATTGGTTATAACCCAATTGCAGGGGTACATTAAAGTAAAAACACTAGCACATCCTAACATGACAAATTAATGAGAATATGGCCAATGTCACTATATCCATCTACAGAAAATGGCACACTGTCAAATCTAGTGACAACCTAATAAAGATACACATTCTTCCTTTCAGATGATGTTTGGAGTGACAATTATGGCATAGAAGAAGAAAGAAAACTTTGAGAGAAACTGTAAACACTACATTTTGCAACTCAAGGAACGTATTAAAATAACATTCTTTTGGCCACTTTTCTATTTCTCTATGAGCAAATAAGGCAGATTGGAAAAATGATCATTCCCATCAGGACGTTCTGAAAAGACATAAAATAGATTAAACTGCACTTGTCTTTGTGTTTGAATACAGAAGCAACAAAAAGTAATTTCAGTTCAGAGAAGCTGAAGGTAAACAACAGTAATCTTCAGTTTCATTTTCATTCTGGCAGGTCTCCTTGCTGATGGTTTACCCTTAATTGCTCTTCTAGTTACCTAGTTGAACATAACTGTCTGAGATCATATTTAAACAAACTCACTTTGTTTTCTTAACTCCTGCAGGACCAACCCTATTTTTTGGCCCTGGAATGTACAGTTCTGACTTCCAGGAGTAAAACATCAACCTTTTAGCTCATCTTTTTAAAACTTAGTATTCTTAGTATTACCATTTTCTGACTCCACATAGGCATGCAATGTGTGACAGCAAGCCTTTCTTTCACGGTTCCCAGTTCCCTACAGTCATAGAAGCATCTTGCTGCTCCCTAGGCTTATCTTTCCCTTTTTCTCTGATGACTTTAAATATTAGAGAAAACACCAGATATTATGCCCACAATGTAGGGGCTAATCTGATCTGTCTGATCACACACCTGCTCTTATAAAAAGATACTGGCAAAATATTAATAGGAGCAATCTGCCCTACTGATGTGGAATGTATCAGCATTTCCACATGAGTGCGAGTGATCCAAACTGAACCAGTAAGAAAACAGGTAATAACAGTTGGGATGGAGAGAGCAAAATGTAGCAGAATAAAAGAAAATGCATAAAAGGCAGAGAGAACAGCAATGTTCACAGAAGCCAGAAGATAATGCAGCAGAAGATGCAACAGAAATTCTGAAAAAATGAAACGAAAGCCAGAGCCAATTAAAAAAACTGATGTGTGTAAGAAAGTCTTATTCTGAGATTTAATAGGGCCTTTTTGTCTCTGAAGTGGTTCACAGAAACTAACTACTCTTCACCATAAGGTTCAATAGCAGCTGGATTTCATTAATTTCCAGTGATATGAAAACTGTACAGAAGAAAACCAAAACAGTATCACACAACCGCTAAATTTAGGATAAAAACTGGAACTAAAGGAAGAGAAATGTTACAAACAGATGGAGTATGAAAATTAATATAGACAAAACTAACATCTAAGAATAAGAAGCAGAAGCTGTAAAGAGACCATTGTATCCCCCTACCCCCCCTTTTTTTTAACCTGGCTTTC
>JANZLQ010000044.1:16181045-16197849 GCA_026212715.1 Elanus axillaris | reverse complement strand
AGCCTTTGTTTATTTTGTGTTTTGTCACATTGAGAAATACAAAAATAAGAATCAACAAAGCACAGCCTGTTGTGTCGAATTGCTTTATACTCTAAAAAAAAAAAAAGCTAAAAGGGAGGGGGAGCTTTAGGAATGCTGAAATGACATCAACTCTTCTCTTGATCAAAATCAAGACTGAACAAGTAGAAGTATGTGATCGTTCCAAGTGCTGAATGCCAAGTGACCCCATACCAGGAAATTCTGAGAGCTGCATTATAGACTGAGCCTGACATTTATCAAGGAGAAGCAAAGAAATATTTAGTGAATGTATGAGGGTTGGCTGGAGCTGGTAATAGGTGACCATGAAGAAGACTGGTCAAATGCTAGCATAGCTGTGCAGCTCAAGAACATGACAATAAATCCCATTAAGTGTGACTAATCAAAGATTTGGAGGGGAATGGTCTAATAATGCCTGCTGTTTGCCTCTGTGGCATGGCTTTTTCATGCTGCTGAATGTTTTTGAAGCTCTGCATCCTGGTCATTTGTGTGTTCAATGTCTGGCCACAAAAGGACCCTCTGCTTGAGCTTGTTCCTGCTGCTGCCAGCTACATTCTGGAGGAAAACAAGCAAGCAAACAAAAAAATCTGTGGTGCAAATTTAGGAGAGCTAGACAAAAATAAAGTCACAGAGCTCATCTCTGGAACACTCTTCAAAATAAATTACTTGAAAGTAAATCAAAGGCTATCATCCAAGAACAGCAATGGAAAAACATCAGAGACACCAGTTCAAGCAGTGACTTCAAGAGATGGGCAAGTATTGATAGGAGAACATGGCACTTTGTGCCTTCCCTCTGAAAGTCTTTATTTCTATCACAAGATGCTTTGCCCTGGGGCCTGCCTCTAGGAACAGGCTGTGCAAGATACCATAAAGCCCCAGCTGTACACACAAACAAGGAATTAGTTGCTTCTTGATGGCCCAGATTGCCCACACAAGCAAAATCACAGGATGAAGCCCCGCTGAAAGTCAGTGCTTTCTAGTATACAAACAGGAAAGTAATCCTAAAAAAGGGGATCTTCCTTTTCTGTTTTGCAGTGGAAGAGCCTGAGCTTAATTTGGTATCTAGCTGGGCATCACACAGCAAAGCCAGCCACAACAGGTCCAGAGGAAAACAAAAACAGCCTGGGAAACCAGTGGAAAAAGGATGAATGAACTGAGACTATTTAGCTTGAAAAAAGAGCAAGAGAGGAACATGACAAGCTTCAAATGCATAGAGGGCTTCCCTACTAAGACAGAACCAGACTTCCATGCTTGTGGTGGATCAGTTGGGAAGAAATGAGCTTGAACTAGAGCAAAGAGGATACAGAGTGGGTGTTGGGGGAGAAGGTCTACCTACAGCTAAGGACAGCAAGGCACCGGAATAGATTAGAAGGCTGTGAGGTGTCCAGCCAGGAGGCCCTTAAGCATGGACTGAATGGGTGACTGTCAGCAAAGGCAGGCGTAACTGGTCATCCCTCAGGGCAGGGAGCGAGTTCCCAGTGACCGTCCCTTGTGCTCCCACACAGAACAGGAAACCCATGTGAAGACATAAGGTTGGGTTTGTAGCTTAAATTGCTAGGGACCACTTCTCCATGTGGATCTGAGCTTTTCCAGAAAGTAGAAAACAATGGGAAGCTGAAGAGCAAGATGGGCAGATAGGGTCAGATATGAAGCAGTAGGGGCTCAGCAGTGTCCAGCCTGCAGCTCACAAGACCATAGGACGTGGTTCACAGCGCGCAAACCCATGCCATGCCCACCATTTGGTACCACAGTTGCCTTCAAGAGCCCAGCTCCACAAATGGGGACAAGCGAGCTTGGACGTCTCGCAGCACAAAAGCCACATCCACCCACCTCATGGCCACCATCCACTGAGCGCAGCTCCTGTTTTCCCATGGGACTGGAGGGGAATGTCTGGGTCAATCCATATCTGTGTCCCTCAGGACTTGTAGCTTTCTCCTACTTCTGCTTTCAGTTCACATTTAAGCCAGCAACACCTTACATCTCCCAGCCAGCATAGCACCTTTGCTATCAAATTGCTGGTTAAATGAGAATTCAAAGGAACATTTAAAAATTTCATCAATGCCACTTGGACATATGCCTTCAGGCTGTTTATCTTTAAATGAGATGTCACATGTAATTTAGTAGCTATATTAAGTATTGTTTTTCACTTTTAGCTGCATTGCTGTGGGCAGCTCTGTATCAGTGCACACCTTCATTCTTCATTAGGAGAGATAAATGAAAATGGCACCATTTTTCTGAATTAAAGTCCAAATATCTGACATGTCAATACCATCTAATGGAACAAAGCACTACAGATTCCTAGAGCAGGTGTTTAATTTGCATGTTATTACTGACAAGCAAGATTAATGCTTTCCTAAATACTTATGCTGCAATAACAGGAAAAGCAGAAGGGGGTTATACTTAAAATGACAAACAAGGACAAAATATTGTAGGTTCCTTCTGCTCCTCAAGTGGTTCTGTCTTTACAGCAGAACTAAAATCTTATAGCTTTGGTATTTCTTTTAAAATGGGCTCCTTCTCCCCGCCTCCCCGCCCCAGACAGGCAGCCTGTGGAATAAGGTCCTCAGATTGGAGGACCTGTGATTATCTTAATAATAACAAGGAGGTGCTATGCCAGGTACTCTCTGCCCTGACTTTTAGGAGAGGCAATGGCTCTCCCTGCCTCTGCTGCCAAGCAACCTTGGAGAAATCTCTTTCCTTTCTGTGCCTCAGTTTTTCTAGGTATAAAACGGGGGCAGTGATGCCAATCTTCTCTTCTAAATTCCTTTAAAATACAATGCAAAGATGCTACATGCAAACCAAGATTTTTCCTGTAGATTTTCATAACAGGAGATTGCTTGGTTTTTTTGTTGCAAGCTGCTGGAAAGTTTCTGCTTTCAAATTTCAGGGACACTTGGACTTCTCCCTCAGAAAACTCCCAGCTGAACAGCAGAAAGCAGGCCAAAGAGGTAAAGCACAGAGCCCTAAATAGCCAGGTACCAGGCCTGGGAGAGCCCCAGAAACGCAGGCTGCCCAAACCCCGGCTCACAAGCTGCCAGCACAGCACAGAGCCCTGAAATCAGCCCAACATGACATCCACTGCTGTTGCTTAAGGCTTGGACAGCATGAAAAGAAAACATGTCATCTTTTCCATCACCTCCTCTTATGCCATAAAGATATGAGCCCCAGGAAACCCCTTTTCATCATCTGCAACACCTTAAACACACCAGATGGGCCTATGGCCATTTAGAGTAGTGATGTTGATGCCTTGTGCCTCAGTTTCCCTATTTCGTCCCTGGCAATGCAAATGCCATCCTCTCTCCATCCAAACAGCAAGCCAGCACTGCAGAAGTCTCTGGAGTTCCTTGCACACACGGAGCCCCTGCAGAGCTGAATATGCCTCATTTTTCCTCAGCTCCAGTTTGCAACCACCCCGCGGTCTATCCTCGGGAAGAAGAATATCTGAATTTCCTGAAATTTGTTCTCATTAATGGGGATGTTTCTGTGACTCTTCTTTGCCAGGGGTGAATAACAGTTAGGCTGTTTAAGGTCTATTATAGACTAGACGCAAGAGTTAATGAGACAAGGAATTTCTCTGTCATTAGGATGGGTTTCTGTGCAATGCAGGGGGCTGTCACAGAGGGCGGGATGACAGCAGAGGTGGTATCCTAAACACACCATATGGATCTGCAGCCATCCAGGGCAGCTGACTGGATCCGGGCCCCTCGCCAGCACGGGGAGGAAGGATATTGCTCCCAGCCCTTCCCCAGACCCCTCCTGGGAGCAGCTCAGGGTGGCCCTGGTTGGCACAGCCACCAGAGAGCAGGGGTGGCTTTGTGGTGCCCAGAGAGGTTTATAAGGCTGTTTTCCACTCCCGTGCCTCATCTTGCGCATTTTTGGGTCGTGCTGCCCAGAAATCCCATAAATTCTCTCTACAGCCTAAGCTATGGGACAACAGCGATGCTCTCAGTGGGAGCAGGGATGTTGCCTGCTGCTTTACTGCCTCAACTCTTCCTTCAGTTTGGAAGACTTGTGTGGGGAAACAGAGTTTAAATCTCATCCCTGAGGCATTCAGTCCCCCAAGGATGTTTCTTTCTACACCATAAGCTGGCTCTCACCAAACCGTTTTCTACACATGCATATAACAGCAGAATATCACGGGAATCCAAACTACTTCTGGAATAATAATAATAATAAAAAAAGAAAAACAGAAATGCAATTGAATTACAGCTCAGGGCCATTTGCTTTACAGGAACTCTTTGCTCTGCAAAGACTTGCCACAAAAATTCGGCACGATCATCCTGTTCTCGGCACCACCACTTGAACTTGGAGCCTCTGCCACAGCTTCAGGAGAGCTCTTCTGGATTTGTCCCAGCACCATCATTTTGACAAGGATAGTGGGAAACACACTTCATTTCAATTTAGAAAGCTATATAAATCTATACACATTGGGTATCCAGCTCCTGTTCTCCACTGCTGACCAAACTGGAAGACTTCTGCATCATCAGATATAGGAAAAGGTACAGGACAACGCTTGTGTTGAAAATCTGCCATTTTACAGTGAACACATCATTTGTCAACCAAACCATGCAATACCCCCAGGTAATCTCTCCCACTTCCTTTGCATACTTGCTCACAAGCACCGACCCAGCTACATCCTACTGTAGAGCAAACTAAAATCAGGAGCTGAGACCCTTGCCTTGACACAACCCAGCAAAGCTCTGCTGTCTTCAGTTAGCCCAAATACAGTGAAGCTGGGAATGGATCTGGCCCAAGGGAGCTGCACAGCAGTAAAACCAGCAGCTGTAATGGCAGGATGCCAGCAAGGTAGGCATTGTAACAGCTTTAAGTTATCACAAACACACAGTGCCTTTATAGATCAAAGTTTAGGTGCAAACCCAGCCAAAGAAAGGCAAGGATCATTTCAGGGCAACCTCTGCACGTGGATATTTTTGGCAGCAGGGTGGGCGAGCGCAGCCCTCCCACCCCATGGGATGCGTTCATAGGGAGGACGAGATGCTGCCCCGTGCAAAGGACTCCTCTGCCCTCCTGCAGAGGCACCCACCGCTGCCGCAGCCCTCTTCCTCTGGGGTTCACATCGCCACTCCACCAATGTATTATAGATGTGTATTGTTCAGTTGCCCTTGAACGATGGCTTTAATAATTTGGGGCCTTGCTTTTCGCTGGTACCTGCGTGGGTAACATCAGAGAGGTGTGCTCAAGGGAGGGACCTGGCGTTTTCGGTGCCTCACCAAGGCACACCTGTAGGGTTTTATAACCTGGTCTTCCATTCATTTTCCACAAAAGGACTTTTATCGTTTTGGAGACAACAAAATAAAGGCTACTGTTCACTGGCCACCAGGTTAATGATTCAGAACAGACCTGTATGCAGTGAAGAAAACAAGAATTCAAGGAGCAAAACCAGTGATGTTTGCATTCATCAGCCACCCTGTCCACAGCACAACGATGCTTCGGCATCACTGGGAACCATCATTTCCACCAAATCAGCACCCTCAAACCAAGTGAGTCATGCCAGCAGATTGGGATGCACCACATCTGTGTAGCTGGGGCTCCCGGAGGGACACCGACCAAACCCCACCTCATAAACCAGAAGCACAAAGGAATGAAGCTGCAGGAACTAATGAACTTCACGCCAGAGGGGGAGGCTCTGAGTTACTACCTGCAACAAAGTCCTTCCAAGGCTTTTGGAAGCCTCTTACTCTTCCTCTGACAAGAAGCGTCATTTGGCCATTTCCACCCTTTCCCATGCCAAATGCTTCCAGAAAACCCAAGCCCTCAGCTCCATGGTGTTTAAAAGATGCTCAACTTTAGGGAGGGTTCCCAGCTTGCAGGAGATGCTCATGGTGGCACCAGCAGCCAACACCTTCCCCATCCCCAACACCCGTCCCAGCAGAGCAGTCACTTGTGGCCTTTTTGCAGAGCAAACCCTCCACAGCTAACCTCTCCAAGAGCTCTCCTCAAAGGCACAGGATGAGGAGGTGCCCATCAGGGATAGCTCTTGCTCTGTGCGGACACTGGGCAGGGACAAGGAGCAGCTGGGGTCACTGGTCCTTACAGCTGGGCTAGGAGATATCCTGAGGTTACACACAGCCGGGTCCACACAGCTCCACTCTAAACACTTCCCCCTGTGGCCACCGACCCCGGGGGACATCCTGCCCCCCCAACCTGGGCCATCATTCACACAAGGCAGATGCTCACCCCACACAATCCATTTACAAGCCTGGCACCAGATTTCCAAGTGCTCTGTGAGGTATTTAAACACACTGAGCTCTCCTGCAGTTTCTTACATTAAAGAACTTAGTGTTTAAGAAATACTTCTCACCTGGTATCTCCTTTGGTTGGCTTAAGGGTACAACTTTGCAGCCACTTCTGTCCTTCAAAACTTGCAATTAAGACAAAAATCTTTAGTAGAATTATAATCATACAGCGTGAACTCAGCCTGCCTCTAACCTCAGCCACACTGCGTACCCCTGGTTTTGGGGGCTGCCCCTCATTTATACCCACCTGCCCCAGGGCCATTAAGTGGAGGGCCAAACTGTAAGGAGCTCCTCCCTCCTTCTGGGCAACTGATGGCAAATTGAATGTAGGCTTTGGAGGATTATTGGCCCTGAAGTGATTAATGCAGCTGAGGGCACCACCCAGACTAAGGGTGCGGGGATGATCCGGCTGTAGCAGCACGGCTTTCCCTAACGTGTCCCAGGAAAGGTTGGTCCAGGGGAGTTGTCCCTGATTAGCAGCACTTTATCCTATAGTTAACATTGGCTTTATGAAAAGCCAGCCTCATACTCCTGGGGAGGAAACTCAGTTGATAAGCAGCTCCTTCAGCTGCTCTTCTGGGACAGCCCATGCGTTGCAGCCTGCGGGCTGGCAGGGAACTGTTGTGTTCAGAGTCGTTAAATAAAATAAAACCCCATGTTGCCACAGTCCTGCTGCATCGCATATCATAGAAAAAAATGAAGACCCCCCCCCCCAAATTAGCTACTATTGATTTAAATATATGTGCTTATGTTATCAGATGGCAGCAACTAATGGCCAGCAACAGGGAAGCCGCTTCTCAGAAGCTGCCTACAAGTGACTGGGGCTGCACTGGAGGCTCAGCAGAAACTCAGAGGTAAAGGGGGATGTTTCAGTCTCTTAGCCCTAATGAAAGCAGAGCTCGTTAACATGTTCAAAAACTTCAGTGTCTCCAACCTGTTTCTATCTTGAATGTGTGCTTTCAGCTATTGCTTTAACGTTTGGGAAGGTAAAAGTTATTTTACCAGAAGCCCTCCTGGGCTGCAGCGCTGACTGGAGCCTCTTCACCGTCTCCCATCCAGCCCCAAGCCACACGCAGTGCACAAACCCTGCTGCACCAGGAAAGTTTCACGCATCCCCATGCCCACCTCATCCCCCAGAGCCAGGGGGGTGGCCAGGGGCCAGGAGTCTAAATCCCCTGTTGCCAAATGTGGCCCATTTGTCTGGAGCTAATTTGGTTCTTTCCCATTTGGGGTTTGCTGTTGCTGTTGTGTTTTGAAGTCCTGACACTAAAGGAGCCCTTTTTGGGGAGGATGAGGCTCCTGGCATCCCCGCAGGGAGATGGGTGGTAATTCGTCATCTCCTGGGGGGGGGGGGGGGGGCAGGACAGACCCACCACATATTCCTGCCACCAGCGAACAAATGGGCTCATCTCTACCAGTGATGGAGAAGACCAAGCTCAAGGCACTGAGACATGCTTCACTCCACTGGTGAGCCACAGAAATTGAAGAAATTACCCAGCATAATGAATTGGGCCATAATGTTGTGGCCGCGAGTGCAGTCAATGCCCCAATTTGAGAGATGTGCCACCTTCTCACTACACCCTCAGCCAAGCCAGTTTTGCGTGGGTCGGGTAGGCTACAGATCCTCAACTCTGGTGGAGGTTTGCCCAAAGATCAAAAAACAAGGCTATTTTGGGGGATCTCCTCCAGCAGCGACACAGAGCAGGGAAAATTTTACAGGGCCAGCAGTGTCTGGGTCAATGGCTGGGATGTTTTCAGCATAATACCTGGCCATGTTCAATGGTTTGTACATAGCAATACTCTTGGTGACTTTTGAACATGCGTCGGATTTGTTTCAGTGGCTTCCTCTTCAGCTGGCAATGTGGAACCAGGCTTTGTCTCTGCTATGCCTCTTTCCCCCCAGCAATAACTTACTACCACGGAAACCCTGAAATGTATGTCCAGCTAGAACAGGTTGCCTAGAGAAGTTGTGGATGCCTCATCCTCGGAATTCTTCACAGTCGGGCTGGATGGGCAACCCGATCGGTGGTGAAAGATGTCCCTGCCCATGGCAGGAGGGTTGGACTAGATGACCTTTAAACGCCCCTTCCAACCCAAACCATTCTATGATCCTATGATCCACAGCAGCTTTATAAAGTACTTGGAAATACCACGGCCACCATCAACACTTGTGTTTTCAACTTGGGGTCAGACTTTAACTTCTGGCCAACTAGTTTGATATGTGGCTGCCCTGGGTCCTTATTTCAGCAGTGTTATAGAAATATGAGCTGTGCATCTTTAAATAACCTGATAAGAGCCTGATCCAGGCACAATTTATGTTACCCAAATGCTGGAGTTCTTTCCATATAAAGTGCAGTTTCTCCTCAGAGCACAAACCGTGGAGCTGATCGCTCCTGGCACGGTGATTTACACCGCCGGATTCCTCCCTGGAGCTCCGATGTCAGGGTGCTGGTGGCTGCAGGAGGCACTTCCCTTGCCATCAGTCATTTGCACTATTTTATTATCCTGGAGGAGCAAAAATAGCGTGGTAATTAATTCCACAGCTTTGGTTGTGGTTTTGCTTTTATTTTATTTATTAGTAATTATGGACTGAGAAAAATGAGAGATAGCGCATGGGCTCTATCTAAATAACTCCTTTGCCCACCACTGCGCCCATGCTATAATCTGCAGGCCTGTCTGCACTCTCAGAGTAAACTCTTTAAAGATTTAATCAAACAAATTAATCCCCTAACTCGCCTGTTCCCTCGTAGCTGTCATTCAGGAGGCAGCTTATTTTCTGATTTCTAAGAGCCTGATTTCTGCCGAGTGCAATTTTAAATTAAACAGTCCTTAAAAAATGCCCAGATAAAAGATTTGTTCTGGAAACCTCCGTTTATATCTGGCGTTTGCTGGATATGAAATTGAGATCCATTTAAATTCAGCACCACGCCATTGAGCTCTGTTAAAGGCAGGGGCTGCTCGGAGCTATTAGAGGAAGCGACGGGTTTTAGCAGGACGGGGCTCTCCTCCCAGCCCCACCGCTGTCTGCTCTGACCTTGGCCAAGTCATTTAAACATTCTATGCTGTTTAGTCATCTGTAAAATTAGTATATTACTATTTACCTACCTCCAAGAGATATAGCGAAGGTCACTGTTTGTGAAATACTTGGAGACCTTCAGGAGGAACAGACCTTTCGTCATGTCCGCTGGTTTCTGAACAGCCCCCTGAGCTGGATCCTGCAAATCCCATGTCTTTAACTGAGCCCCAAGGAAGAGACCCCAGCACCATGGGGTGAGCTGCTTCTGGACGAGGGCCAGCAGCTGTGATGGATATTTTTCAGGTCTACTAACAAAATACTGTTTCTTGGAAACTAAGCTCAATCACCTCTGCAAACAGTTCTGTGGTTTAAGTCATGATTTGACCTATTTTACACATGAAATAACAAAATAAACAGCCCGGTGACTGCTGAAACTCTGCAACATTCATCTTTTAGATGCGAATTAAACTGAAAAACCTTTAATTGGTTCTGCCAGCCATTTCACCTGGAAACACACCCTGTCCTACAGGCTGCACGAGCTCTGCTTGAATTGCTGATGAAAACAGCCTTGAGATCTGATGTACATGACGTCTCTTCAGCCATGTCACAGCTCTTACTTTTTACCCAGATGTTTAGGATCTTCTCTGCAAAGAGATGCTAATACCTGCCAATAGGCAGAAGGGACTAGAAAATTTAAATTTAAATTTTTGGGCTTCAGGATCTTTCAGCCTTTTCGTTATAGCTGCACCAGAAAGTGATGCTCAAAGGGATGAGCTGGAAGCACCCGCCTTGAGTCTAACGCTATGCTCAGTTCCGCCCTCTCACCCAGCCCTTCCCCAGCACCAAAGCAGTCAGGCAAGGACTCATCCAGATCAGATTTAGGGGCTGAAGCAAATGAGGCAAAAGGAAACAATTGGGATTAAACCAAATAGAAACAAATACACAACAGAGGTGAGCAGGCACATGATAAAGAAAATAAAAACACCTTCACACTACAAAGATGGGGAATACTTGGTGCTGCACTGAGCCCAGCCTGCTGAGCGCGCTCATTTATCTCCAGTGTGCGTGCCCAGAAAACAGGCTGCTGGAGAAGCAAGTTAATAGAGTGACTGCTGTATTCTCATTTATTGCCCTTTCTTCCATGCATTAAAGGTAGTTGTCACCATTCTTAAATCCTGAGGGTTACTGTTGGCAAAGTGTTACACCAATACAGTATATTTTCCACCCAGGTTCTCCAGAACGTGGGCAAGAATAAGAAGAGTTTCTAAGTGCAGAAATCCTGAGAAAATAGTTAAAACCAAGCACAGTGACACTGGTACGTGCCCGCACACGCCTCTCCATCACCTGGAGAAGCAACAGCACGCATTTAAAACCCCTCAGCCCAACAAACCATGACACCTTTAAGATCTAACCCCACAAATAGAAAAGCAGCACCAACACAAGCAGGGATAAAGCCACTGCCCGAAGCCTCCGGTCTAAGTCCTGTGATGGGGCTGAACGTGATTTACCTGCCCCAAGGCACTGGGGAGAAGCTCAGCCCCCCTACACGGGCTCTGCCCACCAGCCACGGGGCTGTGTCTGCAGGAGAGCTGCTGGATGGGTGCTGGGAGCATCACCAGCTCCCCGCGTGGGCACCCCATGGTCCCACACCCCCCCAGGACTGTGTCCAGCTCTGTGGGGCCGTTGGCAGGAGCTGCTTTGTTGGCGGCACTGAGCTTGCCACAGAAATCGCTGTATCATTAACCTGAGCTTGGCTTTGAACCAGGGCTTTAAGAGTTTATACAAGTAGTAGCTAAAAGGCATTTAATAGCACACTGCAGCCAATAAGCAATGAATTATTTAGAATATTTTACTAAGAATAATTGCTGTTTTTAAAGAGATTTTTTCCCCCATCCTCCCTGGGGCCTGTAAATGATTTCACGGTAGTAATAATAAAAAAAAAACCCAAAATACAAAGCCACCTAATAGCGGCTGCCTAGGATCAGCTAAACCATGATGCAAAGGAGAAAGAGCAGCTCAAATGTGGTTTCAGTGTAGTTTATTAATTAAAGTAAATACACAACCGCAGACAATAAAGCAAATGCACTGCCAAGAGCCAGGTTCACAGCCCAGCTAGTCCAGGCAGGATCGTGTACCCTTGCCCGTTTCGTAAATTTATTATAACACCCCAAAATGCTAAAAAAAAAAAAAAAAAGTTGCTATGGGTCCTGACCTAACGCCTGAGATCCCATGCGTGCTCCCCAACTCGATGCCAGGCACAGCCTTCCCATGGGCACGATGCTGCAGGGAGCACCACGGCACAGCCCCTGCCCGCCCCGGCACGGCTCCAATGCCAGCAAAGCCGCACGACGCAGCTGTCCCTGAAAACATTTCACTGCCTTTTGTCTTCCTTTTAGGTTACGGAACTATCACAAAAATCAGCAAAAGCATTTTCTTTTTGCAATTATTTGTGTACTCCCCCCCCCCCATATATAACTGATGTTTACAGGTGGGTGGGCTGGGAGCTCCGAAACTGAATTTCGGCACAGGGCCATTTCCCAGTGGTCAGGGATGAGCAACCAAAAGCCATGGCACCACCATTCCCCCTCAATGGTGCCATGAGCCGGGCACGGAGGGATGCCACGGCCCCAGGGGCAGCTCAGGGGTCAGCAAAGTTTTTTCCTGGAGGTTCAATACAAACCACTCAACCTGGATAAAAAAAGTGAAGGGTGATGCTCAACCCACCCACCCAGTCCTGGTCCTGCTCAGACCAGGGCTGAGTTCAGAGGATGCTCTGCCTGCCGAGATCCCCCCCTCCTAGAAACCCGGCAGCTGCTGTTTGTAAAAACATCAAAATATGTTTCTTATTTATGTGCTATTTCAGGCTGTGAGCACTGCTGGGGGGCATGGGTACAAGAGAGGAGGGAGAGGAGCTTTATTGCCCAAAGATTTAAGAGAGGGTTTAAACTCAAGCAGGGCTGTCCCTGGCTTTTGCTCACACATTTCAGAAATTCATCCTTTCCCAAAATCCTCGGTGAGAATTTTCTCTCTTCCTTCAAAACAGGTGAGAAGGAGATGCTTCACTTGGGACACAGAGGAGTCCAGAAGAGAAAGGGAAAAAAAACTCACCTCCAAAAAAATCTGTTAAAAAAAAAAAAATCTGAGGATTTTCCAGCTGCCAGTCATTTCCCCTGGACTGCAAACATTCCCTCTAATTAATAGTACTCCGCTCCTTGAGTGTCTACTAATGATAAGCTCCAGGCAGAAGACCTAAAGCAGGGAGCTCTCTATTGATTCCTGTATTGATTTTTTATCTTTTTCCCTGTTGTTATTGTACATGCAAACGGCTGGTAATGACTCAACATTACGACCACTCTCTTCAAGTCACATTTAGGAAAAAGTGATTTAACATGGCTGCTTTCCCTCTCCATTTCCCCCAGCTCAGCTGGGGTGACCCCGCAGCACTGGCCTTGCCTGAGCTCCCTCCTCCCCAGGAGCATCCGAGGGGCTCACACACCATTTTGCTTTATTCTCCCCAAAACTCTGCCCAAGTGTCGGCTGGACCGGGCACCCTGGCCCTTGCACTTCCCTCCGGCCATGTGGAGCCTCCATGGATGGGGGGGACACGAGGGGAGCGGAGGGGACCATCCCATCTTCAGCATTCCCGACCCCGCAGGCAGGACCCCCGAGCTGAAGGGCAATTTAAACTCTGCGATGGAGCACACAGCCCCCAGCAGCGGGTGGAGGGAAAAGCAAAGTCATTTTGACAGGGCAGCGATTAGACAGCAACAACTTTCAATCATGTACCTCCAAATCAGTAAGTTGTTGGGGCTTTTTATAGCCATAATTCTAAACTCCCTAAAGCTATCACTTGCTTCATTTTTTAATATGCATTTTTCTAATCAGTTTGAATAAGTACATGGATTTATTCCTTCCACTGAGCTTAATGCTATCCGCTTGCTTTGCCTAGATAAAATAAGTTATTGTGATGTATCTCCTTTCTTCCCTCTTTGTTCAGTATCTTTGCTTGGGACTGGTGAATTTTGTGCTGTATTCTCCAAAAATGCTAGCAAAGAAGTGTTACTTTCCACAAGCCTCACCATTTTCTTGCTGCTTTTCCCCCCTGTAACATGAAAACAATGGAGCCATGTACCAGCCCAACACAATAGTGTCAACACATATCAGAAGAAGAAAAAACCCCAGAAGAACCACATAAATTTTGTTTGAACGTGGCTAAAAAAAACCCAGAGCCCTGTAAGAAATGACCAGTCTGGACACTGGTGGGGAGGCAGGGCAACCGTGAGCACTGGTGCTCCTCCAACCCAGACGCCTCTGGACAGTTCAGCTGGGAATTCAAAGACTACAGATTTTCTTGGGAAATTCCCGATATTTTCTCCTTCTGGATGGGCCAGAGGATATAATGAGAGCAGTCTTTTCACTGGTGTTTTGGTATTTCTTTTCTGGGAACCTCCTCAGTGCCGGCAGGCAGAGCCAAGTCTCCCGTGGCATCGCCCAGGGCTCAGCCGGCCACGAGGGATGGCACGAAACCCACTTCGATCCCTGGCTTTGCACTCAAACCAGTAATGTAACTTGCTAATTAGCAAGGGACCGGCGTTTTTTTGCAAAATTTTGTAATGTCTTACAGACTGACTCCTGCAGCCAGGAGATGGTTTATTCTCACCCTGAAGAGCAGCCTGGCTCGAGAGGTGACGGCTACACTCAACTCCAAAAGGGTCCTGGGCAGGAGGAGCTGCCCCGTCTCGGATGCCCCGATGCAGCCGCTAACTGAGCGGGCGGGAGAGCAGCTTGTGGCTGGGGAAGTGCTCAGAACGGGGTCAGACCTCAGCTCCATCCACCCTGAGGAAAGGCCCAGGGAAGGGGATGGTGAAGCCCTCCGACCTCCCGGTAGAGCCCATCCAAGCTCCGACAGCCTCGGCCCATCTCACAGCCACAGGGGCTGCCACCCTGCAACCGGGCTGGGTGCTCGGCCAAAATGAAGCGACTGTATCCCTGCCCAAGGGGAGTTTGCAAAAAGCTATGGGGTTTCTCAGCAAAGGTATCGGTGAGATTAATGACATTAAATGAAGGTCATCATCACATGCTTTAAGTTGTGATTCATTAAAGAGGTGACACCCAAAGCCAGATATGAGAGGAGGGAAAGAACTAAGTAAGAAGTGGGACAGAGGAAAGAAGGAGCCCTTCAGGCTTGTACTGAGCCCTGGAGGAAAGCTCACTTTTCCCCGTTCTCTTTAAGAACCTTGGAACTGTAAATGCCAAACGTACATCACATTAATCTGATGACTCTCTGAGATGTCTAGACTATTGTTGGAGCTGATAGGAAGCTGGCATCATCCAAGCTCTTTGAGCCTTTCTTGCCTTTTTTTTTTTTAACTTGTAATAAGATTCTTTTCATATTATGCACTGCTGGAAAGTCCCGTTTGCATGCAGACAGCTGCTGTGTTTATAGACACCATCCAAAATGCAGCTAAACATGACAGCTTGCTTTAAGCAGAGCAGCAGGCATTTGTTAAACTGATGGTTTCCAGAGGGATTGCAGGAACACTCGATGTTTTTTTGCTATTTTAAAGTCAAAGCCTTGTCCTTATGCAAAGACAAAAGTCCCACATGGAAACATGCCTTGGGACGATCCCGAAAGGGAGAAAAAAAAAAAGAAGTCCTTAAAACTGAATGACAGCCTGAAAAATCAGCAGCTCCCATTAATGTTAACCAGCAATACAAATGCTGAACTAAACAGGCCTTTCCCTGTGAGTGTTCGAGGGTCGTCCTGAAAGCACAAGAAAGGCAGCTCGCCTTCAGCACTGAACAAACTTGAAATCCTTCCTTGCAGATCTGCAGAGCTAGAATAAAAATGAAGTAGGGAATTGCATCAAAACTGCTTCCAATTAAAAACAAAGTCCATGCGAAAGGCAGTTTGGGAAGGTTCCTTTCAAGCAGTTTTTACCCCTTACAACATGACGTGAGTTATTGTACAGAAGAAAACGAAGGATGAGAGAGTTAATTTGAACAAGTTTCAAATGAAACACCATTCCCCCCCCCCCCAGATGGAAACCCTACAGTTACGCAAACAGGTAAGCAAAGTTTAAGACACAAAATACAGCTGGGGAGGGAGAAAATCAGCTTAGATTAAAACTATTTGCATATATTTAGTGAGGATGCTTTTGTTGAAGACCAATGCAGACACTGCCCATGCTGCAGCCCCTGTTCACCCCTCCCCACACTCGCTCTGCCCTCGCCCCAGCCCCTTCCATCAACAGCCCCTCTACTCACTTTAACCTAGCATAATGTACAAAGCAGGTTTTAATTAAAACCCACCACGGTGGGGGAAGAGGAGCAGGGAGTAGCTCCGGGCTCACAAGCTCTTTCTTCCAGAGCTTTTCCCTATGGCATGGGGCCTGTATCGCACCACAGGGGGAACAGGGTGGCCGCTCTGTGGCTACACAACCTCCCACTTAAAATAAACTCATCCTAAATGCACATTCCCTTGGATATAGCAAAGTACACAGTGCCCTCTCCTGCCAGGAACCTCTTTTTTTTGAATATTCCCCCTCACCAACCTTTTTCCCTTCGTTTAAGTGATGAAAATTAATTTATGGCTTGCTTTTAAAGATGTTGGTCACAAACTGCCAGCGAGCTTGACAAAATTGTGCGATTTTTCCTCGCCAGGCATTTGGGCTCAGGCAGTGCTGGCCACGGCAGCACAAAATCCAGACCCAACCGTGACATCTAGTGGGTAAGCAGCTGAATATTACCCTTCTGCTCTAGAGAGAAAAAAAAAAAAAAAGGTCATTTTTCTCTTCCCACTCATTCCTGCACTCTGGCAACAACAGCCCCTTCCCATTTGACAGTGTCTCCCATTGGGAAGGACTCCAAAGCCCCCAGCCAGCTCCAGCCCCGGAGCGTTACAGCTGGGCAGCGGCTGTTTGCAGGGACATAACCAGGCTCTGGTGGCGAAGAGGGCGATACCACAGTCAGCTGCAGCCCTGTGATGGGAAAAAAACAAAAAACAACCCACCAGCTCTTTGCTGGGGTCACAGTAAAGAGACTCCAGCTCTATGTTTCAAGCAGCTTCCAGCCACCCAAAGGCAAGTGCCCTCATTTTCTGTGATGCTGTCTAGCTGCAGACCTCCGTAGTTATGCACAAATCATTAGGTTATGCAGATGGGGCAATATACAATATTCCTGACAAGCCCCGAACCTTGAAACACTCAGGTTCTTATGGCATCGAGCCGCGTGCGCCTCTCCCTCCTCTACTGGGATGTGGCAACACCTTTAAGAAAAAGCATCATATAAAGGCAAATAAAGATCAGAAATTCAATTAGCTGTCAAAAGCAAGTTACAAATGTTTACTTTTTATTATTTTGTTTCTATTTCTCTTTGCAAAAAGATTGCTATCAAACAATACAGGACTGCTGCCAAAAGTTTAAAAGCACTCAAACTCCTGAAGTCGGTAAGCACCTGCAACCCAAGTCTGCCCCAGCCAAGAATGATTTGTCCT
>JANZLQ010000044.1:16159076-16180945 GCA_026212715.1 Elanus axillaris | reverse complement strand
GCCCCAGCCAAGAATGATTTGTCCTGGGCCTCCTTCTGCAGGTGCAGAGAAAACATATTCTTTGTTTCCACTTATTCCACACATTCACTGCAGTAAATAGTTCATTCAGAGTTAAAAAGACCAAATGGGATTTGAAAAAAAAAAAAAAAAGCACAGGAAACTTGTTTTCCTCTTGCAGTTGAATTAAAAATAAAATTAGAGATGAGACTATGGGATTCACCATTCTAACATCGTGGAAGTTCAGGCTGGAAAAACAGCAAGAACAAACCTTTCAATTCATTAACAGCAAACCAAGATAGCACTAAAGTAAATTTTTGATGCAAAACGTATTGACTACAGGTTGTTTCATTTAACACAAAATCAGTTCAAGCATTTTTATCAGGTTCTGGTTTCCAAGCATAGCTCAAGACAAATCATTCTGTAAAAGGTCAGTCCATGAGAAGTGTTTCTTTCATTACAACACAGAGAAGGTATGGAAGTGCAGTCTGAATAAATGTGTGCAAGCAAACAACCAATACAAATGCATGGGTCTCACCGCAGTCCAAAGTAACTATAAAATATATCAAGTTTAGCAGAGACACTTCAGGGAGAGCGTGTCATTGTTACAAACAGAATTAAAATCTTTTCCCAGAGAATGTCTGAAATTATTAAACTTCAGACCCATCCACCCTGGCGCCACAGCCACAGCTCTGGCTGCATCCCGCTGAAGAAGTCAGCAGGCTCCCAGCGGTGCTTCCCCACACCAGGACACCTTCTGCAGCCCAATTGCACAAGGGGCTCATCGAGAGCGGGGGGGACTCAGGTGCACGGTGCTGGGTTTTAGGTGTTACCTCATCCAACTCTTCTGGCGGACACCTGGTAGTGCATTTTGGCTGCCCATGTGCACTGCACAGAAGCATTTTAACACACCGAAACAGTCGAGGCTGCCATAAGGAGATGCCCCACAAGCTGCACGCAGATGACTGGTTTCTCCCTTGCTGTTAACTGAGCTCGTCTCTACCACCAGGATGAAGAGGAGAAAGGGCTGATAAACCTGGCTTACAAAACCAGAGTCCAATTATCATCAGCTCTTGTGTAAAGGAAATTATGAGCTTTTATCTAGGCAGTAACCTCAGACTCACACATCCCCGGGCAATTTGACATCCTCCTTGGAACAGTTGCGTCTCATCTGTCTGCAGTGCAAATGATACCCTACAAAAGGCAAAGCAAGTGTACTCTGGTCTCTCTTCTAGAGCTCAGAGGCGATGCAGGGGAACAGGCAGCTGGCACAGGACCAGAACTGAGAGAGGCTGAATCCCACAGCTTGCCTGGAGGAACTATTTCAAGCATGCTAAATTTTAACCACACATGGCAGCATCTCTGCGCTCCAGGGAGAGGTCATCGCAGAGAAGCACAAGCTCCATCCCAAGTCAGTCCAAAATAAGAAACAATTTTTCAAAACATCCCAGCTCCCTGCAAGCTGTGAGTCTGGAACAGAGCTCTTCCTCTGCCTCGGGGCAAACAAATACACAGCTCTCTTCATTGCTGACCTTTAAATTGTCAGGAAACTAATACAAGCAATCTTCCCTGAGAAGCCATAGGGAAGGTGAAAGAACATGGCATATGAGTAAGTGTAAATCCAGAGGGATGGGGGGGCAGGGAGGGTGGAGTGGGGGAAATCACCACTGTGTGATGCTGTGCCTGATCAAGGTTATCATTAAGAGAGGAAGCACAGAGTAGTTGAGATTTCAGCCATCATACCCTGTTGACGCTGCTCTGATGCACTCCGAGTTCCTAACCTGTCACTCAGCAGCCATCCTATAAAAGAGTTGTTATGGGACTAAGAATCACAGCAATATCGTTTCTGAGACGTCAGTGGTCAGTACCGGCATACACCACAAAAAGCCATCCGAGATGCACAAACCCTTCTGTACCCTGGGTATGTAACCCAGCTGCAGGACACAGAAGGCAGTCTCCTGCTTGAATAAACTGTTGCAGGATGCTCTGCACTGCTCCCTCACCTTCATCCCACCCTTGAAGCTGGCCCCATGCGGTAACCTTCAATGCCATTTTTTTATTCACTCCTCTTCCTCTTTCCCCTCAGACGCTGCCAGCCCAGCTCACGCATTAATGGCTCATCACAGAGAAGCCGTCAGCTTCTAACCCAGGGTGTATGTACTTTTCTTCCTGCATTTCCTGCTATGAATTCCCAGTGCCAGCACTGACCTGCAGGAGAAAAAAGAGAAGCTGCATCTTTCTCGGTCCCCCTGTTCGTTACAGCATCAGCGCTGACGTGCTTCACGTTGCTCTGAAGCCACACCAGCACTAGAAGCGAGCGTGTGTGGGGCAGCTGGGAAGGGGACTCCTTTCATCCATCATTGTTTTCTCTTTGCACATCAGCTCCAATATAACGTCAAGGTGAGTAATTAGCAAATTCCAAAAATAAAACAAGCTCTCCCAGAGGAGTACGAGCTAACAAAGAGCCGAAGTCAGTGCTAAGCCACGTAAAGAAGGTGAAGCAGAGCACTACGTACTACATCTCCACGTGATTTTCCCCACAGTCACCTTATCACACAGTTGGCTCCACATCTGAGTGGTGGTTTTACACTTTCTGTGAGCGGTCAAGTGTCAAGAGAAAGAACTGATTGCTGTCTCAGTGCCAACCCACAGCTCTGGCATTAGAGGCACGGGACTAAGGGCTGCTTCTTCCCTGCCCCATGTCCTGAAAATCCTGCTGCCTCCAAGAAGCCTCCCACATAAGCCCCTCAAACGAGTTCCAGTAATACACTGGCTTGGTGAGCATGCCCAGAGGCGACATGCCTTAAGCACAGCTCTCCAAATTTCCTATATCCCGCTTAATTTCACCCACATGGAGTTGTTACAGCACTGTAACCCCAAAGGGGACCACGAAGGTCAGACTCCTCCCAGTCTGCCTGCTCCCAAACGGAGACCCCTCAGCTGTCCTGCTTCTCCCACCTCTCCAAGGTGACAGACTTGCTCCCTACCAGCCTCCCAAAGGGCAGCAATGCCCAAATTGTTTCGAGCAGAGGTACCTGCAGGAATTGGGGAGACGCTCCTGGTTGTGCAATGGCAGCTGGGGGTTGGCACCAGCTGCTGCCTCTCTCCTTAGGGGTGGAGAGAAAACAGATTAATCAATGAAACCGAATCCGATTCATCAGAAACTACAGCCATCTGTTAGATTATTAATAGACACAGAACTCATGTAAAGCACTGGCATTATACTCCAGGAATATCTTTGTTCTGGGGGAAAAGTTTAGATTAGCAGCAACTGCAGTGCAGTGGGGGAAGAAAAGGGTGCTGATGGTGGTGTTTACCTCAGTTTATTATTTTACTTCTACGAAACCAAATTAGTGGATTTCACCCCACCTTCCTGCAGTACAGCATCTCACCCTCAGAAGGCCAAAGTCTTGTATGCTTTTTGTTATATAATCCTCACCCCAGGCCTCCTTTAGATTCCTAAATATTCACCTACCCACCTGCTCATTTCTAAGGACTCTGCCTACTGAAGGGAGCGTGGGTTCAAGTGGGAAAGTGTCTCAAGCTCCCAGCCCTGACCTCAACAAGGAACACATCGCAGCCTTGTCAGGTGTGCAGAGCAAAAACCAGGAGTGGTTTTCATATAGGAGACTGGTAAAAACATTACAGAAATCCAACGTCACTTAAACCAGCTCATTTTCACTTCTTGTACCAAGAGACTGAACAGGTGGGGGACAGGGAGAGGAAACAATTTTCCAGATTATCTTAAACCGCCTCTATTATTTTTGAGATATGCCTTTAAACCACATGCATATTTTGTTCTTCCTTTTTATAATCAAGTTATTTCTGTACTGTGCTCGATTCTCTTGTGAGAACAGGCAGCTAAAATAAACATTCCATATTTACTCACATCAAATAGTTTTTCCAAGAGGAACCGAAATCTAACTGACAAGTGGCCTATTTTTCCTTAACCTCCGTCTTCTTGTCCTTGAAACATGGTGACCAGAGGAACCAGCCTTCCTCGCTTGCACCACTACGACTTGCTCTCTCTGGAACAGACACAGCAGATACACCATGGATGAGGTGGCACAGCAAGCCATTCTACATTCAGGCAATTTTTCTCACACCTGACCGACTAGATATAGTGCAGCCACACCAGACTATAACACATTTCTTTTGTAATGCTGGTGACAGGGAACACAAGCAAAGCAGACACCCTGCTCCCTCCGTGCAGCCCCAGGACCGGGCTAGTGCTGCAGAATTCACCTCCCCAGCCGAGGAATGAAACTAGTCAAGGGTGGACAGCTGTCAAATGGACCACCTACAGATGTCAGACAAACTACACCAAACAGAGCGAGGGTAGGAAAGTGGTAGCGGTTCCTGCAGATGAGAATAAACCAGCCATGACGATAAAGGCGAGCGGGCAGCAGACAGGCGCAGCGGCTCAAGACCTCAACCCGCTGTGTACAAAAAGCAAAGCTGGAGCCTGAAATAAGATCCAGGCTCCAACAAAATGGACTATTTCCAAGTATTTGAAAAGCTTCAAACAGCTGTGGGGAGGAAGAAAACTCTCACAGCCTGTGACAAGGCAGAGCGAGACAGACGCGAAAACAAGGTCTCCTCTAAAACAGAAAAGGCATCGAGACTTCAACAGCGCCCGGAGGGCACGGGTGGTGCTGGCTGGGCACGCTCAGCAGGCTCCCGCCGCTAAACCATGTTTGAGGAAAATCCTCATCCGAGATATTTGACAAGACTTGCCCACCCAGAAGACTCCCAAGAAACCCACACAGCTGTAAGTCATGTTTTGCGGGATCAGGAAAACACAGGACACGTCCCAGCGGACAACAGTGACAGCTTTGCTTCCTCCGGCGACGTGCCAGCTAACCCGACCTCCCTGCAGCACCACCTGGCAAACATGAAGATGCTGATGTCCAGACAGAAGGCTGAGTATGAATCTAAAATTGCAAGGTAACAGATTTTTAAAACTCTGAGGTTTCAGAGAAGGCATCTCTTCCTACTGTATGACAGCTACTGCAGGATCCTTATCTGGGAGTAAGGTCTATGGATGCTGCTGCAGTCAATGCCTTCACATACCACGGTGAATGTCACCCAGGATCCAGCATTACAGGATTAGGTTAGCAATTATTCAGAGTTATTCGAATTCATTTTCATGTGGGTCCTTGAGAAATGCCAGAGCATCTCGAAGATTTTTTTGCAGGGTTGCGCAGAGATCTTGAAAAGCCTCTGGTCTATTGTGTATTTTTCTCTTTTGCCTTAATCCAATATTAAGCTTTTCTCTAGGGAAAAATGTGCAGGCTTCTCAGCAGCATTAGCAGTAAGTCATTATTCTTTACAAATTGCAAGTCATGAATTTTAACATCTCAGAGGAAAGTGTTCATAAGTATTTTCCCAATTTCTAAGATTAGAAATTTAATAGAGATTTAGCCATAGCTTGTTATCAAGGAAAAAAAAGCAGAAATATTTCCAGGCTCTACTTTCCAAATAGTGCTGCTTTTCTATTGTGTAGTTAAAAGGAATGAACATTTTAAATACAATATTGTTCACTGGTTGTAAGTTACAGGTATATTGTGCAAATTAACTACTTGATTAAACCATAAAATACCTCAACATGCATCATTGCAACAGATGGCAAGTGGGTAATGTTGAATTATACTTTGCCTTGAACATTGCGTAAAGAAAGAAAGACCCATTTAATTTCTTGAAGTGTCCATCAACTTCTTAGTAAAAGGAGCTATTCCTAGGCTTGTGGCTTTTTTTTTAAAATCTCTTTGCTGTATTCTGCTTATGTTTTCTTTTGCAGTTCAAAGGAACTGCAATATAAGCAGAAACCTCAGTGTTTCCTAAAATAATGTTGCATTGCCATTTGTTGTTAGACTACTGTAGTATTCCACTACAAAAAAAAAAACTCCAAAGCAGACTCCTTTGGCTATATGGTTATTTATTGTAAATTGGGATAACTAAAAATTGCAGCTTTTATTTTGTGACCCCATAAATTGGAAAAGTATTGGGATGATAATACTTGTATTTATGGGAACATATGTTTAAAAAGTTTTTAAAAAGCCTATAGCATCGCTAAGAAAGGGGAAAAAAAATCCTGTAATTTACAATGTCTGTCTTTCCAACAGCCTGGAGCAGCGGAACAGAGAGCTGCAGTCAGAGATTAAGGGTATGCATTCAAAACTGGGACAGCAGCGTAAGCGCTACAGTCTCGTGGAGATGAAAATGCGAAATGCAGAGAGAGCAAAGGAAGATGCAGAGAGAAGAAATGAAATGCTCCAAAAAGAAATGGAAGAGTTTTTTGAAACCTTTGGGGAAATTAACAGATGGAAATAAACAGCTTGTTCAGTTCAAATTGAACTAAACTGTAGGAGAGAGAAAGGCCACATCCTGATTTCAGCACATACTCCCATTTCAGAAGTGAAATAAGAAACCCAACAGTAAAAACTAGGCTGTCAATTATAAAGTGAGCAGTTGCTACAAACACACTGGGATCCCTGAACTCCTGGAGCTTTGTACCACCCTGCTAATGCCAGGGATGCTTTCTCTTACCACTGGAAAAATCTTTCAGACACATTGCACTACCAACTCCCAAGCCAGCCTATGCAATGTGCTAGGGAAGCATCCTGGTGTTTTTTTGGCTAGGCTTGAGTCTTGTACTGATGCACTAAATGCTTAAGTGGCCAAGTGTTTTTAATCAAGGGATGCCATGCTTGCTGGAGTGTTTTACCAGCCACCCCAGAAATCACATAGCTATTGTTATGTGGTCTTTAGAGTGCTGAGCTCATACCTGCATCCCAAAGTCAGCTGTTTCAGGTAGAGACAAATGCAGAGAAAAAAAAATGAGGCAAGATACTTGCACCTCCCTATAGTTCCCACCAGCACTCTCACATAGCCCAGTGCCTGGGATCCAGAGCTGTTGTGCAGCTCCTGTCCTCTCACTGAAGGGATATTCATTCATGGAGGAGGAGGAGGAGGAAGAAGAGATGGTCTCTTACAAAGCCATTTGCTCCTCTGGATTATAATTAGCCTCCCTACAGGACTCCTGTATGAACACATTATTCTTAAGACAGTCACTGGCAGACTCCCTCTCTCCCTCACATCTCATCAGAGGTACTTCTCTCCACATGAGAATTGCATTAACTGTTTTGATACCAGCATTAATGACACATATACAGTTAAATATCAAGAAAACAACTGCTGTACTTTTAACCCACTGCAGAACTTTAAACATGAACAATGGCATCTGTATACTTAAACCTGTACTGAATTTAAAATTATACTTTATGAGAAAAACATGTGTTTCATTATTTGCTCTTCA
The DNA here is from genome assembly GCA_026212715.1 of Elanus axillaris. Taxonomy (NCBI): domain Eukaryota; kingdom Metazoa; phylum Chordata; class Aves; order Accipitriformes; family Accipitridae; genus Elanus; species Elanus axillaris. The sequence continues at coordinate 16,173,630 of JANZLQ010000044.1, read as the reverse complement.
GCAAGACTAAACGTAAGACTGCCCATCTACTTGATAACTCAGTATCTCAATAAAACAGCTTACGATGTGTAAGCAGAAACTGCACAGATGTTTTTCTTCCCCAGAGAGGAGTGAGCAGCTTCTTTTAAGATCAAATACAAGTGAATCAAAAAACCCAGAGTCTTATCCCACAAGGTTCACAGAGTGAAGTAAGCCTGCCCTATTCCATGCCCAGGGAAATGCTGCAGGCCCTTTTATTCATAAGCACATGCTGGCCAACCCCTTCCATACATTACCTGGTCTCCATAAGTGCAATTTGAACCATAGCTTGTTCCTTTGCCACCTTACCTTCACACCAAGTAATCATGAACTGAGCAGGTTTTTAATTTGAATTCCATGCACTTAAATTCTTCTTCTTTCTCCCCCCCCCTTTTTTTTTCTCCTCATCTTCTGAGACCTCATTACTATGAAAAAAACAACTTCTGAAGTCCCATTTTCCTCAAAATTTATTTGGGTCTTGTTTAATCAGTCCCATCCTCCCCCCACCCCCCACCTTCTAGAACTGTCCTACCAGCTTCAAGAACTTGCAGGAAATATAAAGAAAAGGTATGGCATAAGGCAAGGAATGTATTTGGGTCACACTTTGTAAAGCACTTCCCTGCACACACGTCATTGTCCTGCTTCACTGTGGTTTTTTTGTTCTCTATTTAACAAATTAGATCTTCCTCTATAGCTGAAGAGGCAACCTGAAAAACATTCTACCATCAAATACAGGGGAGCTTTGGGATCCGCTGGGCACCCCTGCCTTATCCAGATACTCCGTTGCAATGCCCCGTAGAGAAAAGAAAACTTCAAGTTCTCTACACAAGAAATAGCAACGTTGCTGTAAAAACTATTTCAGACTGTCGTAAGTGAAGTTTTTACAACGACAAAGTGTGGCTGAGAGTCCTGGCTATGTATCTATAAGGCAGCTATGTCAATCCTTCATTTAATATTAGAAAACCTCCATGAAAAGCAATTAGATAAAGTAGCAGTTAAGTTTTATTTCACCTTCCCCAGAGTTAGAGCAGATAGTTTTGCAAGGTGCCTGGAAACCTCATCACTCTCTTTGCAACAATACTTACCTCTTCCTCAAAATAAGTACAATGGAACCATTTATTCAAGCTAGCTGTACCTCTTGTCTTGTTCAGTAAGAACAAAATGAAACACAACACTGTCTGGGTACAAGGTGAAGAGAAAATTCTTCCAAAGTCCTTTCATGTATGTACATATATATATACATATACACACATGTAGATAGCCAGTAGCTCATCTGAAACTTGCAAGGAATCTGACAATCTGATTATGATACTGTTTAAGCACATGGATGGAAATACAGATCTGTCAGTATTACCAGGCAAGCTTCTGCACTTTAAGAAAAAAAAAGTTCAAAATACACTTGGCAGTAAAACCAAGTGTTTTTAATGTGCCCAAATGTTCAGCTGAGCAGGAGAAAGCAGCTCCAACCAATCTCTTAAAGCTGTTCTTCATTCATTTTTCATATCAACACTTACTTTTCCAGTTAACTGGAAGCTAAAGTGATAACTGAAACTTTATGTTTTAAGATAACTAAGAGCATACATCATTTTGGTTACATAAAACATTCCACTTCGATACAGGAAGAACCAAGAAAAAGAAAACATTGCTACAGTAAATAAGACAAACTGGTCAAATCTTTTAAGTATACATATTTATTTGTAATTTTACAGTGGCTTTAGTACTGTTTTACGATAAGGTTTTTGGAGAAAAAACCCCAAAAGCTTCAAAACAAGGCTTTAACTAGAACTTCAGAAATAATTGACAGTTTTCCTTATGAAATTCTAGTTTCCTTAAAGAAAATCAATCCAAAAAACAAGGAAGCATGACTACTGTCCATAAAAAAACCCCAACAAACAAAACCCAAAAAACTTTCTAGTCATCCTGAAAACAAAGTCCAGCATCAGACAAAATAGCCACTGCATTGAAAGGAACATGTTCCTATTGCACAATCATCAAGAATGAGATATGACAATCAAAGCCTAATTTCATAGGCAGAAGAGGCCACATGTATCTGTATAATTAGACTTCAAAGCACATCTTCCTTCTGAAATTATATACCATACTATAACTAATATTAAGGCCATAAAATCAGAACACTGTAACAAATGATAGGGCTTGATGCTACTTTTTGTGACATTTGGCAAACAGAAGGTGGGAAAGAGGGCCAAAACAAGACATACAAAGCATTCTGAAGGGAGTTAAAACCTAAAGGCATTTCAAAAGAAATTCTCAAAGAACTAATTTTTGGAGGAGGTTTATTTTAAGTCATTAGATAAAACTGGATTTTGTAACAAATCGCTCAAGGAGCCTATTATACTCTTTAATAGCATGTGTTCTGGAGTACACTATAGAATATATTCTCTGGAATTAACATTTGAATTTGTACGAAAACAGTTATTTCTATTTGTTATTCCCTCTTTAAAATAGAAGAAAATTTGTATAATCTTTATAAATTATCTTAACAACCTGGTAAGGCTTCACTGTACTGAGTTAACTGCACACAGGTATCCATGGTTTGCTCTTAATTAGGTATCTTGATTACACTAAACTGCTAAAACCACCTGGGGAACCCAACATGTCATGTAATCTAAAGAAAGGGATAGTTATGTATTGCTATCTTTCCTAACTGTGTTCATTTTATTAGTGTATAAGACACCTGAAAGCAATAGCTCCAAAGAAGCATTAACTACTATGAAAGTTTAAACATTTTAACTTCAAGAAAATCTGGGAATCTGATGAAGCTGAAAATGCACATTAGTAATTTTATAAAGTTTGGCTTGCCACCATTTAAGAAAATACAGGTATCAAAAACAGACAAATACACTGCTAACCATCTGTTACATTTTCTTTTAAAAAATTAGCACCAATTTAAGCATCTGAATTCATAGAAAAGCTAGTGACGCATTTGGTTTTTCAAAAAAGTTATTCCCCCATTAGAAGACAATACAATAGCGTATGTTCACAGGTATTAAATTAGCTTTCAGTAACAAAAATTACTACTGTTTCAGGTAGTGAACATAAAATGTTGTTCTTACCCTATTACTTTCTCCTCTGCTTTTGTTATCCTAAGAAACTATGGTGTGTTGAACTACAGACCTAGCCTGGGAAACAAATACATGTGTACTTGCTTAAGTACAGCCTAGAAATTATCAGTTTTGGACTAGTATTTTAGAGCAGGGACACTGTCTTCCTGTGGTATTCATAGAGCATCTATTGCAGCGGAGTGACAATGAGCAGATGCTCTGGCCTTACCACAGCATACACAACTACCTTACGATGCATAGCCAAAACTTAATAAAAAGGGTCTTGTTTAAGAAAAAGAATCCTAGTGCTCATAGCTAGCTGACCTCGCTATAGGAACAAACATTGCCGTAGTCACATTGCTATTCAAGTCACCCTAAAGGTATTTGAGCACAAGGTGTTTCTCAAATGATCTCTTACTATGTGTTAAATTTCAGCCCATTAAAAAAAAAAATTCTAATTTAAAATCTCTGAAAACAGATTTATATTTAAAGGAACAGGCTGATCAAATCTACCAGAATAGCAAAGACTGCAACCACAATTTAAACACATTAAACTTTTTATGTCATTCCTTTTTACACCGTATACTGGTTGCATTTAGAAGAAACCTAAAGTGCTTCAGACCCAGCAATTAATAAAGTTGATTTCTTTTGTGCAAAACTGCAAGCACCTTTTCAAAAAATAAGAAGCAGCATCAAGGAATAAAAAGTGTTAAATGTATCTTCTCTGTTTTGAATTCTTGGACCAAAATAATTTGCAGTATTTTCAGTAACAAATTGCAGAAGAGTGCATTTTATTAGTTTAATTTTATACTGGACTTATTATACACTGTTTGAAATAGCGGACTCGGGTAAATTTATATCCACAAAGCAACACTGTGGGATTGAAATCCAACAACCAAAATTTTAGCTACAAAAATAGTCATTTTATAGAACACAAACAGAAACAATGGTTATCTCTCCACTTTCCTCAAACCCCAATAGGAGAAAAGATGGTTTACTTAAAATGTTAGTTTAGCTCCAGACGTTTTTAGCATGCAGAGCGGGCAAAAAATAAAACTGATTTGATAAGTTATGTAATAAGCTTTTAGAACATCACTATCACTCCTGTAATAGACAATCTAAAATATATGTAAAATAATGAGCCAGAATACACTTTCTGTCATATTTCAACATGTTAAAAAAAATCAAAGACACTTTGGAAAAGCAAAGAAATTGCTAGATTCACCTATAGGAACTCAAGTCCAAATTCTGCATCTGAGTACAGGTGTCCCTGGATCAAAACCAGTTTTGAGCAGGAATTACACAATACATCTCCCAGGAAAGAATTTGGTTCCCAGTATATGGTATCACTAAGTTTAGCATCAAGCCCTGATAGAATCCATATGACATATGTAGAATATACAGACAAAGGCTGTTCAGCATTTACCCCCCACCACACTTAAAGTACTTCCATTTCAAGTGTCACAATTCAAATGAAGCACTCCACACAAGCCATATTGCTGCAAGACTGAACCCGTACTCCAAAACGGCATTATGTTCAGTAAAGATTTGTCTGCACTTTAACATCTGAACTTCCAGCGTGCACCAAACCAGAGGACTGCACTTCTGCCAAAAGAATGGTCATCCACTCAGTTCTTGGAGACTCAGTGTGTAAGCTGTATTTTGAATGTCTAGACCCTACTTCATTCATAAAATTAAAATTATAAGCCGAATACAATCAGATCTAAAAAGAAAACCAATTTAGCATTTAAGATCCTTCCTTTCAGAAAAAAAAAAAAATCGAACATATGGAATCACTTTTTTTCCTAACGGTTTTTGAAACTTACCAACCAATTAGTTGATTTCTAGTTAAGGTTGAGTTTAATTTTCATTATTTTGACAAAAAAATGCAAACCCTTACCTGAAACATTAAAAAACTTCAAAGGCTGTTTGCAAACACTAGTTCCCAGTCATTAGACTGGTTTATTTTGTATGATCCATGCAGACAAAGCCTTAATTTTGACATTCATATCTTGTTTTTTTTTCAATAAAAAACCTAGACTTGTCATATCACAGTATTTCCCCAAAGCACACTTTACAGGCCGCTTATCCAGAATTTCAAAAAACGCCAAGCTTCTCTTTCTATGGGTGGTTGGTTTTGGGGTTGGTTTTTTTTGAGGAAAAATGATATGAGCACAGATGAAATGAACTGTTTGAAACATACTCCATTTCCGCAATGCCATTCAGCTACTCAGTGTTCATATATTTAACATAATGTTTCTGGTAAATAATCTGATTGATAGCCATAGATCACTTTTTTTCAGGTGAGCAGTTAAGATTACAGATTGTATCTATGTTGACCACCACTTATTTTTAGTCATATTTCATAAATTGTTCATGTATACTGCAGTAGTGTTAACACTATACAAAGTCTCTCAAAGAAAAGTAACTTTCATGTTTACAAAACTGAGCAGGTTTCTCAATATATATATGTATACACACACTCACATATTCTTGATCTTTAAATACATATAAATATTTATAAAAGCCAAAGTGCAAAAAAATGGTCAATTGCATCGCTTTACATACATGATTTTAGTATTAGGAATAAAAGTGATTATATTGCACACAAAACTCTCTATAAACTTTTAAACCTCTGTCAAGTTACATGTGCATTTTGTTTTCCATCAGTGATGAGGTTCTCACAGCATCAACAATCATTTCACAAACATGGCACTGAACTTAATCTGCAGTCAGGAATACAACTATATGTATATAATCTGCATGCAGTGCGTTTATAGTCTGTATGTGCACACTGAAATAGCGTGGGAACTTTAGCATGCATCTATTCTGCATGTGTTTTTCTGAATATAATCTGCCTATGTGCCTTCTTGAGATCGATGTGCAATTTGGTTTTGAATTATACTGGAATCAAAATCCACAATATTCACAAGCATTTCACGCATGCTACAAAGGCAGTAACATTTCTGTAAAATTTTGAAACTTCAATGTATGCCATAGCAAGACAACATTAAAAAAAATTAGGTATGAGACAGCTTTTCCTACAAGATTTACAAACACACACAGTTAATTTCAGGGGTTTTTTTGATCCAAGAGTACATATTCAAGCTAACAGTATGTTCTAGGAAAATGTCAGATACTCGTTCAAATCATGGAGACAGGGTAGTTGTGCTAAAAAAAAAACATTAAAAGACAATTTGAACCACAGAATAATTTAAGTTGGAAGAGACCTGGAGGTCATCTGGTCCAACTCTACGTTGCTCTGAGCAGCCCAAGTCCAATCGGAAAAATTCAACTCTGCAAATACCCAAAACACATGGAAAAAAAACACTCCCCACTTTGTTACGTTGTCTTCTAAAGCAGTAACTATTAAAACGAACATAGCACGGTACAATTTCTATTGAAAAAGATAAAAATCTTGAAAAATTAAATCCAGTATATTACTTCTATAGTGAATCACTCATGTTCATTTTGAATAGGAGTCTTCAGTAATTTTAACTTGCACAAATAACATGGATTCAAAAAAGGCAGAACAGCAACCTGTATGGTTCTGCTCTATGGTAAATAGGTATTTTAAAATGCTTTTTCCAGTGACAAAAATGCACTAAAAGTATTTGACTTATAACATCAGTATCCAAGGATAAACTAAGGTATCTGTAGGTTTAAAACCAAACAACAAGAAATAACCCAAGCTCCAATATCCTGCAATTCAATTTAACAGAATTTTAAAAATCCAAGATTCCAGATGACAATTCTGAAGTTAAAAATCATATGAAGTATTTTGTTAATTTTAAATTTTTTTAACCTTCTGGGACAGTAAAAGCTTAGTATTTTTTGCTACAGCAAATTAAACTATTTAAAAGGGATATAATTTTAATGTAAAAACAAAGTTTGCACAAAGAGAAATTGGTGCTTTTCAAATCGTAAGGTCAGAAACAACAGACAATTTTCTTTTACAAGAGAAATATGTCAGTAATGCAGTGGCTGGCTGGGCCAGTATATTTTTATAAGTTCTATTTATATATTCAAGTCAAGAGTATCTGGATCAACAGCTAAATATAGTGCCTTTAAGAAAGTGGTGTTTTACCTCATCTTGTACATCTCTATTACTCTTATATAGTTTAATCTCACACGCATGCACACACAAGATCCTTTAGCAAAACTTCACACCTGTGCACTCCAAAGTAAATGTGCACAAATTCACAAGCATGTAGTATGAAGCAATTTAAGCCCTACTCTACTGCAAACGCATTTTCTATTCAACATATTGTGCGATGTAACAGGCAATGTTTGTATTACCTGATTCTGAAAACTGTACTGATAAGCCTGCATTGAAACAGCAAATAATCTCCTCTTCTCTGACACCGTATTTAGAAAATATGTACTAAATATGTTTTTCCTCCCCCAATACAAATGGATAGCTTTTCCTAAGGCGTGAATAGAGCTAAGCTCTATTAACCAAGTACTTAATTTACAAGTGACTCAAAACTACTGTATTTTTATTTCTTTAATTACTTGCTAGATAGAGTGGACCCATTAAAAAAATGGAAAACATTTATGCAGCTCTTTTTGAGGCTGCAAGTCTCTCCAATTCATCTGTCCTTTTATCAGAGTTTGCAGTGAATGAAGAGCATCATAGATATAATTTCCTTTTCTGTTTGTTTTTGTTAAAGGACCAGTATCACAAGCTAGAAAATACAAAACATTTTAGCACTCTCTCCCCTTCTAAACAGGCACTGCTTCACAGATAAGTCACTCATCCTTCCTTAAGATTTAACTAAGCCACTGTATCTTCCATCCACATTTAAAAAAACCAAAAAAGTTAGACACATACTCACAGGTGAAATACAAAATAATGGCTATACTCTTTAAACTTCACATTTCTCTCTTCTACAAGAAGATACAGAATTGTTGGAAAGTGAAGGCAGAAAGGGCTCAATAAAAAAAAAAGTGCTATGTAGAATATAACTGCCCTTTAAACATAGTACTGAGAGCGTTCACCGTGTGAGTTCACACTGACATACAACAAACACTCCAGTCATTAAATAAAGCGAACTGCCAGAGTCACACATTAAAAGAAACTTCATAGAGACTATACATTCAAAAAACCTACTAACGAGCAATACTGTACTAAAATGTAAACAACCATTGTGTCACAGAAGCCTGCCAGTTGGGACTGAAGATTCATGAACCCACTTAAGAGGAGTTATTGGCTAGAAGTCTATTATAACTGCTCACCTGAAATAGGCTGAAACAAACAAAAGCCTGTAATAGTGTCTAAAATTTAAGGTTTTTCTTCTTTAGACATTGATTTGCTTTCATTCTACAACATTAAGCAGGCAATTTCATAACAACTGAGTAAAAAAACAGGCATTACTTTAGCACAACATGCAGAACATGGAGTTTTTCTACTTGGTTCCATTAACTTACAAGCAATTCAGGCCCAATGGAAGCAAGAGTTCTTTTCCAAAGTCAAGTCTGCAATCCTGGCTGATCATCGACATCCTTCAAGGGGTCCTGTCAAGGCATCGAGGCTGCTGTCTGTATCGGAGGCCAATGTTTGCTCTGTTGACATGGATGAAATGTCATTGATAGATGATGACTGGGAAGGACTCGTGTTGCTATTCACTGCTGCATCTGTGCTAAGTAAACCAAACATAATAAAATCTGAGGCAAGACAATATTGCAGGTACAAATAACCTCACTTCTAGGCTCTGAGCATCACTATCCCCACAGAAATCCTTAGAAATTAAAGAAATCAATAAAAGAGTAGAAAAGCAAGCACTAAGTTCCCTAGCACTCTAAACCTAATGTGAACATTAGGAGAAGAGATTTTTATTTTTCTCCCTCTTGGGGGTAGGGGGGAAGCGCAATGTATGGTGTGAATAGTGACCTGAGTGTCAAGAAATCTAAAAGATACAGTTAAAAGACAGCACAACTTTCCAATTACTAAACCAAGAGAACCGCAGCGAACATCAAGGATTCAATCTTGGGCATAAATACTTTGCAATATTAACTGCTTTAAAGAAGCTCTAATGATGTTTAACCCTGCATGAAAGGGACTCACTTATTCAAGCAGAACCACAGAATAAGCATTCAGCATAAAAGGTATCTATGCAGCAGGTGATGTACCATGGTATCAATTATTTGATGACTGAGCCCTTTGGGGAGAAGGCAGCTCAGGGTGTTGGGCACACAAGACTTCTGAAGTTTTCCTACAACTTGCTTCATAACAATGAAAAGCTACTGCACATTGATCTCCAAAGGCAGATCAGAATCAAGATCCTGAACAACAGAACTTTTGCCTACCTGGATTATTAAGCAGGATTTCTTCATTCACCAGTGCAACGATCAGCACTACGTATCATAGTTACAGAACTACTGAAACAATGACTAACCTGAGGGCTGATCTTTTACCACACCATTCTTGCTCCTTTCTTCCCAATCCATTACTTCTTTGTATATTAATTCTTATGAGAGAAGGGTGGGAGGAGTGAGAGATGAGACAGAAAAAACATTGTAAGATCACAGAGGATTTGTATACAATATACATATGTGTAAAGGTACAATGACACAGTTAAGGGTCAGTCTGGAACTACAACAGTATAGGTATTTATTTCACAGCCTCCCCCCCTTTTTTTAAAGGCCTATGGCAATGATTAGAGAATTCCACAGGTTTTCTTTATGTGTCACAGAAAGACACCACCATGTACCAAAATCAACATATTTTATAAATAGAATAGCTGTCCATTTAAAAATAACAGCCATCTCACCCCAAAACTTTATGTATACCTACTATGCACTAATTAACTGTAAAAAGAAAAAAAAAATTGGTTTTTAAAAACCATATGGATAACACCTCTGGAAATTTTACTTTGATAACAAAGCCATACACAAATGTCTTTAAAGAGCAATCCCCATAGATAAATTGGCTAAAGTCTGGAAATTCTGAAGCAGGTTAAACAATGTATTGCATGAAAGCCCTCATTTACTAATCAAGGTCAATTTAGGATACAGGCATATGAACAAAACCCCCAAAAATTAGAGCTGTAACTTTAAAGGAACATCCATTATTCTGTTTGATATGTCTGTAGTATGGTTCATGCAAGATGGCTTCCCTCTGCCCCTTCTAGAGCAAAAGGATTATTACTGCTGCAGAACATCAGGTACACTTTAAGTTATACTTTCAAGTCAACTCACAGTAGTTTAGTCTTAATGTAATTAAGAGTAACAATATACAAACAGATTAAGACATCAAATTCCGAGCAACAACATTTACAAATGGATTCAATTAGGTTTAACTGATCCATTTTAAATTTTCCACCTTGCATTAACCTAAAATAATTTGAAACGTACCTGTGCAGGCATGCCCTAAAGAAAATTATATATAAAGCAGAATCAATACCTGAAATCTATAAAGCTATTTTACAAAAACAAGTGACTTCCAAAGTACTAAGCAAAAGATGTCTATCAGCCCTGGTCCTCTGACAGCAGATGTGTAAAATCTGAACTGCCTCACCACTTAATGTCTTTGACTAGAACTGTAAGGTGTAATTGATTTCCATACCACAATTTTGTTTACTCTTTTGTTTAAGTCAACAGTTTAACCTATTTGGTCAATAAATTAGCAATTATGACAGAAGAAAAAAACACCAAAAAACTTTTCTGCTATTTAAGACCTCTAGAACAAATTAATTGTAAATATTGTCAAGAGATATGGCTTCAATAATGCACACTGAGAAGAGGCACATGTTTCTCTTTTACAGAATTTTCTATCATGAAAAAATCCAGAGGTTACAAACACTTAACAAAAAAATACTCAGGAAAAAAAAAAAAGAAGACTGCAGTGTTTTGTTTAATAGACTTCAGACTGTTACATGTATGTATATATACATATATACAGGTGTGTATATATATTCACTCCAAATAGAACATTTTTCCATTATTGATTTCTTTTCATATTGCCACAAGCAGTACCGCATGACTGGAATAGTGGGTTCCCGTCAGTTACACAATCCAGCACACATGTACTGCAAGCCACACATTAATAATACAAGTTATTACAATAAATGTCGTTTGTCATGCTCACTTTTTACCTTTCCATTCTTCAATTGCATGTTCTCTTTCTTCCAGTTGTGCATCATAGATTTGAGGTGGAGGCTACAAAGAAAAGAAAGTCTATAGTGTATCTACTACATCAAGTTAACACAACCAATCATAACGAAGAAAACGTAAAAATGACAACTTTTTTACCATTTTGTTACCTTCATCTTTGGCAGTATATTCCCTATACCTCAAAGACATACTCATTTTACAAATCCAGAATTTGCTTTTAAGTCCTGCCTCCCACTGAAGGGCTGTTTAGAAGCATCAACTAAAATTAAATTCATTGTAAGGCTTTATGGGGCCTCAGATAAAGTCCCATTTTCAAAAAGCCCTTGTTTACTACCATACAGGCAACTCTTCCTGTAAAGTAAAAGCAACCATCAACAGTCACCTTCAAAATTTTATCAACTCCACTCCAGCAGCTGCTCTTCAGGTGATTCTGCCCCTACTGTTGATCTGAAGGCTTTATGTGTGACTTTTGCTAGCTGAAGAATGAGTTCAAAGCATGCTCTTCACTAAAAGTATTCTTTAAAATTATTAAACTGATATCTTAAGGTTTATTTTAAATGCAAACTTACAGCTTCTGCTTCAGCTGGATCATACCAGACAGTAATATAAGGATGACGTAAGGCTTCATCTACAGAAATTCTCTTGTCTGGATCTACTACAAGCATTTTTGATAATAAATCTCTAGCTTGGCTGGCTAGAAAGTAAAAATGAAAAGAACATAGATGTAAAAGCGCTGTAGAGTTTAATGCTTGACACAGAAAACGAATACTGGGAACATAGGACATACACTGTAACAGATTTCACTGTGAAAACAGGCCCACAAATTCAAGCTTTCCTATACAGCTACTTTTTTTTTTTTAAATTAGGTCCAACACCGTTAATGTAAATGTTATTTTGTTATTATCCAAAATAAACCCTGCAGCTGACACCAAACAACCTCAGTTTTGAACAGTTCTGCTGTTACATGGGTTACAGTTTATTTGGCACTAACTACTGAACATAAAACACACTAAACATTTTTAATAAGCTTTTAAAAATACATCTTGGTACAGTAATGATCTAATTTCTGTAACATTGAATTAGTTTTTCTTTTAGAGATGTTACTGTACGATAACTGGCTACCCATTGTTGCAGTAACATTTTACTGGCATTTCTTTTTTGTCTGAAAGATCACTGTAAATATAAATAGGCTATAACAAACAAGTTATTTTATGTAAAAAAAATTGACCATCTAGAGAATATAATAAGGTGTGGGGGGGTTCATTTTATGAGAAATTATCTGAAGGCAAAATGTAGCCAAAATTAATTATATGGACATACCAACTAGAAAAAGATAATTACAAAAAACCTCCATAACAAGTATTACTTTCAGAGAACATTTAAGCAAAAGACATTATTCAATGGATTAGAGTTAAGAGAATTGAACAGAATACTGGGGACAGGGAAGTATTGTGTTTAATGACTACTACTAAGATTTCAGGACATGTAATAAATTAAAGAAACAGAAGGTATGCAGCCTCTAATGTTGACACCTATTGCAATAAACATTTTATATTAGGTTTCTTTAAATATATTGCAGACATTTTAAATTAACATCTAAAAAAAAAACCCCAACAAAAACAAAAAAGCAACAACCTCCCCTTACTTTTTAACTTGTCACGATCAGATTCTGATGGAAATATCCAGTCTGGGAAGAGCTCCTCAAATTTAATACCAGGATATTTTGGCCTGTTTTCTACATAATTCCTCACTGTAGGCTGTAGTTTCTTCATGAAGTCTGCTGATGGTGTTCCTAATTGTTCAATAACTTTATTCCATTGATCAATATCTGCACCATATCTTTAGGAAAATCAGCTGAAGAATTTGAAGTCTGCACTATACAAAAATATCACTTACAGAAATCTGAAAAGTTAATGAAAACTTGAACAAAGGACACAAACATGAACTTCATTCTCGCATCAACAGTATTCTGAGCTGCCATGCAAAAGGGTAGATTGACATAAAAATAAGATTTGGATTTTGTAATCTTAAGGACAGGCTAGAAGTGCTGCACAATGCGTTAGGCTCAAGTACTAATTCTTAGCTATTGGCTAACATTGAAAGCAATACTATTTCAGAGCCCAAAGGAAGCTTTATTTGGAAATTGTATCCATAGCAAAAAAACCTGTAAGGACAGAAAAGAAAGGCTGCTGTTGAATCCTCTGAAGTATACAACATAATACCATTAACACTGAAGATACTTGAAGGCAGGGAAAAATACATGAAAAAACCTGAAGCACAAATACATCCCATTCAAAGTAAGGAATTTTGTGCCTGTCTCCCAAGGAAATTAGGCTTTGGGTTGTAGGGTTTTTTGGGAGGGGCTGGTTGGATGGTTGGTGGGGTTTTGTTGTTTGTTTTGTTTTGGGTTGGGTTGTTTTGGTTGGTTTGTTTGTTTTTTCTTTTCTAAATTTCAACTTCAGAAAAGGTTCAAAGGAGTTCTGAACAATTAATCCAGATTCCTGTAAGTTTTTAGCAGGTTCTTTTGTGTATTGACTGTGGTAATGCTCAAAGACTATGTTCTTAAATTCAGAATTTAAACATGTTATAGTAATTGTATTTGCAAGCCACAAGTTCAAATTCTGCCTCATGTTTCTTCTGGACTGACCTTTCTCCCTCTTTCAAGGGAAACCTTGATATGTCTCCTAGACATGGTGACACTTGTTACCAGAGGGATACCAGAGTCCGCTCTGGATGAGGCCAGTCAGAATAACAGAGCTTTTTTATCACACTAAGACGACTCTTCATTAGTATTTCTGATATTTAAGTTTACTCAGATTTACACTTTATAGTTCTTCCTGATAAAAAGAATGTGCAATTCCAGCAGTCTAACCATAGACCTTGCAAACATTCACAGCTAAATTCATAATCTAGCACTTTCCTATCCATTCTCATAGACAGATTTTGTAATAAAAGAAGTATGCTGCACTTTGAATTAAGATGTATTTAAAAAACAGAGATGCTTTTATTTCAGTTAGTGTGCCAAGAATACAACTAGAAATATATGTAGTCACTGCGTCATGCTGACTTTAAACTTCTGACACAAAGACTGAAAATGCTTGCTTATTGAATACATACCAATGGAAAAACTATACTAAAATCAAAATCAAAAGTCAGTATTGTTAACTCTCATGCTAAAACAAAGCACATACAAAGAAAAATTTTAATATACATCAGGAAATTTTGTTCCCATCTGGAAAACTGATTTCTGCGAGATTTCCACCAATCTAGATTCAAGAAGATGATTTTTCTTTGAGTAAAAGCAGTCTGGTTAGTCAGCTAATCAAATTAGGGTCCATTCTATTGTGGCTTCAGGGCAC
>JANZLQ010000044.1:16141940-16159071 GCA_026212715.1 Elanus axillaris | reverse complement strand
GGGGGGGGGGCAGAAAACTTTAATGGCCTATCCCACTTTAGTAATAAAAAATGGAAGAAAACAGTGTCTCAGTTGGATTGCTTCAAAGTGCTTTACAGATACTGAAAATTAAAAAATGCCCCAATATAGGGCTGGACTTGAAATAAGCTAAGCCTCTTCTCAAAAACCCAAACTGGAAAAAAACTTAATTTCAATGTAAAGCACACAGAGCATGCTATGCAAATAACCTTGCATGCAACCTGTAGACAAAACTACCCTTCCTGTTCTAGTGACCTCAGGATCAAAAGTAACCAGAAGTTTGGTCCATGCCAAGTGTATCTGCCCAACTCCTACTTTTTAGGACTCTGGAGGAAGAGAAGTTGAAAACAGAGTCCTTACTACAATCACAAAGCATGATTTTTCCCAAGAAAGCATGAATACCCCTTATACTTTTGCATCAGCCAGGCAATTAGTTTCCTTCACCACCTGGGCAGAAACAGCATTAAAAACACTCTGGTCCTGCTAGGCTTTCCATGATTTCTTCTTGGCTAGCTATGTTGCCTGTTTTTTTCTACATTTCTCTTTTCCAGTGCAACAGCAACTGCCAGTAACTCGGGCCTCCATAGACCAGTCAGGAGCAGGTTCAGTGTATCCATCGCCCTGGCAACGTGGAGCATCTCATTCCACCCAGAGCACTGCTGCAAATATCCTGGCAATCCCCATGACCATATGGGAAAATACAAAATATTGACTCTAAGAGTAGGTTTTCCTGAAGATAGTCAAGGCCACATCATTAGACAACATGATGAACTTGGTTCCCTGCTTTAAATCCTCAAATACTAAGACTTTTGAAAATTTATATTAAAACCCAAGCAAACAAATCCAAAACACAGGCCAAAAAAAAGGGAAAGCTTCATGGCTGCACACACCAGCATCACCTGTAAACCACACCGTCCAAACAATCCTGCACTGAAAGTAAATAAAAGTGACAATCTGACTGAAGCGGTTATCACTCAAGAAAAGTTTCAACACCACAAACAATTATCAGTATTTCACATTAAAGAGAAATGAAAGCCTTATAAGAAGTAAAAAATGCTGTAAGCACAGCTATGCACTTCACTAAGATACTGGGGGAGGAAACTCCTTGGAACATAGACTGGTGGAGCTTCAGTGATCTCCAGAGAACCACAAATGATAACTTGAATATTCAACAAGTATGGACAAAATTTCCTTCATTTATTCATGAATAAATCAAAATAGCCCATGCTAACATGCAGGTGGAAGACATATAACATACATGAAGAATTGTGTTAGGTTGGTCTGAAGGCTTCAAAAGGCAAAACAATAAGTAGAGAAAGGAAGAAAGGTGGAAAACAAAAAGACTTATTTAACAATTAATCATTTGTACTACTAAATAATGCATGATCAACTGCTGAAGATTAGTGTCATGAAATTTAGCATTAAAATTGAAAGTCCTCCTCTATAATAAAGGTAGGTATCTGTGAACATGTACTTGATATTTTTAGTGGTGAACTCAACTTTTCCTTGCTGAAGAGCAAAAATATTATACTTTCTTCAAAATTTTGGACCACTAGTAACTATAGCTTATGACCTACAGCCATAACTGGCAATTGTGGTTTAATTACATCACCTGGATTCTATTTATTTACTGATCAATTTTGAATGTCTAGTCCTACAACATTACTACTTTGTAAGATATTATTTATAAAAGGATGAAACGGGTCTTCCTCCAGTTTTTAAAACTGGAACTTGATAATGAGTTTTAAATTTTGTTTCTAGGAAAATATTTTGAAATACATCAAAATCTTCAAAGAAAATTCACTTTATTAAATGATCACTTCTGTTCACTTAATACAGTGTAAAGACTTGCTTGGGATCCAGTGATGTATTATTGAGATTTCCAATCTCTAAGGCATGAAAACATAAATATGAGGGGTTGGTTTGGTTTTAATACAGTAAAATTTCCTACAATTACTATTATACAAGAAAGCAGAATTTTATGAAGACAAGTCTGGGTCAAAAATATCGAAGAGAGAAATGGAGGAATAACAATCTTATAGAAAAACCAAGCCAAAATAAAATTTTCATAGAACGAAACAAACTCCAAAAAGAAAAATGTTTTCTTTTTATATTAAATAATAGTAATAAAAAAAGATTTCTCATGCAGTCTGCTTGCAATTAGGACACTGTCGCCCAGCAAGTGCTAATAAGTAAGAAAAAAAATCTGAAACTCAGAAAATTGTATAATAAAAAAGTCTATTGTTCAAACAAATAGTAAGCAAAATCCATGCATAGTAAAAAGTAACTGTAGGCTTTTGCTTGTAACACTCATCTACAAAGAACAAGAGTAAGAAAATACACTTACTACTATTTATTTTTTAAACCTAATAGTAACCTTTTTTTAAGCCACAAAAGGTGAAGCTCTTAATATAAATTCTATGGATTCAACCAGTACAAATTACATTAAATATAGTCTACTACGAAAAGAAAATTGAAAGCTCAACAATTTCATTAATGACACTAATTTCAAATCATACAGTAGATCTATTAAAACATATTATTGAAAGTATTGTTTATGCTTTTATACTTATACAAATCGAAATAATTGTGATTCTGTTGGAAGTGGAATAGGATTCAAGGATGACTAGGGAAGGATACGATCAGTGCCTTGGAATATCACACAACCTTTCACCAATTCTCCCATGATGCACCCAACTGACCAGATATCAACTGAAAGTAAAAATGAAATGGTCAAATTATGAAGTATCATGAACAAAAGTGAGGAAAACAAACAAAAACATCTAGCATCTACAATAAAACACAACAATGTGGAAAACCAAACTGCTAACATGAATTTTCAATCATATCAACACCAACTGACTGTTGCTAAATTTTGTTATTAGCATTTTGTAAAATATAACCAGTGTGTACATTTCTGAAACAACCGTGAAGAAGGATACAATCTCTTCCTGGGAACAGGACTTTATGGAGGACCATTTCTGCCATAATGCACCCAACAGACCAGATATCCACTATCATATGTTAGGTGCAACAAGGACAAAAGATTAAAGAGGTTTTTTTAAACACCACAATTATTTATTTGTAAGCTCACGCTGTATTCCTACAGTCCTGCAGGTAATTTATTTTTTGTCCCATCCAGAACAGCCTCTACTAAAGCTCTGATCCACATCAACACTTGCTGTGTGACAAGCTGACTTGCACATTAATGAATTTTTTTTTTCATTATCAGTGGCCTTGCAAGGTCCTGCAATTCCCCTGTTTTACGCAGCCAAAGTTACACGTATACAAAAAGCATGGTATCCCCAAGCCCTGGTGATAATGCAAAAAGATGTATTAGCATAGAAGTCCAGAGGAGGCAGCGTATTACTCCACAGCTAGTAAAAATCAGCCGGTAAAATCCCCAATAATGCAAGTCAAGGACAATTTCCTTGCCAGCAATTTTGCTGGCTCAACGTTCAATATAGTATAGCTGTGTTGTTTTTAATAATATAACACCCAGCGTCTTTGAGTGCTATGCTGATTGTAAGAGAGTATAAGGCATGGTTTACGATAAGGATCTGAAACATATTTTAATAATCAAGATGCAAAAGGGGACACCCTGTCAAAAGAAGATGCTTCAGATTAAAATCACATTTTAAAGACAAAACCCTTTTTTAAGACAAAAGGGTTTATTGTTTATATATTGATGGTTGTTTGACTTTTTTTAATATCATCCAGCATAAGCATCTCAACAGTTTTTTGTAGAATAAAAAAAAATGGCAACAGGACAACATATGAAAAGACATAACAACAGCAGGGGAGAGGGACAGTGTATGTTAAATGGAGATAGGCACACGGAGCACAAAACTATTATATTCTCCAAAATTATTACAGTGTAATTTTTGTTATTTCCAATACTATGATTAACATACTTTAACAACAGACATGGCAGGGGGAAACCAGCCCTCCCTCCCTCTTTTAAAGCTGTTATGTTCTGAGACAGGTACACTTTAGACAAAAGATTTAAAGTGTTACTTCAGCAACTTACCATTCTCTTTATATCCCATTCCAAGGATAACCTCTGGTGCTCTGTAATAACGTGTTACTACATATGGAGTCATCATAAAGTTAGTACATGCTGTTCTTGCCAGTCCAAAATCAAGGATTTTGAGCGTACAATCTGATTTTACTACTATGTTGCTGGGTTTCAAATCCTAACAAGAAATTACTTCAGTTAAGGAAGGATCAACATACAGAATAATACACACAAACCCTTCCACAGTCAATATATGCCACCAATTCACTTCATTAACAACTGCATATTCCTGCTCTGATGTATCTGCTTATTAATACAGAGACTAAAGACAAGTTAAATTCCGCACAACTAAGTACTCAAAAAAAAATTCAAAGAAAACCAGAATCAAAAGTTGTCTGCAGAGTCTTATTTTACCCATTTGTGCACTGACAGTATGTGTAGTCAGTTACATAATGGTCTGTATATATGCACAATGTGTACATATATCTGTTTCCTTTAACACATTAAGTGGACCTCTTCTGGGCATGAATAGTTGCATGGTAAAGGAGACTGTGTCCAAATACTGTCATTATTAGGACACAGATCCTAAAGAGATTATGAATTAGTCAAGTATCTGTAGGAAAAAGAGTAGCCCAACACACAAAGCATTAATAAGTGTATTTGTTTATGACAGATAAGCCACCTGCATTATAGTGACTATCAAATTCCACAAAATTAGGACATAGTGAAAACACAAAGTTTCTCAATCTAATCAAGAGTTTCCGTTCCAGAAAGGTCATTTTGTTTTGGTCCCAAACTAGCCCAACCTAATAACGTTCACCACTTTAGCTGTTCCATTCAAATAAACCTCACATCTCTGCTTAGCTATTCATAGCGCAGTTCCTGTCATTGCCTTTTTTCTTGTTCAACCAGTATCTGCTGATTACTCTGTTAGCACCTATGAGGTCCAATTTCTCAGCAAATATTGTCTCTCCCTTTTAACTCCAAATCAGAGTCAACATGTCAGGTGGAGTTCAGTGGGAGTTCCAGCCCTCCCCACTTCAGTCCCTTACACAACTCACTCTGTAATTTGAGGAAAGCTCAATACAAAGACTATTGGGATATAGACTTAAGCTAATGATTTATAACTTCCTGGCTAATCCCACAGGATTTTCATGGTAGGCTTTTTCAGCAAAGTAAGGAAGTAGATCTGTTGTAATTTATATACCTTCTCAATTATTTTTATGAATTGAACATAAAGAAAAAAAGCACATTCAAGAAGAACTGGATAGTTTTCAGCCACCCGGCAAAAAAGAAAGACATTTAAAAAGGCAAGTGGGTCCAGGAAGTAGGGGAAGAAAAGGAAAGGAAGAGAAAACAAGCAGAACTGAAACAGACTAGTCTTGAAATAAAAATAATAATTAAGAAAAAGAGCAGCAGCAGAACAACAGAAGCAGAGAGAGATATGAAGCCTGCAAAGGACTCTGAAATACTGATAATTTACAAACTTTACTTTTCCAAATCACAGAATTGTTGAGGTAGGAAGGGGCCTCTGGAGGTCATCTGATTCAACCCCCCTGCTCAAGCAGGGCCACCTACAGCCAGTTGCCCAAGACCATGTCCAGGTGGCTTCTGAATATCTCCAAGGACAGAGATACTCAAGAGGTAAATATTAGATTTTAAAGACTCATTCTTTAGTAATTTGAAAGGTCCACAGATACTCATATTTTATCTTTTAATCAGTTCAGCGTTAGTTAAATCCAAAGAGCTAACCTGATTTAAGATCTATTTACAATGTAGTATTTATCTTTGTACTAGAAAATCTTCAGGTTTAATAATATTCTTACAAATGAAATAACAACCCATTGCCTCCCCTCCATTTCATAAGAACATCTATCTTCATAAAGAGTATTGTTAATGATCTAATACTACCTACTCTGTGGATGATACCAGCTGAGTGGAGATGTTTGATACCACATAGCATTTGGTAAAGAAGGTAAGACATTCTTTCATGATCCAACTCCATATGAATAACCTGGCACAAATTTGCATCCATCAGCTCCATAACCAAATATCTAAAGCACAAGAAAAAAAAGCATTAAGAAAACTCAAGTCTTAATTTTCATATTAGGTTTAAGCTTAGCATGAGATGTTTAGTAAAAGTCAACTACTTTGCTAACATAAATGTCAAAAAGCTTATGATTTTAAAAAAAAAATAATCATGCATGACCAGTGTCAAAGTTATCTATTCAAACAGTCTTATTATTAAAAATTAACTGTTCAATAGTCTGTCACAAGAGATTAGAATTCCACTAGTTTTATAAACAGTAATACAGAAGAATAATTCTGAGTTTATGCACCATGAAAAACTGATTGAAGTTGATGAAGAAATCTCATCCTGAGATGACCCATTTAGCTGAAGGACAATGCACACAAACCAGATGCATATGTAATCAGCAAAGTATGGCAGGCAGATGAAGAAAAGGTATATAACCTTTTTTTATTTCCCCACTTCCACTTATGCATGTAGTGAAACAACTTTCTTGGTCTTTCTTAAAGAAATCTAGACATAAAGACTAAAGGCTGAATTCAGCCTTTAGCTACCCTCTGTTTTAAAAGTGTGAAGTCTGTAGGACACTGGAAATACAGCTCCAGGGCTTAGGCCAGTATTTGTCAGGAAAAATAAAACAAAAATCTAGTACTTACACATCCTGAAATTCTTCTAGTGACTTCTGTGGTGTAAATACATTTAATAAACTAATTATCTATAAAATAAAAATAAACATTAGAAGAAAATTCTGCTTCAATTCACATAAAAATCCACTATTGCAGAAGTTACTATTCAAAATCAAGTACACCCTGTTACTATATACAATTTGAATGTTACTTGGCTTAATTCACATGCGCTGAAAAACTGCCAATTCAGAAATAGTTCAAAACTGCAGCATGTATGCCAAAGGAATTAAGACAGAACAAAATCACTTTTTTCTTTTCAAAGTTATATGACACCTATCTCCCTCCCAGTGCCTGAAATATATCCCATTTTTCCCCATAAATAATAATCTCTTATTTTAAATCACGTCTTGCAAGGAATTTTAACCAAGACTGTCCAACAACAGGTACACAGAGGTGACCCTGCCATCCCATTAAACTTACGCTATAGTGTATTATTTCTAGAAGAACTGCTAAGATTACTGTACTGCCATCCTTAATAACCACCTTGCTTTTATTCTGCTACTTCTGGCTCCACCAAAAGCTTACTTAAAAATCAATCTTAAAAGGCTAATTGTCTCCAGGAAGTTTGAGACTTGAGTGCACAACTTCACTGATCAGTAATATTTCTAGTTCATATTAGTATCGGAAAATAACAGTCACACAACTCTTATATTCTTGTACTTGAACACTGAAGTATTGACATTAAAGCTTGTTATTTTAGAAGGTTCAAAGATTTTAAAATATATGCGTGTTGTCCATAGTATTTCGCTTCTGTTTACCCATAAATTTAGACAGTGCTGCACCCTGCAAACCCCACCAGTTAAACACTTGCCTAAGCTCAGAAGTTTTAACTGTAGTGCAGTTACAAGAGCCAAACTCTGAAACAAACCCACTGCCAAACAGGCTTTGCTGCAGTACAACTTAGAAGGACAAACGCAATACAGCAAGGCCAGCTCTATAAAGCTGACACTGAAGATAAACCTATACCAATAACACAGCTAAAACCTCCTCCCATTGGTATTTCATACCCCAAACATCTCACTCAGTAACTTAACCATACATTGCAGAGAACTGCATTACCCACAGCAATTCTTTCCAATCTTTCTCTCACCACTATTTTTCTATTACTTTGGTTACTAATAGCATGTAAGAGAGCAAATCCTGAGCTTTTTTGACAACTTACAATAATGAGGGAGAGAAATATAAAGCCAAACTTACATTTTTGTGATTGACGCATTTTAAAAGAACAAGCTCTCTGTAAGCCCTTTTTGCGTGGGTTTGATTCTGAAAAGGACGACTCAGCTTCTTTACAGCAACATTTATTCCAAGGACCGTATCAAACGCAGCACTAGAAGTTTTCAAAGACAAACAACTTAAGTTGAAGTCTGTTTGAGGGAGAGGAGGGGGCAACAGGGAGACAGGAGTGAGATAAGAAATCAAGATTTGAGACAAAGCATATCCACTAAGCTGTTATATACTAACTTCATCCAATTTTCATTTAGAAAACAAACCTTTAAAATCTACACATCCTTTAATAAATACAAATAGGTTAAACAAGCCACTGACACACATCAGAAGTCTTCTTCCTCTCCTTTCTGTCTTAAGATTGAATCTGCTGACTCAAGACTCACATTCAAAATTGCAAGATCTAAAAATATTTTAAGCTTATTTGAAATCAAGAAGCATTTCAGTTGCCTAATCTGTGTATTCAGAGTATTATTTTTTTTTGGACACTGTTGCTGACTGACAGTCATTTAATAATTGCAATAGAAATTTCTCTTTGCTAAAGCAGAATCACAACCACGTCTCCACGATCCATTCTGCGGGTATCAATACTCTCCTTTATATGGATAGTTTACAATTATAAATAATTGTAGTGCCTAGCAGAAAATTACATTCATGATCTGGTTTGGGGGGAAAAAAATAATAAATAAAAAAATCCATAAAATTGAGAAACATGGATAACTCAGATTGCAGGCAACAATACAAGAGTTTAAAAGTGAACACGGACATTAATTTTATCTTGTTTTTTAGTTGTGCTTGTTCCCTCTGCAGTTTGAGGTCAAGGTGTAAACTTTCTTCAATAGCTGTAAGAATCTAAAGCTAAATTATCCGAATGTGCAGAACAATACTAAGGTGGGAATATTCTTCATTATTAACACACAGACTATTTAGCAAAATTGTATGTGAATTCATACCACAAACTACTCAAGAGTTCCAATCTTTAAATAGTTCCAGTTTTAAATAAGGATTCCCAGATTACTCTATTTCCATTCAATGTTACTTTCATAGGGTAGGAAAGAATTTTCAGTCACATGTATTTCCAAGCATACTTAGCTCTTTGTGAGCTCCTTCCCTACCTCATCAAGATATGTACAATACCAGACTTGAAAGGACACATTATAATACTCTTACAAGTAAAGCTCTCCTGTGGTAACAACAATACTCAAATTATATGAGGTTTACCAGCATCAATTCACTGCTTTCCCTACTGGAAAAAGCAATACCACCACAAAGCAGGGCTCACCCATGAGATGTTGTTTTCTTGGAGGCATGTCCCAAATTTGAATGAATGTGCCACTTGCACTAAAGGCTTGCTAGCATTTATTTCAGCTTAGTTCTGTGAAATATGCAACTCATTATTCAATGATACAATCACTCTCAGATTTAAAGCCTTTATGTCTGTGCAAAACAAAACACAAAATGGAAGGAAGGCAACTGGCCATTGACAACTAGAGAAATTATTTTTCTCCCAAATACAAAAGCACTGATGTTTCAGTATTCACTTCACCTAGAAGATGCTATATGTAAATTTAAAAGTTTTGCATATGTTAACGACTTTAACTACACCTGGGAATTAGTATAAAAAACAATAGCCAACAGGGTCTGCATGAACTAGCTGTTCAAGTCAATCACAGGTCAGCAGCAGACAAAGGAGCAATTTTAGGAGAAGTGCCCCTTTGTGATCTGACATGTACCTGCTATGGCAAGGCTCAGTCTGAGCACATATGAAGAACTCCAACTGAACCTCTTATTTTCCTCACCTACATGGGCGTGACTGACACTGGAGCTCAAAAAAAACCCCAAAAAACCAAAAAGGCTGTCTGCTACCTTACACAATCCCAAGGGGAAGAATTAAAAACAGACTGGTAGAAGAAAAAAAAATTGATAAAAAAATTGTGTGAGTATACATTTATTTAATTTACCAAGGGGGAAAAAAACAAACAAAAAAAAAGAGGGAGAGAAGATAACATCTATTACCACCAAGACCACATTTCTAAGTATCATGTAATTTTACATAAATGAACAAAAAAATAAACATGTAAGTAAATAGTGTTAAATTTCTTTTCCCAGCCCTGCCCATTTGAATTCAAAAGAGACTTTTTCATCATGGTAACTGTTTCAGGCACAGATTTTAAACAAGTGGATTTGCCAGAGTCTACCCAATTATCACCTTGGCTACTAACAGAACATCTAAAAATTATTTCAGCATTTGATATCATGGAAGAATCTCAATGTTTATCCCACTGTGGAAGAGCAACTCCAATTTGATCACAGTGAGTTATAATAGGGTCTTCACTGCACTTGTGACAGTTTTGCATCTTTTGCAAACATATAATATTAGGAGTATGTGATGCCACATATATAATGAAATTAACAAAACATTATGACCTAAATTATAGTAGGAAATCACACGTCATTTCTGTAGGCAAATGACTTTTGCTTTAAGCTTCAACACACTACTACTATGGACTCTTGCTTGGCCAGTTCCACTTCACTAACTCTTCCACTACTGTCTAAACAGGAGTTTGCAAATAGTAACAAACTTATCCCAACTGTTTCTTCAACTGCAACTGTAATTACAGTTATCAACACAGTCAAAGCTGTGCTATTTATAAGATTATGCTTTTGCTGCACTGCAAGACAAAAAGAAATTTGCTGGGATAGAAAAATCAGATTCGCTAGAAAATTTAGGAAATCAAGGACAAAAAAGGAAAAACATGTCAGGAAGTTGAAGACAAAATTATTTCAAAAGAATAATTTTGTGTGATTATTCAGTCCTAAATAAATTATAAGACTTCAAATGTATTAATACTTATGAACAAAACAACTGCTGAAAGTCATGTATAAAAGTGTACTTTGTATATAAAATACAACAGGTATATCAAATTTCTCTCCTAGCCTGTTTGCAGTATGCTAAAATACCCTGTACGTAACAACTAAGTTACTCTTTCATCTTTCTAGAGCTTAAAATACATACTTAGGAAAGCCATAAATTAAAAAACTACTTATTTTCCTACATTTTATTATCAAAGAAAAAAATAAGCAGAAGCAATAGCAATGGAGTTTCCCATTAACATTTTGAGAGAAAAAAAAAACACCACAATTCAGACCTCTCCTAGCTGAAGCAACAATTTTTTCTCACCAAAAAATAAAATCCACACACAGAACTCCAGAAATACTTTTCCGAATTTTTATATTAAACACTGGATGATAAAAAAAAAGCATCACATCTGTGTGCCACACTAATGACTTGACAAATTTTCCAGCCAAACATGACAGGATAGCACTCATCTTACACTGAGTTTTCTACGTTTTACATACTAGTATTTTGTATCTTTCCTTTGTGTACTACAAGGAATTTTAGGAGAAATTAAGATTGTGCACCTTCTTCAACTTGGATATAGTTTTCAGATATTTCACATGCAGATGAAAATTTACGCAACGTTTCACTCTGTTGTTCCATAAATCAAGTTCTAAAAACAAGTGCATAAATCAGATAATTCCTTCTTCCTCCCAAAATGTTGGCCTTAATACTACCCTAACTTCATTTTGAAGGAGACACCTAGTTTAAGTCATATAGTCTAGAAATGCACTACTTCTAATGAAAGGAGGAACACTTAAAACCATGCTAAATTTCTGCATGCCATCTAGAACTGGCATAACTTCAAGAATATTTATACCTGAAAAATCTTAGCACTATACTAATTCTTAACCAAACACTAATAACCAAGATCTAGTATGCCTATCCACTCACCACTCAACCCACTAAAGAAGAATGAAATATGGTGTTCTCATTTTGCTTGGTTTTCACCTATAAGCAGGGTAATAGGGCTATCTAATTATAAAATAAAGGCATGTTCTCACAAAAATGCACTCTTTTCCTACATATATAACTTATTATGGTTATGAAAAGGCCAAAAAGACATGGGCAGGTGCTGTATAAGGAGTTGCTTACAATACACAAGTCACCACACTTACTCTGCAGAATTTATAGATGAAGAGAAACTGCAGACTGGATTTAAAGCATGAATAGCCCACTATACCTTGTGATTAAGTCTAATGTTAGAGAGTTCCTGAGCATATCTGTTTGTTTCCCTGCATATGGAATTAAAAGATGCATCAATAAACATTTCTGCTATTACCAAGCAAGTTTTGCCCAACAAAATACGGGCTGGCACTAAGTCGTGTAGAATGGATTGCTGCAGTCTAAGAAACATTTGAAAGTGTTTACCTTTAGCTGGCCCAGAGGTGTGGTGCCATACAAGAGACTAAGGTTCAGGATCAGACTAACGACTCTCACGTCCTGGGCCAGTGGAGGCTGGACACATAGCTGAGGTGACACACCAAGGAAGAGCCGGCCAGCCCAACCCCTCACACAGCATCCCTTTCTGGTTAATCCATGGAGTGACAATGACACTGATTTGCCTCATCCTGCCAGTTAATGGCAAGGCACTGCATTGATGGCTCCTAGAAATGGACAGGAGTGATCGGGAATAAAAGGGGGGGAAGAAAGGGGGCCATGATGAAGAAACGAGTAAAACCCAGAATCGCTCACCATCGCATTGTCATACCTTACACTGCAATATCATAACTACATGGGGAATGTGAGAACTAGAAACAGAAATAAAGTGGTTAATAAGAAGGAAATCTGTTGACCAATTTATGCAAATATTAATTTTCCGCTAAAAAACAACAACAAAAAAGGTTTGCACATGAACTATAGCGAACAGGTGGTTTAGAATCTATTTAGTCCATAACCCTGTAGCAAAAGACAGAAATTATCATCAGTATTTTACATTCTGGAACCTCTATCACAAATACATTCAAATTTTGTTTTATATTTATAGATTTTTATATTTAAATATTTAGTACTCACCAAACAATGCCCTGTGCCCCTGATCCTATGGGCTTCAATTGCTGGTAACGTTTCAGTACAGTGAATGTTGAATCTGCAACTTGAACACTGTAAAACTGACTATCACATTTACTGTCACTCATGGTGTAGTGTCATGTAGTTTTCTCTCTCAAGGACCCGGTAAAGTTTTCAAGATCTTAAAGAAAAAGAAAGAAAACAAACGTTCAATCTCTCTAATTTCAGGCAGACAAGATGGAAAATATATTATACATACTTTAATACATATTAATTTTTCAATAGCGCACCATTAAATAAGCATTCTTTGAACTTCATTTTATTGCCACTGTTAATGAAAAATACCGGCAGACAACAAATAATTATAGCCTTCACAGCTTTAAGTAAATGCATGTTTCTGTTCCAATCCCTAAACCAAAAAGCAGCTAAGTAAACAACTGTAAAAACCAAACAAAATGACCCATATCCAAGAACTCTCTACTACTTGAAGGCTACTCCCCAACTTAGAATTACTGTATGTGCTAGGACCGTATTAATTTGCGTTACAAAAAAAAAAAATCATAAATTATATCTTTCAAACACCGGTAACACAGATAAAAGGCAACAGCAGAAACCCATGGAGTCCACAGACATAGAAGGAAACAGGGTTTTAATAAAAGACTTGATTACAACCACAAAACAGCTCTGAAACAAAACAACTGCCCCCCAAAACCCCATGGCTGCTGCAGTTTCTCCAACATCCCTTTCAACCTAGTTCAGTAGGAAATTTCAAGCAGTGCTCTGCCTCCTCATCTCTGCCAGGCAACCCTTCCCTGATCCATATCTATCTCAAGCCATTCTCCCTCCCATTTTAAACACACCATATCATCCTATGCTATCAGTTAGCGTACTTATAGTCCTAAAGAATTAGAGGTTTGTGCTACAGTTTGAAGGAGACTTTCATGCCATAATAGAGAATAAGTTATATCCATCTGTCAAGAATGAATTAGAGGTAGGTAATTACATTGAAGAGCAAGGTAATGGACTAAATCTCTTTAGCTCTGAAGTGCTACAGTAATGAGAATACAGACCTCCAGTTTTCCTGGGCCTCCACCCCTTTTCCAAACCTTGCAAGAAAATTACCTCAGTAACCATTGAAGAGGTCTCTAACATTCTCCCATTTTTAATTTTAGATTCACTGTGACAGATAGCATCATTACAGCCCAGAGCAAATTGCACAGTTGAGTGTTCCTTGAAACAGGAAATGAAAGCAGATCACCTTCCCCTGGAGCAGCTGTCCTAACCACTGGCCTGTACAATGTCTGGTTTAGCTCAAGAAAGAGCAACTAGTCTCTCTCTCTCTCTTTGCTGGCCTACGGAATATTTGTGAGCCAATGCAAACCAGAAAAGCCTCAAGAGCAACCCAGAAGCCCATCCTAGAAGGGCATGCAGCCACACAAATGGCTTTTGGCAGCTTCATGAATTGGAACTCAGACCTCTGTCTTCCTAGGTGCACATACGAGGGAGCAGCACTTTTTCCATGGATTAAGCCAGCAGATGAACTCCAAGAAATCTGCAAGTAAAACAGGCAGAAAACCTACAAATCCTAATAAAGACTGGGTTTAAACTGACCTGGTAATCGTTAGTCTTAAGGGATTCTCAAGAAACATCTAGAGTCCCTTTTACCTTCTAGTTACTCAAAAGCAGCATTTTAAGAAGCAGATACTCAACTTGGTCATCTCTGGCAGCAATTTAGACAGTAACTTTACTTGGTATTTCCTCCTACAAGCTTAAGGAAAAAAAGCCCAGGAGAAAGGATCAGCAAAGGGAAAATGTGAGCTACCAACTCTGCCACAGCAGCAGTAGGGAGGAGGAAGAGAATTACATCTCCTATACAATATTCTTAGGGGCAGTCAGATGCAGTTCCACTAACATGAGACCTTTAGAGGCGCTCTCAACCTTTCCTACTACACTCCAGGAAAAACTCCACTCTTCTTTATGACCCTTCTTATTACCCCAAAGCTATTGACTCTGGGGTACCAACATTTTTGACTAACAGTCCGTGAGAGAAGCCATGGTATTTTCAGTGAATCTTCATACACTGGAGGAAAGGTACAGCTGTAAGGTCAAGATCCTATCTCTGAAAAGGACTTACAGAACAGAACCAAAAAAGTATAGATTTGCATAGGCTGGGTATCAAGTTAAAGACCTGTTAGTCACACAAGAACTATGCTGTACCTCTTCACGGGTTAACGAAACACTTTTCTATAACAAAGATAAAGAAGTAGGGGAAAAGAAAGTTACCCTGACTCAGAGAAACCTTCCCTTTAAGGAACCTTGTCTGCACAAAGCCATCATTTAAAAATCATTTAGAGATCAAGGATAAGCTCTTTAGACAAGACCCAAAGAAGGAATTAGGCATTACAACACATAAGTCTTATGTATTCTGACATCCTTTACAATTCACCATGCTAAGTACCTGGCTTCTCCATATGCTGAGCCCTAATTTTTAATTGGGCTGCAAGCTGCTTGGATGCACCAGGACATACATTATTTCAGATATATGCATCAATGTAAAATTAGGTGCCTAGGGATTGTTGCTGTTCACACAACTTCAGATAGACAATCTATTTGGGGGGCAAGATACCTCAAAAAAAAAAAAAAAAACAACAAAGCCAGATATCCCATTTCTCAAGGGAAAAGTATGTCTTGCAAGTAAATTTCTTAATCCTAAACTGTTACTCTCCTACCTGAAATAATTTCATTCATTACTGCATCTAACATACTCCACATTTCTCCTAAATAACAATTTTTTGGAAGTAGGTATTATTTACATTTCTGAAATATAAATTTTCCTTTATGGCTTCCCAGCTGCAGCTGCACCAAACATGACCATCAGCAACTGTAAAAGTCACAGGATGGTCATCAAACATACTTCTACTTATTGATAATAGCACATTACTGAATCACAATGTTTCAAGATATCTTTCTTTTTTAGAGCGTACACAAGATGCATACAGATTCAGTGTTGTTTGGGGTTTTTTTTTTTAATATAACTTGCTTGTACAATTGGGGAAATTGAAGAATCACAATGCTGACTGAGTACGCCACATGCAGGAAACTTACAGAAGTGGTTTTCAACCTGTTGCTCATGAAAGATAAGTAGAAAAATAACAAACACACTAAATCTACCATCAGTAAGCTTATGAGTTGTTATAGGGAATTCCACTAAGAAATTTTTAGAAGTTGAAAGCAACTGCACTATAGCATACATCCTGTATTAAACAGTCACTTCCCTAAAAGGCATTTATTAAAACGGCATCTTATTATTAACCAGATCTGTCCTCTGCATATCTTCAAGTCAAAAGCTTCTGAAATAAACAGGTTGTAGCAGTTGCGAACACATTCCCAGGGTTTTTTTGGTTACAGAAAAGTTATTACTGACAATGGAGCATAAGAACATCAAGAAACTTAGCTTGATTTTTAAGCCTCAAGCTAAAATTCTACTGCAAATGGAATGAAGACAATTAGCATATACATATTATTTATGAAAATAAAAGATACGAAAAATCTCTGCAGAAAATCTCCCCTCATTCTCTTATTCACCCTTGCAAATACACTTCAAATTCAGGTGTGCCCTTTCAAGGACTATTATCCAATAGTGTTGGTTTGTTGTTTGGGTTTTTAATCTTTGCAGCAATATATATCAACAGGTACAAGTCCAACTACAAAATCACAGTGAGTTACCTCCTACCCCTCTACTTGCAACCCTTAAACAGTCTGTTACAAAAGATAAGCATAGAAAGCAGTAGCTGAGTGATGTCAATTGGCTAGGGCAGAGTTTTGAGGTACTCTGCATCTGTTCACCTCTTTGAAAAGTCGCCCCTTTTTTTAAGCAACCCAAACTATTATTGACCAAAGATTTTAGCAACTACCTGTTATAGTATCACTCAGCTGTTAAACACACACTGCAGACAAACACTGGATGTATCTCAGCACCCCTGCTAGGGCAAGTTGGCAGAAAGAGTGAAAAGTTTAAACGTGCATCTGCTGTAACCAGTTACGCTGTTGTAAAATTCGGTAACAGCCATGTAACCGAGCAAGAGCACTTCTCGCACGTCTTCTAAAACTTCTGCTGAGGAACTGCTTCGGCTCAAGAGAAAGCTCAGGTTCGCTCTCATCGCGTCGAGGGGGCGGCGCAGCACGGGCCTTTCCCTCGGCTCGGCCGCGCTCCCTCCGACCCTCTCAGGACCGGGGGTGGGGGGGTC
>JANZLQ010000044.1:16068776-16135874 GCA_026212715.1 Elanus axillaris | reverse complement strand
GGCACAAGAAGTTGGGAGGGGACACAGCCAGGACAGCTGACCCCGACTGACCCAAGGGATATTCCTGACCATATGACATCATACTCAGCATATAAAGCTGGGGGAAGAAGAAGGAAGGGGGGGACATTCGGAGCGATGGCGTTTGTATTCCCAAGTAACCACTACGTGTGATGGAGCCCTGCTTTCCTGGAGATGGCTGAACACCTGCCTGCCAATGGGAAGTGGTGAATGAATTCTTTGTTTTGCTTTGCTTGCATGTGCAGCTTTTGCTTTACCTATTAAACTGGCTTTATCTCAGCCCTCAAATTTTCTCATTTTTACCCTTTTGATTCTCTCCTCCATGCTGCTGTGAGGGAGGTGAGTGAGCAGCTACATGATGCTTAGTTGCTGGCTGTGGTTAAACCATGAGAAGTCACCTTGAATTAGCTTCCTTTTATCTATCCTGGTTTGAAGTCAAAGACTTTAAAGATTTAGGAGATCAAGTAATATTTCTCATACGAAACTACCTTTACTGTAATTAGAAAACCCAACCCATGAAAATTCTGATCTTCCTGCCAAGTTTCTTGGAAGGGCACTTGTAAAATTGGCAGTTAGTGCAGAAACTAATAGTCCATTTTTCTTATATTGTCTACCTTTCAGGAGGAGGGGCAGAGTGAAACTTAAATGAGAAAGAAACATCCCTTAGTGGTATTTCATATTGCCCATTAAACAACATCCCCTATCCCTCCTCAAACCCAAAATATCAATATACCTGGCAATGATTTTAGTCCGCTAATGATTTCCTGTCTCCTTTTCTGCAAGGAAATTCTGTCTTCAGACATCATTAGGCCAAACATTACAAGAGACACAAATTGGCTGGTATAAGCCTGCAAACAAAACAAAACATTTAGCAGCTAAGTCTACAGAGAGTTAGTATGATCCCAGTTTGAAGTGCTACAATTAAAATATTAATTGGATTCCACAGGGCTGATGTATGAAACTCAAATACTGAACAGCAATTACCTTTGTGCTTGCCACACCTATCTCAGGTCCTGCATTGATATGTACACCACAGTCAGTCTCCCTGGATATGGAGCTTCCGACCGTGTTTGTGATGCCAACTGTTAGAGCACGACGTTCTTTACAATACCTCAATGCCATAAGTGTGTCTGCAGTTTCACCTGGAAAACATTTATGTCTTGACTTCAGGTTGACAGAGGATAGCAACGATTCCCGAAAAGCATAAAACTCTACACAAGTGTGTTCTAAATAACTGCATCCACACTTACACAATGCAAAATGCAACTGAAAACAATCTTTCAGCACTCACTCATTGTCTATATATTTGAATCAAGTCTGAAAGAAACTTTCATTCAAGACAAATCTGGCCCATTAGCCATCATCCCCTTGCAACATACAGAAAGTAACAAATCATTCGCTTTTCAAAATTTTTTCTACAGTTTTCATTCAGCTGAAGACAAATAGTAAATGCAGCTCACCTGACTGACTTATAAAAAAGCACACATCATCTCTGAATACAGGCGTGTTTCTATCCAGAAAGTCACTAGCAAGTTCCACCATCACTGGTAATTCAGTTAATTCTTCCAATACTTGTCGAGTCTGTATTCAAGCAGCAGATAATATTTGTTAATATTGCCACCCATAAAGTCTTCACATCTTAAGAGTCAGAGATAATCTAAATGGATTCTTATTACAAAAAATGATAATTACAGCTCACCAGAGCTTTAAAAACCAAGGTGAAAAAAGTTATTTTCTAACATGGTAGGTAACAGCACTGGAGCATTAATAAAGAATGTGGCACAAAGGAAAACTAAATAAAAAGAGCGAGACCCCTCAATGAAAGGTGAAGTTTGAGATATAGAAGAAAAAGCAAATGAAGAGCTGCTGTCTAAAAACCCAGCAACGAGGAGTTACATATGCATTTCAGCTAAGGCTGAACATACAGCTACTGCGGCATGGTAACTGGTCCCACAGCCAATAATGATCAGTCTTCGGCACCTTCTGATTTCTTTCAAATGATCCTTCAGCCCCCCCAGCAGAACTGTAAACAAACAAACAAACAAAAAAGCATATATCAATGGTGTATTTTATTTTCCAGTTAATATGTTCAAAATTTGCAGGCTTAGTGCAACTTGAACACCTGTTCTGAGTTACCTGTGCTGCTCTCGAAATTCACCCTGCCTCTCATTGTATTGACAACTGATTCTGGTTGTTCAAAAATTTCCTTTTGCATGAACGCACTGAAGTTACCTGTTTAGAAAAACATTACATGGTAATGCTTAGGATTGTTATTTGAAGTCTATTACAGTTACCAAGAGATGACTTTTAAGACAACCTGTGGTAGCAAGCTGACTGTGTTAGCTTAAACAAAAGCTTAGGAATAGGTGAGAAGAAAGGAGGGATTGGTAGTTCCCTCTATT
This sequence comes from Elanus axillaris, assembly GCA_026212715.1. Taxonomy (NCBI): domain Eukaryota; kingdom Metazoa; phylum Chordata; class Aves; order Accipitriformes; family Accipitridae; genus Elanus; species Elanus axillaris. The sequence goes on along the minus strand of JANZLQ010000044.1, from coordinate 16,133,454 downwards.
TGGTTGGCTTCATTTCCAAACACTGACAAAGTAACTGAATTCCTTTTTAAGGAAACATCTGTATTCCACTTCAGTGCTTAGTTTACAGTCAAAGTTTGCCAACAACTGCAACAACTTGGTAACATTAGTTAAGTTCTCACTAAATACTGAGATGAGTAGAAGTATCTAGGACTTTTCCAAGGCTAAAAATGGGTAGGGTCCCATACCACACATCTTCCTGGGTCCTAAAGCCTGGAATTGTCAGCTCCCAGTACAAACAGCCTAAATATCAGGTCATTTTAACAACAAATTAGCAGTTTTCTGCCTTATCTGCTATGCAAACAGCCAGTAACTATCCATCTTTGATGACAGTTCTTTACAGATGTTTCAGCCTACCCTTCATGATTTGCTGCAATTCCATCTGCAACGTTTGGATGGCCCGGGAAGGATCGTCACTAGCTGAACGCTCAAGACGGTGAATTGAAAGCTTCCCATCAGTTACTGCTGCAATGTCATCATCTTCTAAGAAAATTACTCTGTTGGTGTGCTCAATGATAGCACTACAGAAAAAACAGAAGCAAGACAAACCTGACACGTCAGTCAGAGTTGGTAGCAGCACTCCTCAAAGCAATTAAGTATGTCACACAGCACTTCCAGCCCCTCTTCTGTCTTCCTTGGACATAACTACAGATAGAGCCATCTTAAAGGAAATGGCTCCATCTGCTGCTCCTCCTGCATTCTCACAGGAACCCAGAGCAGAAGGCCGAGGAACACGGCACCTCTCACCAGCAAGTTGCTGCTGATCTGATTGTGCCTCCTTGTGTCCCTGATGGACCCCTAAGGTCACGATCTTGTTTCTGAGATAAATGCATATGTGTATGTACAGGTTCCTGCAAAGTTTGGAACCACACCACAATTTCCTCCTCTGATAGCTGGATTAAAATGCCAAAACCCAGACTAAGCTATAGTCTGCCCAAATACTCAGCTGGTAGTGTCTATTTGTACCCAACTTACCTTCCTACACTGGATGTATTTTACATAGAGGTTAGCAACTGGCAGATACTGCACTTGTTTGTAGTTCAAATGCTCATGTCAAGCCTTCATATTTTTCAAGTGCCTTAGCCTGGGGGCTTTATGAAGTTACCTGGATTAGAAGCTATTCTATCAGAAAACAATTGTACAGCAGCAAGACAGCATGATTTCTAGAACTATCTCACTTCTAAACAAAAACAGTATTTTGATGTTTAAGTACTTTTACTACCTTGCGTCTGAAGCAAAGAAGAATTCTACTGCCTTATCCCCAACAGCATGAAGGCAGGTAGAGCTGTCCAGTCTTTTCATTCGTGAATTGCATATGTTCTTCACATTCTCAATGTTGCCTATTAAAGAAATGAGACGCTTTAAATGCAAAACCAGGTTTGTCCAAGTTAGGGATTACAGACTGTAGAGGTTCAAGGTATCACAGTTACACAAGTAGTTTGGGGGGATGGGACTTTTACATGAACTATGCATTCAGTAGTATAAAAATATAATATCTTGAGCTAAGAAGCTATTTGGAGCATCAGCTGGTAGTTGTATAGTACAAAGTCCAATTAACCTAATTTCTAATCATAAAGTAACAACATTTTTAGTTCTTAAAAATAATGTAATTGGATTTATGAACTTACATGTTCTATATAAAACAGGAATCTGTTCAGTGGAGAGCTTGTACTTGCTTCTAACCCCAATGAGCAAAGGACTCCCTCTCCTACAAAGAGAAAACATGCAAGTTTATGAAGAGAAAGGTGCATACAAAGAAGTCAAAGGACATCTGTGAAACTTAAAGACAATATCCCATCTAGCTTCCTAAATAGGAAGATTCTAGGAAGATTCCCCTCAATGCTGATCCTAAAGCCATTACATGGCAGGAGTCATATAAGCTTGATTGTTTCTGTAAGATTCACCAAACATTATTATATGAATAAGTACCATATGCCTTGGTGATTCTTTCCCCACAAAGTACACCCAGGTAGAGGAAAACATATATGAACTAGTTGTTCTCCTTCCAGTAATCACAAAACAGCTTAGCACAGGCACCAATTTGAATACCATTTTTAAGCAAAGCTTACTCTGCCTCTGAAGTAAGCCAGCAATAAGCTCCAGTGTTCTTTACTATGGAAATACTGTTTCACCCTTTAGTCTTTTAAATTCAGAAACATCAACTATCACTACTGCACCTCTGAAACTGTAAAATATTAAGATAATTTTTTAATTTTATGGGTCAGATGCCACACTGAAGAGCTTATAAAAAAAATATGTATACCTCACAGGTATAAAAGACTAATTCACACACACCCAACACCTCAGATTACAAGTTTAGCTTCTCTTAATCCCCTCACTCCTAAAAACCCAAACCTGAACTACATATAGAATAGTTAATTTCAGAAGATGTTCTCCAGTTAGAGTGATGGTACAGCTGGCTTTTTCACAAATTTAATATAGTCCCATTTTAGGCCACAAAATGGGCTTTTTGGTTCTAGTATAAAAAAGTCTTTTTTAGCACTGCTACTTCACTTGCTACTTTAATATCTTTGCATTTCCTGAAAGTTGTTTTCCAAGTCATAAATAAAAGTAGAACTTATACAGAAAAAAACTTGTAAATGCTATGACAGCTATAGAAAAGTATTTGTTTAACCTATTAGTATGATGGCATTTTAGCCAACCTGAACATACTTACCTTAGCCTTCATTCAATATGAAATAAAATTGAACCATACCCTTTCCCTCCCCTTTTTGATATAGGAGAAATGTTAGCACACTCTTAATACAACTTTAGAAACAGAAGATACACCAAGCTTCTTTACTGACACACTGTCACAGATAAAAGAACTATGGGAATGTTTGTTAGTAGTACATTCTTCTGAGTGTGTCATTTGGACAATCTCCAACCAAAAGTGTATGTGCATGAAGCAAGAAAACATCATCTGATTACTTTCCACTGCCACCTTTGCATCCTCAAAAGATGAGTAGTCACAGCTGATTTATTAAACAAAATCAAGTTAAAGATGACATAAAATCAACACAAGCCTCTGGAAATTCTGTGACCTGCAGTCAGTACAGCTCAAATTAAGTTATATTTAACAGTCAGTTGAAGAGATGCTCAGCAGATGTCTACCTTCAGAGTTTTGGTTAATTAAGCACTTTAAACATCAGTATTCTAGTTTGGGGTTTTTTTTGTGGTTTTTTTTAAGAGATGTTAGCATTTTTTTAACCTAAAAAATGCACAAATTATGTATAAAACGGACTTTTACTAACCTGGTAGCAACAGCTTCACCTGGGTAATGGATGCTCTTGAAAACCAATGCAAAAGCACCTTCCTGGAAACCATGCAAACACAAGAGTGGAAAAAAATCCTAAACAACTTATCTCAATTAGTTGCATCTCATTAAACTGGGGCCCCTCTTCCTGAGGGGGCTGTAAAGGAAAGCTCTTTACTACTATCAGGAATCTCTTCCTGGAGGGCAGACTGTACCTTTAAAGGAATTGGTCATGGAACAGAACAAGCTAACATGCATGTAACTGCAACAGCTGAAAGATCAGGAAGTGAGCACTTAGCCTCTCTTTATAAATAAAACCAATATCTTCTAATGCAAGGGTTAAGAAAAATCTCCAAGATGTTACTCATAATCAACATGAAGACTGTTAGACGTTTACTTTTAGTAAGACTTTTAATGAGAATGTACATGTAGCTGCATTTTATCATGCATTTTCAGGTACAATTTTGGAGTCACTACTTCTAGTTTAAGCAGCAAACTCTCACTAATGGGGGGTGCGTGTTTAAAAAAAACCAACCAACCAAACAAACCTCTACCAAAAAAAAAAACCAAATCCACAATTCAAGAACAAAGCCAGGAACACACAACCCACCCCTCAACAGAATTAACACAGCTTGCAAACTTGAGGAGTATTCATTCCAAAAGCAGGAGTGAAAGCTCCCAGACCTTGCAAACAGAAGAGAGATGGTAACATTCACTCCTCTCGCAGGGACTGCAGTCAGACTACTCTGCTCTTGTTCTGCGGTCAGGTGAAGTCACCCTTCCCCTCAACCAGGTGGCTGCACCACTATTCCCTCTTGACCCATACAGGTCTTTACTTCGTGTGTATTCCAGCCCTGCTCTAGGGGAATGCCACAGAGCTGCTTTAGAGAGGAGAAAAGGGAGGTGAAAAGAGTGTAAGAAACTGCAGGGGGGGGGGGAAAACATCTGCCCAGAGACTAGGGCAGGAAACAAAGCAAGCTTTCTCCAAGTTTGCCATGCATCTATCGAAGTTTTTAAGCATTCACATACTAAGTAACAGTAGATTTCCACCTCACAGTTTGGAAACCAGCTATGCCACGAATCGGTACAGCTTGTTAGATCTATTTCCAAATATGGGAGCCAAGGCATATTATTAGAAAAACCTGAATCACAGCAGTGTTTTAACATGATCAGAATAGCCTTTAAGAACACACTGGCCTTTATGAAAGATTTCAACCCCCAGAGGCTCCTATTAATTTCTTTTAATTATGCTGCTTCATTAAAAAACTGCGATAATCTCTTGCTTATTATTAAAAAAAAAAGCAACACACCACCAAAAAAACCTACTGCTAATGCAATTTAAAGATTTACCATTGAAAAGCCTTTGAAGTTTCCAAAATTTTAATCTCATTTCTTCCTCCATTAAGCATTGTTTAAGAGGCCAAAAAGCATTATTTGCAGCACCTTCTAAAGAATCCTGCAGAAGATCTAAATGCATAAATGCAGCAATGCAGAATACTAAGGAACCCTGCAAATAGCTTGTACAGTAGCACAGGAAAAAGAGAACTTCCCACTTACCAACTGTTGAATAACTCTTTCTACCAAGGCTGAAAAACTGGTGTCCTCACTCTCTCTGTTGTCATACATGTATTTGATCAATTTGGGGATCGTTTCTGTATCTGTTTCAGATTCAAATTCATAGCCTTTGCTCTCCTGAAATATCATATAGAAGAGTAAAAAGTGTTTTCATCTTGAGGCAAGAAACACTGAAAAGCCTCTCAGCTGCCTCCCATCAGAAACTGCACAGTAAGACAGACTGCTTGGAGCATTACACTGGACTAGTGGATATATATCACTATAGACAAAATATAAAGACTTATTCTGTCATAGCTACTCTTTCAGAAATACTGTATGAAGACATGTAGTAAGACTTGCTTAGCATTTGTCAAGCAACAAGAAAAAGGAGGGAGCAAACTCCATACACCCTCTCAAAGAATTTGAGCAAACTGCTACTCTACTCGTAAGGACTTTGCATTTAGGATTACAAGAACATACTGCATTTCACCAGTTCCCGAGTATCTTTACTAGGCAGACTCCTTCACACTACTATTTTATAGAGGATATAAAGAAACTTGAATTCAGATTCCAACAGAGTAATGAAAGATCTGACAGTAGTTAGTGGAGCATTTACTTTCTAGTTTTAGAATCAAGTTGCCACAGACTCACCAGAAATTTTCTCAGGTCCTTATAATTTGTGATGATTCCATTATGGATAACAACAAACTCTAAAAGGAAAGAAATATATTCATGAGTAATGAAAAATTAAGATATTTAACTCAGAACACAGAATTAGAGGGAAAAAAAGCTTAGAAGTACACTAGAAACTACCTGCTATAGCTTTCAGACCTAGTTTATCTCAACATGGACAACAGAAAGAAGCTTACGAATTCTGACAGCATACAAAAGTTGTTCCAAATCATTAAGACAGTTTTAAACTACAACCAGTGGAACAGCACCAAGCCACTTCAAGTGAAAAACTCTTGATATGAAATCTCCCTTTTCCAGCCCAGACAATATTGACACATTTACATTTTCAGAGCCTTACCTTTTAAAACAAGAATGTTTTACTTTGACTAACACACATCAATTTTCAGAGAACAGATCTCATGAATCTTTCACACAGTTATTTTTGCCTCAGAAGAAGCTCTTTTATTGTGAAAGTGTCTAACCTAGATAGAACAGCAACAGCCTAGCCCTAGCGTAGCAAATAGATGCCATAACACTAGTAAGAACAGAGAACATAGGTACTATGTGTATTGAACCATTTCAAATTCATACAGTTCCAGAGTGCTGCAGAGATTACATACCATTCCTTTTATCTGATCTCTGAGGGTGACTGTTTATTGCACTCGGTACACCATGGGTCGCCCAGCGAGTATGAGCAATTCCAAAATGTGTTTCAAAATCTGCTTTTGAATCCAGGTCATCTTGTTCTATACACAAGAAATTCAGTTTACTGAATATTTAGAGTCGAGTCTCTCACACATACAACTAGTAAAACACTAAGAGAATTCTTAGAGGCAAAAATCTAGCAGTTACCTTCTGGCTTTCTTTTAAACTATTTGCTTTCTTGACATTACACTTCAGATAGTTCAAGCTACTGTGATTAAAAATTTGTTTGCCAAGATGAGCATTTTCAGTCAATACTAACAGTTATGCTAACAGACCACATTACTACAAATCATAATGCAAACGTATTAAAACCCAGCTTCAGTTCTTCACAGATGGAAGCACTGCATAGAGCAGATTGTGATGACGGCCAGCTGCTTAAATGGTTGTAAATTCTGTCAGAGTCCATGTCTCAATGTTTCAGCTACCAAACACAGAAATCATTTGAGTAAAGCACCAAGGAGGCCCAGGTCTTGAGCAAAGAAGCAATCAAAAGAGGGGAGAGTAGACCGATAATTTCACAGAACTATACCTAAAGATCAGCTTGCTTTTCAAGTGAAGATTTTGGTGGCAATTTAATTTTTTTACTTACTGTACAACTCTTCTTCCAGGGCCTTTACTTTTCCTCTTTTCTTAACTAGTTTGATGAACCTTTCTTTATCTTCATCATTATTTCCATCAATTGCCACTCCTACAGTACAGGACACAGTCACAGGTATTTAAAGCATGAAATACACTGGATGAAAAAAAAGACTGAGAAAATACAAGCACACCCTAGTGAAACAATTCTTTTTAAATTATCCTTCAAAGGGATATACTTGAAGTCTGTTGCTAGACCTGAGTGTGCTCAAATCAAACTAGATGAAGTCTATATCCACTGCGTAGATGAAAATATACGAGCCATCTCAAATTTTGCTTGAAGACAGACCGATATATTTTGCTTGATGAACTTAGCCAACTCAAATTTAAATACAAGTTTCATATTCCTCATCCTTTCACTGGGACTCACATGCACAAAAAAGCCTGAGGCACAAACTACATGACTCTGTATGGATGTCTTCTTCCTCATACCCTGTTTGCTTTGGTTACGTGTACTAAACCTCAACCACCATCTGATTACAGAACTAAATACCCAATTTAAAGTCTTGAAGAAAGTTGAAGAAACTCCAAGAATCAAGGTGATTAGTTCTGATCTTTTAATCAGCAGGATAAAAAAGAAAAATCCAACAGGCAGAAGTTGAAAGTACACCAAAAGTCACATAAGTAGCTATTAGCTGCTAAAATTAATTTGTTGAGTTAGTTTACATACCTGCAGAGTCATATCCTCTGTATTCCAGTCTCTGTAATCCTTTTATCAGGGTTTCAAATATTTCCTTCCGAGTCCGAGGCACTCTGTAGTTTAGATAAGCAAAAATTCCTGTTTAAAGAGAAAAGGAGAAGGGGGAAAAAAAGAAGCAAAGATTTTTTAAGAGTTTGCATCCCTTCAGACTCAATTTAAAATACTTTAAAACTAGTATCACAGAGAGGTCCTGGGGGACCCAACCTCCCATTTAGTACAATTCTTCCTATTGGGTTTTGAAATTTGGAAAGAGTTCAAACATAATAAAGGACTCAGGGCCCTCATTTTCACCATGCAACATATACACTTTCCTGGCCTGTTTCGCTCTCCTCATGTTACCCACCAAGAGCTAAACAGTTGAGAGAGTTTAAAAAATTTTTACTTTTCATGAAAACCGCAGCTGAAAATGGGAACATTGTGATCTATTTCATATCCAGACATTCAAAGAAGGAATATATTCACCAGCACCAACACAAGGAGACTTTTGTAATCAAAGTCATGGCCTTAAATACCCATGGGTAGGTACTAGGCACGACATCTATTTCTGAAAGGCTCCAGCTTAATCCTGTATACAACAGTCACTTCAGCAGGAAGAGACTAAGAGAAGAAAACATAAAGAAAGGGCAGAAGTCAAAAGGATAGGACAACAAAGGAAAGAAACAGAAGATACAAATACAGAGTCACCCAAAAAACAAGCATTCACTCTTTGCGCTGCCTCAACACAATGCTGCCTGCCAAACTCAACTCAACAGAGACATAAGATCGTTTGCTTGCCCCGTGTTACTCAGGTCAACTCTTACAGAGTCATTATAAGGAAAAACGTGAACTCACTTCTTGCCTACTCGGCAAACAGAGCCTGGAAGAGTCTGCAAGTCTGATCCCTCTTCTCTTGAATATACCAGTTAGTCATCAACCAAGAAGTGGATTTTTTAGTTTTTGGGTTGGCTCCCCCTCACTCCCATCCCTGCACAAATATTATTTTTTTTTTTTGGAAGGCAAAAGTACACAAGCATTTTTTTTCATTAGAAGGAGTTTGCGGGATGTTGTTTTATTTTTAGAGAAGGTGTAATAAAAAGGTCACCTGCAAAGGGAAACACAACCATTCCTTTTCTCTGTCTACTGCTCTTCCTGGGACTTCTACATTTATAAGGATAGATTAGGCCCTTTTATTAACTCTTGCAGATCTGTACCCCAATAAAACAGAAACACCTAGTTTCACTCTTTCAAAAATTTCTTCAAGCAACAAGTCAGGACTAGAGACTACAGTTAGCAAAAAAAACAGGACTCTGAGCTCAACAGATAAGCAGTTCAGACCAAGAAAGTGTTTTAAATAGAGAAAGCCTTTGTTTGAAATTTAACACCCTCTTCCCCTTCAATTAAGGCTTTTGAACTGTAAATGGCTGTAGTAAAGAAGCTATTACAATGATACACCAATAAATCTCCCTTATAAATATTGTTGTGAATTTGGTTACCCCACTGGATTTAAGCCATTAATGCTGTTAATTTGACAGAGAGACTAAGAGACTATTACATTGGTCTCTGAATTTATCTTGGAAGGATTAAAGGGCAGAAAATGCTTTTCTTCTACAGAAGTGAGATTTATGAGGAGCCCAGCCTAATTATTTGTAAAGTATCCAACATTAACGGAGATATTAAGACAATAGTTGCATTTGAAGAGGTATTTGGGAATTTGAACAGCTAAACACTTTCTTTGCGGACACTTTGAAAAATAATGTTTCCAGTTACATATAGTCACGTTAGACTGAGAGCTTGTTGATCATTTTTCGAGACATTTACGGTTTTCTGGCATTAACCATGAACCTCAAGAGCAGTATTCTTCAATTTCTTCAATTCAAATTTCCCAACATCATTCCAAAACATTGCTACACACCTCATTTCAGATCCAGCTCTACTTTCTAGGCCAGATTTCACAATGTATTTGAGACGCATCAGCCTTGCATGTTCCATGTGGCATCTTTGACTACACAGAGCTCCAGGAAGAACCTTCCTTCGGGACAGTCCTTACAATGCTACCACTGTGCTGCAATTGTTAAAAAGAGCCTTGTTTCCAGGGAACTGTAGCTGTGCTGCCACACACGTGAATTAGAAGACACAGAAGTCACCAGAGGCCATTTACAATGAAAGCAAAAGCTGCAGCCTGACTTCTCAAGGAATATATTATAAACACTTTCAGTTAAAGGAAACGAATCTTACTCTCAGCACTGTTTCTCTAGTACTTTTCTCTTTCATGATTTACCCACTTGCGTATTTTCTTCCCTACTCCGTCATCTTTTTGGCTAGATTTAAAGCATATTGCTCAACTCATGTAGAAACAACTCTCGATAAAGGCTTCTTGCAGCTTAATTCCTTCTGGAAGCAAACCAATATGACTGAATCTTAGTTGAATCATACTTGTGATAAGAGAATTTTGTGATGCTCACAGGTTACTTTATAATGGCCTCCACAAACCATTAGATGCCATTTCCAGAGCTCGCATCTCTCCTCCCCAATGAGAACTCAAGCAGTCTCTTAAGCTAATGCAATACTGTAGTGATAGGTACCAAGTAAGGTAATGTTTATTTGTCAGCACAACATTAGCAATGAAATACTTTCCTAAGTCATACATACATATAATCCAATGAAGGCATTTAAGTGTTTTTCTAGGGCACTGCTCTCTTGAACCAAATGCTAAATCTAGTTTATAACTTTCCATAATTACAGAGTTTGCATAGAAGCATGAACTAGGTCAATCATGTGGCCTACCTTTAGAATCAGATAGATACTCAAAACAGAAACAGAAGGTTGTTAAAACATTACTAAAACCAGTATTAATCAAGTGCAGACACTGAAAGCAAGACTCTCCCTTTACCTACATATACAGACTTTAGACTTTAGCCTTTCCCTTCCAGGACTGCAAGCAGAGCATCAAGAAAAGGAAAAGTACATTGATTATTTTTTTGTGGGAAAAATCCACAAGAACTCTTGCAATTGCGAGACTTCACCAAAATCAAGAAGGGGGCAGCCTATACTTGAAGTTTGAATGAAATGGATTTCTTTCTTTTTTTTATAAAAGGATGCCTCTACTGTGGTAAGCACATTGTTGATGCCAGAAACTTAGCTTTCAGAAAGTCCCAGTCTCAATTTCATATCCTGATGAAAATAAAATAGCTAGATCATCAGTTTAAGAGCATCTTACTTGGTTTTTAAACCTGCATACCTTTGCTATAGTCTTCTTGCATGTGAGTGGGATAACATCTCAACTTTGTTTCCTAAAGAGCATGTTTATGGCAGTATTTAATGACCTATGTATTTTCAAAACAGAAAACAATGCGTTTAAATCCTCATGTGCTACCTGAAGTCAAAGAAAACACAACCGGACATATTTTCAACACTTAAACCTGTAAAGATACACAAAAATAAAAACAAAACAAAGTAATTCAGAAACTGTTGGTTGCAGCCTCAAGAACTCCTGCACTTCATACAGCAGATCAGCATAGCAAGGAAGATACAGGACATCTTTCATGATAGCAAATGTCATGTGTAAGGTCTCCACATGTTGATGGGAAGAAAACTAGCACTGCTTTCACGGCACTTCATGAACTGCTGCTCCTTTGCCATTTCATACTGAGTCAGTCACTCCACCCCAAGCCAGACGTTTTACCAAACTCATTTAACACTGTTAACACCCTCGTTTCCCAATCAATATACAGCCCAGATATGCTAAGTTTCTGATGTTACCATTACATGTCTCACTGCTTAGTGCTTGCCACCAGTATCTTTGGTTTGCTTAGGCACTGAGCCAAGTCTCTCACCTGAAGGGCTTTTGTTTAGAAGACACCAAGTTTGTCTCATTGATAGCAACCTGAGAGTCACATTGGAGCTCAAAAAATATCACCTCGTGTTTCCACTCAAGTGAAAGAGGCTTACTGGACTCCTTGCTCTTTCTGAGGTTACAGCTAAAAAGGATGTGGAGGCAGGAAAAAGATATCTAGCTCAGAAAGTACATTTTTGGGAGCAGTAACTCAACTCACTTTCAGTCTGCATCTCACAAAAGACGTTTTGTTCATGATGGTGAAGAAGTACAAGAGCAAATTTTTCTACTGCCAACAAAAGTATCCTTCCAGACTTGTGAGGAGGTTTCAGTGAAGGGGTAGGTAAAGTTTCACGAAAATTTCCTCCGTAACTAAAATACATTGCATGAGCAGCCTCTGGACCTGCACTTGGATTTTAATCTGATCCAAAGCATACCTAAGCAATTGTATACACGAAGTAGGCATTATCTTCACCATCTTATCTTTATTAGACAAAGGAAGTTGAATAAACTCACATCAGCTACGAATTAAGCTCCCTCACAGCCTTTGTTCGAAAACCACAAACTCTTCCTATCGCCGCAGTTGGGAACTGAGTGACAACCAACCCCTACTCCTGGAAGAGCAAAGACGGAGCCAAGCGCATCAAGCGGCCTGTGCATCAGCCAAAGCAGCGATCGCTGGGGCACCTGGACCAGGAGGAGAGAAGGTTTACGAGGCAGCCAAGACAGCCCCGGAGTAGCCGGGCGGTGGTCACGGGACGTTTTCCGATCACAGGACCTAGGGACAAGCCGCCGGACGCGGAGGGGACGGAGAGACGAAGCTGTGGGGAAGAGAAAGGCAACCGCCTTTCCTTGGGAGATGGGGGCGGACGGAGGAGCTTTACCTTTTACCTGCCATCACGGCAAGAGCCACAAAATGGATACGGCGGGGCCAGTCCCGAAGGAACCCGCTGCGGGGGGGGGGCAGCGCCGGCGGGTCTCCGCAGCCCCGGGACCCGCTGTCACAGCGGGGCAGCCCGACCCCCCCTCAGTTCAGGGACAAAGCGGCCCTTGTTCCTCACCCCGGCCGACGAGTCGACCGGCCCCGGCCCGCTTTGTCCGCGGGGGCACCTCGCTCCTACCAGCGACCCCCCCCCCCGCCGCGGCCGGTGGAGACCCCCAGCTCCGTCCCGCCCGCAAAACGAAGGGCTGTGGCGGCGGCGGGCCCGGGCCGCCCACGGCCCCCGACGGGCGGCAGCCGCGGCCCCGTCACTCACCGCACATGGTCGCGCCACACGGTCCTTCCCGCTGACAGGAAACGCGGCTCCCGCCCGACGGCCTCGCTCAGGGACTGCCGCCTCCCCGGCCGCCCCGGCTCTTATAGTGCGGCCGGCTCGGCCCCTGCCTCCCTGCTCATTGGCCGGGGAGCGGGCGCTGGGGCCGCTCCGCCCGGGGCCCACAGCGGGTGCATGGCGGGGGCAGAGCCCCGCCGAGGAGGCGTCGCGGGGGCGGGGGAGGGAAGAGGGGTGCCGCGGAGCTTCGCGCCGTGCCCCCGGCCCAGCCCTGCCTGGCCGGTGCGACCCTTCCAGGGGCCAGTGAGGGCTGTGGCAAGCGGTGGGGTATCCCGGGCTCCGCAGCCGGAGAATCCCGGGCGGGAGGGGAAGGAGTCCGCCCTGTCAGGGCAACGTGGCCGGGCCTGAGGCGGAGGAGCGGGGCAGCCCCTCTCCGAGCTTGGCAGGGGAAGGCATGCCCCGTTTTTCAGCCTTTTCGGCCAGAAATATTTAGAAATACACGCTCAGCAGCCAACTTCATCTGCGCAGGCAGGACCGAGAGCACCTGCGTTCGTGCTCAGCTGAACGAGAGCCAAAGGCGAGGGCCATCGGCCTCTGCCTGAGGGAGAGCCCTTCCCTGCAGTAGCAGACGAAACTCGTGGTCAGTCTGTGTGGTCTCTTCCATTTACTTGGCAAGAGAAAAACTGCAGATCGGCTCCAGGAGCCTCCTCCGGCCTCTTCTTCCTGGGCTGGGTGCTTTTCTGGGGGCAGACGCCATGAGGATGAGGAAGGCCCGAGGATGAGGAAGGTTGTGAGGAAGGCCACAGGCCCCGGCCTGGCCGGCGTCGTCTGCGGGGCACACCTCAGCGCAAGTTCAGTCCTGCAGATGTGACCCGTGCAGCAGTCTCAAGATTTACCTTCTAAAGAAACTTGCCATCTCTTAATCTCAGGGAGCCTCCTCCAAGCAAAGGGAACGGTGGCTTCTAAAGCGAGTGCCTTGCAGCGTGCTGGGACTGCAGGAATTCACAGAAGTAGCTCAAGCCTCTATTTGAACAAACAGGATTATTTTTAAAAATACATGAAGTTTTATGATGATTCAGCCTGCTTATAGTTTCTTCTTCCTCATAAAAAAGCACCAGAATATTTCATAGAGATTATCCTAGTTATCTCATACATAGAGTTATTGAAACTCAAGCGCAAGGTGTCTTATTTAAGCCGGATCTTAAGAGCTCATTTCTCTCGCACTTCATTTTGTAGGTCATTCTTTACAGAAAGTAGTGGTTCCTTCAAACTTTGTCACTTTTTCCTCTTGATGGAGAGGTTGAATGAAGGATAAAGATCGGAACATCAACATTTCAACTACAAAAAAACTACTTTTTAGGTTTTTTTGTCATTTTTTTGTGCCACTTTAAGAAAGGGAAACTATGTCTCAATTTTAAGGCAAAAACCTAGATTTAAAATATTTTCAAGTCATAAAATTAAAGAAAACTGTTAGAAATTCTGCTTTAAATTAGTTTACAGGAAGGAATAAAGTGTAGTTTTTACTGCCTGTGTGAAACAGCTATGCACACCACGCTCCATAAAAACGACTTTGTTTTCCTTCCCCCTTTCCCCCAGAATAAGACCAAACAGGCCCATGGTTCGTCACCATTGCAGCCCCAGCTCTGTCACTGACCTGCTGTGTGACATCAAGCAAGTCATTTTGACACTCAGTTCCAGTTTGTCTTGCCTGTTTAGGTAACTTTGCTCCTCCTCTGAAGCAATCTCTGATGTTGTTTCCCCCAGTCCGGCCCAAGCAAAGGGAGAGGTTCCTAATCTCAGCTATGTGTGTTAAGTAGCATTGCTATTTATATTAAATTATATACAATAAAGATAAACTTTTTTGCACCCTGTGCAATGTTCAATTTTACTAATGAGTGGTGCAGACAGTAGGAAAGAAGCACTTTTTTTTTGTTAACATCACTGCAATACTAATTGCCAAAGCTCACGAGGCAGAGCCCAAAATTTCACTCATGCAAGACATTTCATGTTTCCATGTGACATTCCCAGGGAGAAAACTAAAGGAAAATGATACTTGACTGCAAGTATGAACTACATTAATTAGTGGTCAATGTGTCACTTTGATAACTTATCAGTCAACATTTCCCAGACTCATCTGTCTGACGCCATTTGGCTTTTTCATGACTTTTTGGAAGTGTATTAGAAAATACACTAATTGTATTTACTGGTGGGTTTGTTTGGCTGGAAGGGACAGATTTTACAGCACTCAGATGAGATGATCAAACTGATCCCATCTCACCTTAAAACTTGTTAAAGTCTAAAAGCCAAAATACATTAAAGTATCATCTTACCATATTAAACACAATAAGGATATAGCAATTCTGCTGTACTCTGGAGAAGTGCTCTTCTCAGGAGACCATTAAAAAAACCAACACAGAACAGATAGCAGTTTTCACAAAGAGTTTGTAAATTGAAGGTTGCCATTTTCATGCTATAAGAGACCGGCATCTGAGAAGGAACAAGGAGGTAAATTGATGCAACTTCCCACGGAAGTCTGAACACGAATCTGAAGTGATGCTGTAAGGATCAGGAGTTTTTGCCCAGCTATATCTGTCTTTTTTCTGTCTTTGCACAAGTGATCAAAAATAGAAGTAGGAAATAATAGGGTACAGTATAGAGACTACTGTATCACTGTTTTAGCATCAGGTAACAAGGAAGTTGCCTGGGGCACCATTAGGCAAAGGCAAGGAGCAATGAAAATCATTCAGGATGTGGTTGGAAAGAAGAGGAATTTATGCTTTGGCGCTCTCTGAGCCTAATGCAGGTACTAGTTCTTACAGCATTTATGGTCTGCCCTGAAAAGCAGCCAGCAGCATTTTAAGGACAGATATTTCAGACTGCATTTGCATGTTCAAGAGATTCAGATACATATCTAAATACCTTGTTCTGTTCCGTCCTAGACACCAAAGGGGACTGAATTTCCTGCTGAGGAGTTTTAGTAAATTCGGTTGTCCCAGTGAGTAAAAGGATCAAAATTCTCTCGTTAGTAAACAGGGGCAGGAAAAAAAGTAGTAGTGGGTGTGAACTGCAAAAAGGAAGAACTGTGATAAATATCAGGAAAAAATTAGGAGGGACAGTTATGCAATAGAACAGGCTGCAAAGGTGGGTGTGTGACCCTTTCACTGGTGACACTGCTGGAATAGACCCTGTCCTGTGAGGCATGGCTAAAGTGAATGATCTGTGTATGGTGCGAAGGATCGTGGGTGACCAAATGGAAGTCCCTTCCAATTCAGCACTTCTATCATTATAGCTGGGTTATAAAACTCCATTTAAATTACCCTTTTTGGACAACTGGTTGAGTGGCTACTGCATTTTCTGAGAACTAATAGCCTGTTGCTGGATTCAGACTAGAATACGCAGCACGAGTTCTTATATTAACAATGACAGTTCATTATTTTAGTTTTATATATATAAAAGAAAGAAATAACAAGCTGGAGAAAAGGAACACTAGGAAGGATTCCCTTGAAGAGTTTTTCTTGCTGCAAATGTGAACGTTGAGACACCAAAAGCAGCCATTGTACATTACAGATCATCCTCCTCCTCAACTAGACTCCTGTGCTTCTGCAATTTTTATGTATTACTCCCAATAAAAATACTTAAAACATTGAGAAAAGCTGAGCACTCTCATCACCATCACTTTAATTTTAACAAAATGGGACAGAGTTATTCCCTACCAAGGCTCTCAAGAATATTCAGGCTGCCAGCTTGGTCTGGATTTCTCTCCGATTTCTTCCCAGTCTGACAATGGTGACTGCTCTTAAACAGGAGTCACTCCAGCGAAGCTGAATTTCACCAGCAGAAGAAAAAAAATATATAGAGCTGACCTTGCTGGCATTTGAAGGAGGTCGGGCTGTGCATGGCATAGTGCCTGTGTGCTTCAGGACAGGACACAGCTACGTAGGAAAGGCCGGCCACCCTCTGCATCCACCTCCGCTCCACACTGAGTTTTAAAGATAATTGGCAAGTGCCTTTGAAGTGAAGACAGCAACACCTTTCTTCTGCTGAGAAGTTCAAAGGAGAGGAAAATTTCTTTGTTATATTGATGGTTCTCTCAGTGGAGGTGTCAACTAGCTGTTCACCTAGGATCTGTCTAGAACTAAGGAGTTGGTATTTTCAGTTTAAAAGTACATAATAGTAATTAACAGCTTTTCATTTGAGAACGGGAGAGTTAATCATCATTTGTCACTGTCAGACAGCTGTCTTTGAAATGCTAAAAATTATGTGTGTTAGGAGGAGTTACACGTAAATGTGAATCAACGTCATACCTATGATAGGGAATTAAGTAACCATGATTTAATTCAATGATGGCTTTTCAGCTGAATTGTCATGATGAGCATGTGTATTGTAAAACCAACCTGGCTAATTAACTAGATTTGAAATACTTTAAAAACACAAAGGCACATTTAGTAATAATTCATCTAAAGCATTACTTTTTAAACAGCATTAAGTGGTTTCCTAAGTTATTGATGTAAATTCCGTATAACAGGAGCTGCAAATAAGTTAATGGGAAGTGTCAGGGAGAAAAGGAGATGTCTGGAAAACTGTGTGGATCTTTCAAGCAAGCTAGCTTTTGGTGCTGGATTAATTTCTCAGCCTTCTGTGTGGTCTTTTAGGTCAAGAGTGAGAAGTGTTGACAAAGCAATACAGGTATCTGTATACCTGCCCTCCCCTGCCCCATTTCTGGGGATCAGGACCATCCACACAGTATTTTTCATAAATACAGAATTTCCACAGATTATGTGGGGTTGGAGGGAGTAAAGCTAGCTACCTAAAATAGCTGGGGAAAGCACGCCCATGTAAGAAGTCAAAAAGCTTAAATTCCAAAGATAAAAAAAAAAACATTTCAAAAATCAGTTCTTTCCAGTATACCCCAAATTATGGCTTCGCTGAAAGTGTTTGAATAAGGAGCTGATCTTAGAATCAAACAGGTACCACAGCTATTGCATATGGCTCATACAGCTACATCACACCACAGGACTGGCCACAGCATCACCTTTCTTTTTGACTAAAGGAAAGCCTCACACTCCTTCCCCAGCTCCCGTAGAGCCCTCCTGGCAGCAACCGCCCTCCAAGTGCAGTAATTCGGCACTTGCCAAGCTACACTGGTTCATTCAACACCAGAGAGCTGGGTGAAGTGCAACTTCTGCATTGTTCTGGTTAATTTTAAGCATATGAAGCTGGCTTGCTATTTTGGTAAGAACAATTTCATTCTGTTCTTCTCTTCATTTGTTTTCACAGCTTTAATACTTCAAGGATTTAAACTGGCCTTTGAAAGGAACACCTCTGAAGCTAGAAAATAGTTTCGCTGCTGGCTGCCCTCCGGTTTGCCCTTTAGACAGTTCTCTGGCAAGGAGCTTCTGATTTTGCAAATCAAAAACCCGCTGTTTTGCAGAACATATACCTGTACTCTCCACAAAGTAAGGCAAGGGGATGTTAAATAACAGTCCAATTTTCTCCACCATCTCACCCCCCAACATTGGTTCTGCCACCACTGCCCAGCGAGAAGCTGTACGGCAGCAACTGGAAGGAGCTAGAGGGAAGCAAGGTGCTGGGAATATGAGTTGCTTCCATAGAGCTCCAGTTATCAGCAGTTCTAGACTAAAAGAAAACAAATGCTAATTTCTAAAAGCAGCCCATATAACGAGATGCATCCGGCTTTACCTCACATGTTCAAATTTGCTGTCCCTACCACTGCCTTCTACAATCAAGACAGGCATCAAAAGATTATGTGCTGGGAACTTAAACACTACCTCTCTTCCCCCTTTTCTCCCATTTGTGATTAAAATAAATAAGTGGGAGAAGCCAGATTCAAGATACAGCAGTAGTTTTTAGGACTGGTGTATTTAACATTGCAGCTGCAGTGTTACTCTTTATTTAAAAAGAGGCTGAAAGTAAAGTGCCTTATGCCCAAACACCACTAAACAGGTGACCAGAGATTCCCCAGCTTTAATAAATACATCAACAGTTATGATAGATAGGCGATGCTATTGTTTAGCAACTGATAAATGAAGGAAAGTCATCTCACAGCAGGGTTATTTTCAGTCCTGGAGTCACAGTTATTGCACTGGTACTTGCTCTTGCTTACAGTTTCTATATTTTTCCGTTTGGAATGCTTGACACAAATCACAGCTACAGCTTCTTTAAGTTGTTTTTGTAACAGCTTATGATCTTGTTCTTTTGGCAGCTTATTCAAAGAAAGATGGCATAAACTATGCTTATATAGAAGCTTTCATTTTCTTTCACTGCCAGTTAACGACTCCTCTATATCTCTGTTTCTAGAGTTTTGGGTTATTAGATCTGCCATAATCTACCAGTTGTGAAAATCAGGTTTGGGCACATCTGTGTTGGTAGAAATAAAGACATTGCACATAGGGGATTTCAGGATAACATTTCTACCACCAGCCATATGCAAAACCAGTTCAGTTCTTGTGCAGTTCCTCTGTACTAGGGATTAGGAAGCACCTAAGAAGAAATGATGCAGGGCATCAATTTGTTCACTACATACATAGTATTGCTATAGGACAGGGTGATGGAAACTGCTGAGTAGAAGTTGATAAAATAACAGAAACAAAATGCTGTACAACCTATGACAAGTGTGCAGGATGTTAACCTTACGTTAGCATGAAATGGAGGAAAAGTTGTGCAGTGACATGGCAGATCCCCCACTGCATCACCTAGAGTGCACATCCCACACCGACCCGCCTCTGCTGCTACCGCCCCTCAGTCAGGCTCATGTCCAGCTGTAAACCTATTCCCTGACAACTTCTGCAAACGACACAGTTAAACAACTGTTATGACCAAGCTATGAATTGCACTGGTTTACTGCCAGTAAAAATTCCTTGTATTTTCCACCCTTTTTTTTTTTTTCCAAATATAGATTTCCCTCCTATTAAGCATAGGATGTTTGTGTTACAGTAAAATTAAAAAATCTCCTTTGGTGTTCACTCACTCAGATGGGCTCTACCTACTCCTAATAGCTCCAATTACTGAACAGATTTAGAACCTAATGTTTAGGGTATCCCACGAGATGCATGATAGGATGACATCCCCATGGGGATGTTTATGCTGTTGCACTGTAAAGTTGCCTTTGGCAACCAAAGTTGTCATTGGGCTATCATTATTTTGGTGTGAACACAGCAGATGAGGTAAGCTGTAGGTTAACTGAAAGCAGGAAATTCAGTTTTGAAGCAAAACATTATCCTCAACTTACCCCATCACTGTATCTAGGCAAGTGGGAGACAAGATGATGTTTTTTATCCCTGGAATGTTTTTTTCCGAGGCACCTTCTTTGATTGTAAAAGTAGTATTTCCACTTTCAAATGTGTTGCTTTGAATTGTGTGCTGAAACTGAGCACACATTTCTTAAATGCTTTCTACCTCTTCTGCAATTTAAAGAGGAAAAAATATACTAAGTCCCTATAACCTGGACAAAATTTAGGGAAGAATTTGGAGGGGGGGGAGAGGGTTGCCAGAAACCAAAGAGGATATTTGTTTTCTGTTTTAGTTACATCTTAAAATGAAGTGGGTTTACTCTTAAGAAATATTCTCCCTCACTCATAGCATTTAATTTCAAGTCACATCTGAAACCTTTTTTGTATGCTGTACATTTTGACAGCGAAGGCAGGCAGTTTTCAATTCAGTTGACCAAAAGTGGCTGGCAAACTTGAAACCGAAACAGCTAAATCCCTTATTTGTACAGCTGCATGCACCAGACTCTCCTCCACCCCCCATAAACGATCATGCTGCAGGACATCAACTCTATGTCACGGCAGTTACCACCAGGTTCTGCAGCACGCAGATGGGACAAGCACAAGCCTCTTCTGGCTTTATGAGCTATAAAGGTTCTGCCCATGTTTTTGAGGGAAGTACTGCTGAAGTTTTCTAACTATAGCAATGTTTAAACTGGTGCTTGTACAGCTACACACGTGGCATTGCCATAGCCTAAGAGAGCATCTAAATGCAATACAGTCAATTCAGGTTCAGAGCTTGGCCTCAGATATGTTGTTGTAATACAGTTTGATTACATTTTAAATTAACTCAAACACAGTTAGGTGTTGAATTAAAGGCATGAAACGTCCAACACTTATCAGGAGTATGTGCATTTATAAATCCACCTGGCATGAAAATTTGAGATTACTTCTAAGCAACCTAAATGAATGCAGTTTTAACTTATATGTGCTAAAAAAACATAAGTTCATGAGAAATTTTCAAATAAGGAACCATTCTATTTTATATCATTTATCTTCTGAGTTCATTTACAACAAGCAGCACTAAAAGAAGGCAGAAGGAACAGCTTCAGTTGTCTTGCATCTGCCACTGGAGTTGGAACATGAATTTCCCTGCTGGGAACCAAAGGGAAGAGTGTCAGTTCACAAGCAAGCACCAGCAGCCTTGGCACTAAGTACCAGATATTTGCTACTTTAGCTTTGCAGTGATTTCTATGAAGTGTCATTTGCTTTTTGAACTGGGTCATGCTAAGGAAATCCCAGCTGAGAGTCTGCCTTTTCCAAGAAATGGAGGATTATCATCTGCGATAATTACACATTCCAGTTTACAGGGGGAAAAAAAATCCAGTTTTGTTTTCTCTTAGTCACATTGTGTACTGGCTGCCTCAGAGCGAGAAGCACAGATGTTAAGTGAAATAACAAGTTGCAGCACCTTCTCTACATTATAGATTAGAGATGAGGGCTGCCGAAGGGTTAGCTAGTTCTTAGCTCCAACTGGCAGGAGTCATCGTCCTGTCCGGATATGGGCAAAGCTTTCTTATGATGTGACGTCTGCTTCAAGGCTGCTGTGACACATTGAATCTGCTCCCCCCATGTCTGCATAGGAGGGTAACATTTAACTCAGCTTGGAAATCCAAGAGGACTAAGAATAATAAGAAGAAACAGAGATATTTTTTTTCTTTTTTTTAAACAACCAAGTCTCCCAATCCCAAAGATGTTTACCTAAGACTTTTAAAGTCCCAGGCAAAGTAGTCTTGTGAGCCTGTTTTATGTAAGGCTTAAAGGATTTCCCAGACTGTAGGTGCATGTAAACCACCTTGGCATTCATGAGCAATACAGCTTCCAGAAGCTCACATTGAAATATCCTTTATAGCAGATTCACAGCATGTGCTTAGAGATTTTAGCAGGAGAGGTTTCACATGCATGTTTTCTTTCTCCACCTCTCCTTTACTTATTGAAAAGTCGGCTCTCCAAAGCCTTATTATTTGTTATTGTGTTGCTTGTGCTTGTCAGAAAGCTGTTGGCCCTGGACCAGAGCCCAGCCTCTCCCGTGGCTTAGCATCAGAGGAGTGGAACAAGATAGAAATATTTGTTGTCTAAAGGATACTGGGAAGTAACATGGCAGGGAAGGGTGGCTCCTGGGGCAGGCTTGGGGCACAGGACCTCAAGGAAAACACTTGAGAAATGAGTTGCCAGGAGCTGGGACAAGGCCATTGCCCCCCCGCCCCAATTGGGCGAGCCTGGAGCAACAAATCTTGATGGTGGGAATGGATGAAAACCCTCCCAAGTGGAAGAAACAGATAGGAGACGGAGAAGGGAGAGCTCAAAGCAGAACCTGGCTAAGAGCTCTGTGCCAGGGCTACAGGCTGGCAGTGGGGCTGGTGCCCGGCTCAGGAAGGCTGCAGCACTCCTGTACTTTTACTCATGCAGAGTTTTTCACTCCCCCCAAAATATTTCCACCTCCAGCTTCTTCCAGGCAGCCACATTATTGAAATGCTGCTGTCTGCTCTCATTAAGTACCCAGAAAACAAACTCATCCAATAAAAAGTGCAAGCACAAAACTCCACCTTTCCAAGACACAGCGTCTCGTTATCAAAGAGCTTCGTTCCCGTCCAAGTTGGAATGTCACTGGTTAACATTCACCATGCAGTTTTTATTTCTGTGCAAGGTTCTTGTGTAGGAGAAAAAGATCCTTGTAAGAAAAACTACAGTTTGAACTCTTCAGCGAATAAATTAACATCACTTCTCCCGCCTCCTCCCCTTTCCTTTACGAGGTTAGCACAACTGCAGTCGTTAGTAGCAAGTATCATGTTAGCGTTCTCCAAATAAACCTGAATTCCAGAGAAGCTCTTAAGAGCTCCTCTTCTCATTAAAGATTTGCTGTCACAGAGAAGGCAAACCAGGAAAAAGAAATTCATAAGTGATTTTTCTGTCCAGTCACTTCTTTGGTGAAAAAGAGCAAAGAAACTCTTTCACACCCCTCACTAAGAATTTTCAGCTCTGTTTGCTTTGACTTCTTGTAGCTAAGCCAAGGAATAAAAAAAAAATAATAAAAAAAACCAACCCACGTCTGAAAATTTCCACTAATGAATTCCAGACTTCTGGACTGCAAAACCATCTGCTTTCTCCCAAGTCATGTTGTCAACAACTGAGCACAGCTGTATGAAGGGCAACAAAATATTATAGTTACTTGTGTTTCTACACCCCCAAATTCGCAGGCTTATTGAAGTACATTAGAGAAACTCACTAGGTTCAACGCAAGGCTTTATCACCACCCTTACCTTTGCAAAAACCAGCAATATTATCCTGATCACATTGGGCAGACAGGTTACATAGGTGGCCTGTCTTCATTTTTTTTTTGCAAAATCTTATGATAAAGAGCCAATGGATGACAAAGCACACTACCAGGGTTTTTATCTTTTGACCTGAGAGGCAGGAATTGGGATGCTGTATATTAATGATGTTAAATAGCTCAGTTTCTCCTGTTGTACCTGGGCAGCCCAGCAGCACTCAAGGAGACAGAATGCATGTAAACAAGAAGAGGCCCCATTGAGTTTATGGTGTCCCTCAAAGCAAATCATTGCATTAACGTTGTAAACAATCGGCCAAATTCTTTTGTCCAGCTCTGAGGCCATCACGGACATCCATCTACAAGTCTGCTAATGACTGTGTGCAGCGTAAGGGCAATAGCTTGGTTTGCTGCCTGAATGTCCTTCTGCCACCTTGCACCACCCGCTGCAAGAACAGCAACCGTCACCCCCATTGCACCCATTTGATGCAAAGAACCTGATTAAAGCATTAGCACTAAAACCTTTTCTCTTTTGAAAAATAGTATAGGATCTTCAGTGACTTCAGGAGGATCAGGACCACCTTTCTGTGCCTTACCTGCAGGCACCAGCTCCAGCAGCAGAGGGTTCCTGGTCACGCGTCAGGCGTTGTTTCAAGGCAAGGGCATCATCACTGAGAGTCGACAGCAAAAGCCCCAGCCTGAGCCAGCCTCTGCCCGTCTGCTCTCAGTAATACACAGCTTCCCACCACAAACCACACCAGGCAGCCCGATGCTCTTCTTGAATAAGGCAAGGGTTTTATCTTTTGCCTCTGGAAGGTGATTTCTAAGTACAATTTCTACAGACACATACAGCTGAAGTGACTGCTTCTTACCTTCAGCCCAGTAAACATATCCTCACGAACTGTGGAGGCAAATATTGTGAGGCAAATAAAGTTTTAGCTAAGTCTAATTCTGGTACCTTTGAGAGCTCCATCTCAAATTTTTCCTTAAAAAGTCCTAGATGCATTTAATTTTTAAAGAAACACAAACCAATTAATCAATAGAATTAATATAGCAATTTCAATCCACTAATAAGAGGGCAAGGAGAGCTGATGCTATGGAAGGCTTCCTACATGCTCCTTTATTCTCTGGGCAAGCCCCTAGAATGCTTTTAACTTTCAAGTTTCCTCACTTCCTTTCTCACAGCCTTTCTTTTAACAAGGCACAGGGGAAACAAAAGCTTTGAGATAGACATTTAGAAACTAAACCCACATATTTAACATAGAACTTGTCAAATATTTCAAGTCAGAATACCCAGCAATGCATAAATAGCTTGCACTTCAATTGTTACAGCCTGTCTGAATATATTTTTTCCAGATAAACTGGGAAAAGGCACAACTCAGAACAGAGCACATCTTTCCTCCTAGGGACAGAGCTCCTATAAATTTCCATGAACAGGCATAAATGCTATTTCAGTTGTTTTGCAGACTAACAAAATCCAAAACCCCATCCTAGCCTTCCTCTCCCTACTCTGTTAATGAAGTAAACCATAGGTTATTCTTTGCCTTGAACTTGGTATGTCCCTATTTGGCTGCTAATACTGAACCAACTTAAGCTTCCTCCTTATCCTTTAAACTGATGGATCGAAATGTACAAAAAAGAAATAAAAATCACTTCTCCTTCGTAGGCATAACCACTCAGATACAACTGGGAGGTACAGGAAAAGAAGTAAAGACTACAGCCCTTAAATATAGCCAAGGGTCACTCACAAGTTAAATTCAGCCCTATGACAGAGTAATTTACCTGATCTACACCAGATGAGAGCAGCTGAGTTAATTCACAGATGGAGACTATAAGCTTTTCGAGAAAAAATCCCAAATACAGAGCAGCTTTGGGAATCTTAGTTCCATTTTCCATTTCCTTAAAATAGGTGACAATGAAGCTGGAGCCTATTTCTTCCTTTCTTGTTCAGACTGGTGCTTTCTTGGGTTTTATTGCTTCTTATCAGCTCTGGGCCAGGTGGTCACTTAACTTTACCCAAGCCTAACTGCTGGCCTCAGGGAGTCCCTTCCCTCTGATAATTTGCATCCAGTACCTCTGTGTCTGCTTACACTCCTATCTGTCTGTTTTCCTTAGATAGGCAATCAGCTGCTAGGAAAATTCCTAAGAAAGCAAGTTTTTATTGCCAGAAGTTTCAAAGCACAGAAGTATAATGCTGGGGGCAGCATGTACACTTCGTAGGTTGGGGCAAGGGCTGTCTTTCATAGGCTGTGATCTCAGATCTGTGCATGTGGCTTTTAATGAGCAGAGATGTATGTAGGTTGGATTATTCACAGCACCTACAGTTCCACATTTGTATTTGGTTTTAACAGGGCAAAGCTTCTGCAGAGAAAATAAATGAAGTCATAAATAAATAATCTTATTCCTTCTCATAGGGTAAAGGACTTGCCAAAAGTCCCAAAGAAAGCCAGAGGCAGTGCGTGATGCTGAGGATGGAGCCCCTGTAGTGTCCCTCTCCCAACTACAAGCTCATCTCTCACCTCTCAGCTCACACTTGAAAATGAGAGGTGATGAAATATTTCATTTTTCCATACAAGAGGTCTCCCAGATGATCTAGACAAGCAGGACCTGCCCTTTACAAATTTAGCTTCTGAAGATTCTAACCCTTGTTACCTTGCAATTCTTATTGGTGTGTTACTCGGCACTTGAGAAGACATATCTAAGAGGAGATGGAATGCTTTTGTTGCAGCCAACAAAAATAAAGGAGCAACTCCAGTACCCTTCTTCTCTTTACCTGTTCTTACTGTCCTGTGATACATATTGCTAGTGAAACAGTACCAAAATGCAATAAAACCCTTTCCTTCTTTGGTAATCTCCTGGCAACAGAAAGAACTAAGAAGTACCCCCTGAGTAAGCTACATCCAGTTCTTGTTCCCCTTTTATTAAAGGATCACCTCTAATAAATAGCTTTTAATGACAGCTTAGAGGAGGTTTCAGTAATGACTGTCTTTTAACGGATCTGAGCTCAGTTCACTGGGCAGAAAATTAAAAGGCATGTCTGCAAAATTAACAGGAAATACATCCTTTTCTGGCATGCAAAAATACAATTCCTTTCTACCAAATTTGGCTTAGATTTAACAAAACATGTTACACAGATGGAGATTCTTTCAAAAACAAATTAGCCATCCTAAGCTAACCAAGCTTTAATGGTGTTGGTAGGACAGTAACATACAAAATAAACTATCCGCCAATATCAATTACATTTTCCCTTTTCTGTTGATGTGTTGCTTGCCAGTTGGTTGTGTTTTATATGGACATAACTGTTCAAGTAATAATACTATAAGGCAAAGTTCAGCCTATGAGTTCCTGAAAATGTTAATTTCCGCTATCTGCGGTACAGTATTTGGGGCAAATGTATTCTATGGAATAAATTTCAAAGTGTTAGAATACAGAAGCAGTGAATAAAAATATTTTTCCCTATGTGAATTTTCTGATGATACATTGTTTGTACCTCTTTGAGGAGACATAAACTTTTCCAGAAATCAATGTTTAGCCATTCCAGTACTCAGCCAATTAATGGTCTTTCTCATGCTAATAGCAACCAAGTGAATTAATCTTTTCTGTTCGATAAGATTTTATTGTGTTCATTCAGCTCTAGCCTCATATGTATGGAAATGGTTAGGTTCCTCTGCTTTCCATATTTTGATTCAGGAAAAGAAAGAAGGTAGTCTTTTGATCCTGTACTGCTCAAAATGAAACTAAACCCACAGAACATTTTGCCAGATATTTTGTGGTAAAGCGTATCCTCACTGTTTGCAACAAGCCTTTCTGCTTCCTTCCACAAAGCGAGACATCAGAAGAATGCTTCTGGAAGAGGAAGCTAACAAAAGGAAGGTATCTTCAGTGAAAATTAATTCCTTCCTCAGACCGTATTTAGATTTCTAAAATCTTCCAAGAAAATGGTTTAGCACATGCATTATATTCCCCAGCACCCCAGCTGTTAGCAGCTGGATGCAGTGTTTCAGCAGTCACTCTTGCAGGAAATAAAACAGCAATTTGCAGTAATAGACAATAAGTATCCATGGATGTAGACTAGGAGCCTAATTTTACAGTATAACCCTCCCCCTCCCCACCCTGACTTTCCTTTGAAGAACAATCCCACTAGGCAAGATGATGAATCTCCCAGTCTGCAAACTGTTCAGAACAAGCTCCAAGCAGCTGATTTTCTGACCTTTAGAAAGTGCTATGAAAGCAGAATGTACCCCTTAAGGGACACAAAATGCCTATTAAGTCTGCTTTTTACTTAGAGGATCTCCAAGGTGAACCCTAGAACTAAGCCTGTGGCATTTTCCTTTAGCACTAAAGCACCAGTTAGACCAGGAGAAGATGGTTCAGGGGTTAAATGGGCTTTAGCAGATCCTATTTCAGTCTCATGCTCCACCACTGATTTTTTTTATATAAATGTGGGTAAGTCACTTAAATCCAGATTATTCAAAATACGTGGGTACCACTTTGCTTGGTATCATAATGCCTTGTGCCTACGCAACTTGGGAATTTAAGTCCTGAAATCTTTCTAAGTAATTCATCAGTGCTTGCAGTCCTTGGTAGGCATGCTTTCAAATTACACATGGGAAGAGAGCAGTTAAGGAGTAAAGGATGTCCTTGGGGAACTGCGAAATAAACCCCACTGAAGCATCAAAGCTACCCATGAATGACCTGATATGAAGGATGTTCAGATGATAAAGCAGATGCCCAATACATCTGTCTGACCTTGTATATGTATCTGACACAAGGAAGAGGCAGTTCCCTCTTCCAGAATAGCTGTGAACCCTCTCCCCGATGCCTGCATGTATGTACCGTAATCCATCCCCTACCAGCCAAGACCATCTCATGCTCATGCCCTCCTGCAGTGCCCTGTGCGCCTCCAGCTTGTCCTTGTGTGGGTGCTCTGTGTTATCCCTTCTTGATGTAGGAGAACAGATTCAACTTTCTGGTCCCCACCAGTGACTATTTCCCTGACATGCTCTGCACAAGCCAGATGAGTTCAGATAATGAGGATCCGTCTGTACAAAATGTGTTTGGAAGAGTATTCTACTCTTGCTAGGAGTTACTTCAGCTCTAAAGCAAGTTTGGATTAATCTATTCCTCAGAAAATCATCTAAGTATTAAATTTATGTCCCTAAACTCTTTCTGAAGTCTTTTGATGAAATCTAGTCTGGAAAACACTTCACATGACTATGCCAATAACGTCTCTAAACGTTCTCTCTAGTGAAAGGACTGATAGAAAAAAATTAATTCCTTCCTAACTACTCATTCCGCTGTCTGCCTCTCCCCTTGTGCGTGGAAACACAGTCAAGTGATGGGATCATGTACGTCTTAGTGACACATACAACTGAGCTAATGCAGGAAGAGGTTGTATTCAAGATGGAAATGACCTGTTGAAGTTGTAGCGTCAGGTCTTGCACCATTGGGAATTACATCTCATAATCTTCTGCAATAAATATAAGCTCAAGAGTGGAGTCAGCCAAGCAAGAGGTAGGGAAAAGATGACCTACAGAAAGTCCAAACCATCTTCTAGCTAACCGATTTACATTAAAATCGGCAGATTTGAACTGATGAGTAGGATTGACCAGATGGAAAGATAAGTATGCAGCTACCAAAAAGTTGTGAAAGAGCCACAGAAATATGCAGTCTCCTATGTGTGTTTTCTGGAAAATTACTTGTAGCTGTGTTGCTGAATTGCCTATAGATCCTCAGGGCAAAATCCAGCTGATTACAGAGAGAGGACAAACTGTCTGGTGGCATCTTCCTGACTTCTACTGGCCGTGACTTGACTGGCTTTGTACTATCTGCAACCATACTTTGGGGAACCTGGCTCACCTTCTGAGTGCTCCTTTTACCAGGTCATAAAGCTGCCTAAACAGACAAACTGTTAGTGTAGCTGGGCTGAACTAGAAGCATAGGTTGAGCTTTGTATTTAAAGGAAGGGCCTGCAAGGAAAAGCATTGAATAGCACAATTTGGGAAAGAGCTAAAGCTGAACACTGTGTTTTGCTCTTGATGTTCCCCATGAAGACCAATAGTGGAAGACTTAAAAGTGTTTGTATCATCTCAGTAGGGAATGATGGGAAGTTTTAGGATTCTGCAGCAGAAATGGATCCTAGAACATAGCTAGAGAGGTGATTTCAAGTATCATCATTTTTAAATGCTTAGTTTGAATCACCGTCCAGAGGAAAACACCTCTGCAATGGCTGGTGTTTAATTGTAACTCCAGCTCTCTAAGATCATCACTGCCTTTGCAGAAAAAGGTCTTTAAGATAACAATGAGGATCAACTTTTTTAAACAAGATAGCAGGCAACAGCACTAGGTCTGAACAGCCTCTCATACAGACACCAGGTTTACAGCAGGGTGAGCCATACCAGACACTAATTGTAGCAGATAATGACTTCTGCAATGACATTATACAC
This sequence comes from Elanus axillaris, assembly GCA_026212715.1. Classification (NCBI taxonomy): domain Eukaryota; kingdom Metazoa; phylum Chordata; class Aves; order Accipitriformes; family Accipitridae; genus Elanus; species Elanus axillaris. Next base: position 16,103,831 of record JANZLQ010000044.1, on the reverse strand, counting down.
AGAGCAAGATTCAGGGGGGAGGAGGGAGAGCTTGCATTATGACAGCTCAATAGCCTTCATTTGCAATGCAAAATCTATCAGAATTGTTTTTTTAATCTGACACTGCAGATTACACAGCAGTTTTGACCCCCATAAAAATAATTTTCTTCTTGATCTTCACCATTCAACTGAGCCAGTCTTAAACTTTCCCAGCAGGGCACACTGATGAAAACAGGATGCAATAGTAGGTTCTGCTTTCTGTACAAATCCAAACTTGCACATTAGCTAAACCATATTTGCTGCAGGGGAAGAACTGTTGATTTTTTTTCTTCTTTCCCATATGTTTTTTCTTTTCTCTGGGGCATCCATCCTAACATCTAATCCTAATACTCCGAACAACATCAGTGCATGCGGGATGCCACTAGTCAGGTAGGGTACTTATCAAGAACATAAGCAACAGCCAGCACTTTAGCCTCTGAGCAAAGTTACTCTGTGGCCATCTGAACATTTACACTGAATGTTTTTCTTTTTTTGACTTCCACCAAAGGGTGTTTGTTTTTATCCACTCCTTTTGTTTCCTCAGTAGCAGCAGAGACATTTTGAATAAAGCGAGAGGGATACTTCTGATAGTTTGGATTCTATTCAAGAAGGACAGATTTATATGTTTACCCTGGAAATGACTTATTGAATCATACTTGTGAGCAGAGCCAGGGAGCCCCCTTGCCTCCACCTCCCCCAGCCAGTCCTCAGGGTTCTGCCACAATGTGGTTTTCATTATAAGCAGGAGCTGCTGCAGCATTTTCTTCTTACTACAGTATTTTTCATTATGCAGGCAGGAGAACCACTAGGAAAATCAACCTCTGTTAAGGAAAAGATTGATTAAACCTATTGGGGGACAAGAGTGGTTTTAGACTTATATATGTGTAGTTGTGTTAAAGATGTGCTGATGGAGGGTGAGTGGAGACTTATCCTGAGTCTGTAGTGCAGCAACGTGATATAGTAAGGGATCATTGAGAATGGACCACAAGAGTCAGTTTGGATCTTTGGTATGCTCAGGTTATTGCCTGCAGTTCAAGCATATTTATTCAGTTTTGTTACTTCAGTGGTAATCCTACCAAGGAACGCTTCTGCTTGCCAGCTCACCACCTCGGTGCTGCCCCATGCCAGGCCAGCTGAGTGAAAATGATAAACTGCTTCAAGAAAGGTGAAGAAGTTGAAGAAATTTCTCTTCAGTTTCAGCTTTCCTTGGGCTTTAGTTTTTCATGCCTTCAGTACACGAGGGTTAATCAAATCCGAGATCTCTCTCTTGTTTCTGTCATGTCACTGTAATGCACTCTGGAGGAATACCAGAACATAAACGTTACTCTATTGCCTGGAGGAGGAGAAGACAGAGATCCCATGGGTGAAGAAATAATTGCCACTTTTTGGTGACAAAAATACTCATCTCTGTAACGTGCCGAGTGACTGTGCTTTTGCAATGCTTTTTTGCCAGCTTCATTCATGTCACATTTGCTCTGCCATGAGGGATTAGAGCCCAGCCGCCTTCTCAGCAAACCATTCTTGTAGTTATATTACCTGCAAAAAAAAACCGTGACACCAACAGAGAGATCAATCTCGTGCATGTCAGCCCTGTTCACCCCAATTCCCACCTGTGCTTGGCACATCCAAAGGAGATTGCTTGCTGCAGACCCCAGGGTCTGTGGGCTGCTATGAGTGTTTCAGGACAGTCTTTTGCCCCATGGAAGGGTCCTAGTAAATCCCCAAAAGAGTATCAAAGGTGGGAGGGATTTCTACCTCCACAGCCCCTTGATATGTATTGGTTTCAGAAGCTGATATATATCGAATTAGCAGTGTTAGCAGCATAGGAGAAGAGAAATTTTAGTGGATGACAGAAAGATCTCCTGTTACCCTCTTAAGGGGAGAAAAAGTGAAGGCTGTAGGACAGAGCTGCTCTTTGACATGTCAGGTTATAGCCAGAAGAGGTTATCTAAAATGTCCAGTGTTGACTTCTGTGACCCTGGAAGCAGAGAAGTTTCACACAGCAGCTTTGGTTGTGTATTTGCTTGTGCCTTTCTTCAGCTTTCTCCTTTTCTTTTTCATCTCCCACTCCTTCAGTAGGAGTTAATTCAGATGAAGCTTTACTGAGTGATATCCTGGTTTATATGATATTTTTACATTAATGAGGATGAGAGATGATGAAGCTGAGCAGTGAACAAGTCTATCTGAATTTTTGAGGTTTCCATGGAAATTCCCCGTCCACGGTTCACGCACCTCTCCCTCAGTGGTCAGGCATTAGGTAGTCTTTGATGCATGAGACATGACAGAGTCACCTTTCCACAAAAAGAGACATTCCCAAATTCATGTATTTTTTCTTCTGATACTTCCTCTTCAGCTGTGGCTTTGCATGAGATAATCCAATTCTGTTGGTTTTTAAAGAAAACACAAAAACTAGCAGATATAATGACTTAGGGTATTGAGCAAGGAAGTTTTTACCCAATTGTAACCACTTGAATCATTCTTCAGATGTACCTAGAACATCCCTACCATGTTACATGACATTTTCTGGGGCAGAGAAGACCAGCTGCCCTGTGTCTGACAGAAACACTGCTGCAGACGCTCTTCTAGAGACACATTTTCAGTCTAATAGCAAAGCTTGGAGCAGTGTGACATTTCTTGCATTGGGTGGGACGAATGCTACTTCATTAATCATTGCTTGTTTTGGATTTACATCACTGTCTGAAATTGAAAAACAGAGTATGTTGTGTAGTTTCAATCTGACCATCAAATTACACAAGTCATCAGTAGTAGGGGAGCGGAATATGCCACCCTCATCGGTTATAATGCCCAGTGAGGTTTTTTGTCCTGTGCAATTCTTTTTGATCTGAAAGTGGCTGTGTCTAAATCACACTGAAAATGACACAACTGAAAAATTGTGTCATTGACTTCAGCTTTAGCAACGATGGTGTCGAATATGCAGTCTGTCCCAGTAAAAAGTCTTCTATTTCTCATGTGTTAAAAATCAGACAGAACTGCTAGAGTGAGGCCTGTTAAAATTTGTCAGTGATGTTTTAAATAACTGACATTCGGGATTTTTGAAACTTGCCATATTAGTGAATGGGAAATACATAACGAACACGCTGCAAATTGCCATCACCTTTCAGCATTACAAGGCAAGACTGGCCATTTTCTGTTGTGACCTTTGCCCACTCCTGTAAATTATTGCTCAAGTACAGTAAAATCAATACCAAAAGAATGGATGAATTCTTTGAGGGATCCAAGATCTGCACCACCGGGTACCCGGGTCCAGTTGGCTGCCCCTTGCAGCAGGAGGTCTTCGTAGGTGTGGGCTATTGTGGAAGGAGCAATTCTGTATACACAGAAGAAGACAGGATCCGGCAGCAGATGCTGGGAGTTTCTTGCCAACCTTTAGCCTGGAGAGGCCGGCTGAGCACTTGGAGATTTGGCCAGTTCTTGTTCCTGTTGAAGCTAATAGATTTTGGCATCATTCTCGATGGGCAGCATAATCAATCTTCCAGGGGGGTTTCTCCCACATGTGTGATTAAGTCTGTGTACAAGTTCCTGAGCCAGTATTTCATCGGTCATTCCTTTAATCGAGTTTGTACTTTTCAGACATACAAAATAAACATTGATTTCCTTTGTTAAATGGAGAGCAATAAACTGGGGTTGCATACTTTTATTATCAGGAAATAATATAATACTCAAAAGTCAAAAGCATGCAGTTTAGTATGCTGTACATCTAACCCTGGGATGAAAGCATCCCATTACTGTTATCAGAAAAAGACTTTGCACAATAGTATTCATTTACATATGTATTTACACTCATGCATGAAGCAAGATGTGGCTAGCCCATAAAAATGTAGAGAATGATAAAGCAAGAGAAAAAATATATAAAACGGTAATCTTCTCCGTCTACAATATTCAACTACATCTGTGTTGGATCAGGGTTTGGCTGCTGAGGACGAACTTTCAGAATATGTTGTTCCCATTTTTGGTTCTTTGGGGAATTGGGGAGCTTTTCCTCTGCATTTTCATAAGCTCTTCTTTTCATATTGCAAAGAGCTCAGCAATTACAGAGTTATAATGTGGTAGATACTTAGGCAGGAGAAAATGCTATATGGCATTTTCTTTTTCACATATTTGTAAACTTCATGTGCCCGCAAAGACTTGGGCAGAAAGCTCCTCTGCACATAACCATTAGATGCCCTGTGATTTCTGAACTGGAAGAGGTCAAGATGTTAGAGCCTGATATGCCACTGCAGCAGCCAAAATCATCATTAGTAAATAGTTCCAACCCTGAGACTCCAATAACCAAACATAGACAGTCTGAGACTCTATTGTCACACCAGGAATGGAGCTGCAGTAGCTTGTAGCAGAAATTATCAAGAGGCAAGGGTTGAAGTAATTAAGGAAAATATAAAAGCCAAGATCTTGTACAAATAGCTGGCTACATTTTGAGATTTTAAGACCCAAGGCTCCGAATACATTGTTGTATAATGCTTCATAATGAATTCCTGTATAGTCCAGTTCTTACCCACTTTGAAGAGCTATCATTTACCAGGTACGGTGTCAAAGAGCTCGTTCACTGGCATTTGCTTTCCATTGACATGACTTCATGGCCCACAGCTGACCACATCACTCAGGCCCCTCAAAGAGTGATCCTGTAATCGAGAGATGGCCAATTTCTGTGTTCTCAAGGACCCACTTCATTTCTAGTCACATATTCAAATGGCAGTTCATGTAACATAATAACCCCTGCCCAAATCTGCAGCAGGCGATGTTCCCAGTGGCCAAATTAAAAGCCACGGACTTTTCAATTCTAGATCTAGCTCCTTCTCCTAAACCATAACTATATGGTTGATTAGAAATCTGGATTTTAGTAATTGGGGTAGTGCACTGAAGACCATATCTAGGAGACCTCCCGTTGTAATTAGCCTGCAGTGAGCACAGGCTCACAGTAGTGATGCTGGAAGTACCCAAGAGCAGCGCCACTACCGACGGTGTCAGGGTGCAAGAGGTTTAATCAGTAAATGTTTCCATCATAACAGTGAGGGATTCTAGATCTGATTGTGCAGCCCAGGTAATGCTGTCTGCTCTCTCCTTTTTTCCCCTGTAATGTTTGATTCTTTTGTTGCTGTGGGAGGTCTTGCTGGGATGTTCCTGATTTGGAGGTCGGTGCTTTGCATCATTTCCTTTCTAAACCAGATTTGCTCTCTCTGTTGTGGTAAGCAGTGGGACATTATAGTAGTTCACATTTGTTTAGGTCTGTGGATTTTTTTGATGGTAACTACTTACACATCTCCTTTTTGTAGCAGCTGTTTTTCTGTAACTTGCATCTGTGGCATGTTTTTGAGGCCAGGAGATAACAGATTTGTTGCTGAATGTAGACATAATGTACGTTGTCAAGACTCATACGCAGTGAAAATCTGCATCCCTTCAGAACGCACCAGGGTTTATTTGTTTTCTCAGTTTAAACATCCCTCAGCAATCACTTGCTGGCTGGAGTTAGGCACAAATTCTGTGGCAGGATCAAGAAAGCTGATAGCTCAGGAATATTTGAATCACTAAGTCAGTTTAGGGGGCTGGAGGGCATTTTACTCCTACAACTCCTGCTTTTTTAAGGCAATAAAGCAAAAAATTGTAACAGGCTATTCAATTCCTTATGACACTTAGAATGTCTTAGCTAATCTATCCTGATAAACGGCAACACAGTTCTACCCATAAAACGGGGGCTTGGATATACTCATAGAGCAAAGCCACAGGACGACCAGCCAGATTCAGACCTCATCTCAGATCCGCCTTCCCCTACATCTCTGTCACCGAAGAGTTACATTCAACCCTGACGCCTGGGCAGCTCCTGCTGTCCATTAGTCATATGAGGTGGTACACAAGAGCACACGTGAGCAAACCTTGGTTTGTACCTACAGAGAAAGAGCTGGTTGGGTTTGCTGTGCTAGTCACCCTGCGTGGGGGAAGCACACTGTGCTCCAGGTGACTTGCTTTAGAGGATGTCCAAAGTGACTGGCACAGAAAGCAGCACTCAAGAGACAGAAGACATTCCCATGTAATTTATACTATTTGACCCACTATGAGCTCGGATATCCAGGTTGGCAAAACTGCTGAGCTCTCCAAGTCCTGCATTGAACCCAACGTGATTCCTGGGTGCCTGGATCTGAATCTTTCCCTGCTCTTTGGCACAATGCAGCTCTGATCAGGGATGGGCAGATCAAGTCCCTTCCACCCCCAAAGGCTCATCATACATGGGCAGAGCATCCTGCTGCTTATTTTAGTGGTTTGAAATAAGAGCATTCATGTTTTTCATTGCAGAAGTCTTCCTTGCTCTCCACCAGCTGGCACCACACTGCCCCCCCCCAGCTTGGCAGCTCATGAGGGGGGGAAAGAAAGGTGACCAGAAAGTATGAGAAAGGCAGAAATAATGGATTTTAGGGGAGGATCTCCTTCACTAGATCTACAGTTTCATTTACCCTGTCAAGGCCCAAAGTCTTCCAAGTGTCACATATCAAAAGGAAACTTGAAAGGAGAGACACAGATTTTTTTTTTTTTTGCTTGTCCCAAATCCAACAGAATGGGGGATTTTCTTAAATTTAACAACCCAAAGCATTTTCATTGTGCTCCAAACTTAATTTCCTCTTGTTTTATCTATCTTCTGGATGATGACCATATTTTTCTCCTTCAAATCTCTCCTTTAACTTTAATCACTGCTTTTCGTACATGGAATAGCCATTATAGCACCTGAGTGTGCCTGAAGTCTCATTCCATGTTCAGATGTAGAAAACCAGGATAAACCCATATTGCAAGTTATCCCAGGTAACACCAGTTACACTAACAGAATCTTCCCTTGATATGTGATAGGAATGTGGCAGGTCTCCGCCACCAAGACTTCAATAAAGCCTTTGGTTAGCTATCACCATGAAAATCAAATAAATTGGAGAAAATGGGTATTAATAAGGAACTGTTGATTAAGTAATTTCCCCAGCTAAAGAGACAACACCAATTTTGCATTGAAAAGGGAAATACCAAACCAGCAGCAGAAAAAGGAACTACTGACTGCCCATGTCACATGGGGAGTTCCTCAAAGACAGATCTTGAGAAATGACACCTTCACTCTACACAAGTGAGGATGGACACGGATTGCTTTCTATAAATACTTGGAAAGATAATGCATGTGAGAGAGGACTATTTAAGAGCAATTTTGGCAGGGGAACAGATGAGGTTAACTGACCACAGACCAGTTCAGGCTGGGAATCAGGGGCTTTCTCACCACCTGAGCTGTGTGGTTCTAGAATAGCTACTAACAGGCGAAAATCCCAACTAACTGCACCATATATTGTGGCATTACCCAGGAGGGGGCTGTGCCATAGGGTGAATTATTTATTCCCAGATTTATGCCACTGTAAACCCTTGCAGCATGTGCCACAAAGGTGGCAGCTCTTCTTTAGCTCTACAGGTATCACAGACTGAGCCACAGTGAGGTGATGCTCCAGCTCCTCTCCCGGCGCCCTGTTGTGTGCTCCAGCCTCCCGGCATGGCTGCTGAATCCACCCTCTGGCCCCTGCCTCCTGCAGCACAGAGGCATCTTGTTGCAGCCTGTAAAAACCTCAGAGAGCAACTTGTCTTTAAAATAGAGCAAAACTGAGCTCAGCAGTGCCAAAGGAGTTAAAATCCTCCTGTGCTGCTGGCACTCCGGAGGCAATGGAGGGCTGGCACGGTCCCCAGGGTAACCTAGAGCAGTCCCATGGCTGCTCCGTGAGGGTCTGCACAACGGCAGCCCACCATCCACCCTTTCTACCTTCTTTCTTCCTCTGCTCTCCATCTTTCTTCCTGGTGTGTATTCACCCAGGGGGACGAGGAGGCAGACAGCACAGAGAAGATGCCTGTCATCACGGAGATAGATGCGGGATTGTGGAGGGGCTGCTTTCAGCCTCCTTTGTGGTCCTTTCACCACTCTGTGAGTGGTGCAAAGAGGTGAAATGCAACTGCACATCCTTCCCTGGCAGTGTGGAGGTAGGGCCAGCACTCTCCCAGGCCAGCTTTTTGTGGGAATGGTGGGTACTGTTTGAAAGGGCAGGAGGAGGGAGATTTCCCTGGCTCCTGCACAACGGTCACAATTTGACCCTTAAAACCAAAGAATGTGAAGTCAACTTGTGAGGATTAGAGATGTTGGGATTTGGATTTTTTTGAATTTGCTCTGTGCTTTAAAAATCCCACAGGCATGGAGGAAAAAAATGCACCCATGCAGTCTGAAGCTCTTTTGGCTTCCAGCTCAGGATGACTGTGGCACAATCGATTCCAGATGCCGAATTTCCGGCAGTGGCTCACACACACACACACACACACACACACACAATTCCTTAGCTCCACAGGCTCAGACATAATCCCAGACTACTACAGACAGCAGAGACCGGCAGCATGAGAAAGAGAGACATTACGAACTCCCAAACTCATTCCCCCTGGACCTGACTAGTAGATAGACTAGTCAATATTTGGGGTATTTTTATGAGTGCATTAAAGGAATTATGTCCCCTGCCTGTGGTAGCCACGAAGGAGCCCAGCACGTTGCACCAGGAGCACCAGTTCACAGAGTTTGGAGCAACATCATTTCTGGCCCCATGGGATTGCAAACAGGATCAGGATCAGATCTCCAGTGGTGTCACTCAGGGATAAAAGTGGCTGGTTAACCTGTTGCTGGTTGCAGGCAGAAAATTAATGCTCTGATTCCAATTATAAATACTCCAGAGAGGGCTAATGATGATTAATCTGTTGTTACAGAGTTAGTCTTTTATGACTTGTTATTTATTGCTCATATGACTGTACTCAGTCATGACACCTGTTCCTCATGGAAACATCTATCACCTATTAAATCTTTGTAAGTAATTTAGTAGGGTAACTGTCACGTATAAATAATCCTTATGTCACTTTTTAATATGATGAATGACACTAGAGATCAATTGACAATGCATAACCGAAATTTACAGGATCAAAACCCCAGATACATTTTACATCTTGCATTTTGTAAGGCTGCTGCCCAGTATCAGTAACAAGAAGCAATTAAACCGTAGCACCTCTCTGGCATGATGACAGAGACCGTCTCCACTCCTCCTGTGCAACACAAATCACAGCCTCTGCTGCAGACAATAGACTCCAGGAATACCCACAGGCAAAGGCTCGAGCTGGGGCTCAGCACAAGGTCAAAGGAAAGCTAATTTTATTAAGAATTTTTACTATGAAGATATAAACTTGCAATAAAATGTTAGCAACTGCTTTAGGCTGGGATTTTGCAGAAACTTAAGGGGCAATAGGTCCCTAAATCCTGCTGAACTGGTACCCAGCTCTTACAGGCTTCTCTGAACAGCCCAGCCTTCAGTCTGACTCATTACCCATTCCACTGCCATTATTTTTCCATAAGCTTTTGTTTAAGTTATTGTGCTCTTAATTTCCTGTTTCACAACCCTTTAGTGATGCCAGCAAAATATATTAATTCAGATTTCTGGATTTGCATTTGAACATTTAAAGGATTAAAATTAATCACAGCTTCTCATTGGCTCAAGGCGATCAAAGGTTTTGTACACAGATTTTGGATTAATAGTTCTCCTGACTGTCATTTGCCAAAGACCAAGTGAAAAAAAAGGCAACTGGATATTTACCAGACATGAAAATACTGGGGCAAACCCAGGTCTAGCATAAACAGGTGAACATCCATTAATCGCAGTGAAGAAACACTGGCTGTGTAGTTGTTCAGCTTGACCCTAAGCAAGGAAGTGTCCTGACAGAAGTAAGGTTGTACTCACTATGAGTAATGAACTCCCACAGCTCAGGTCTCTGACTAAGGGCTGCTTCATCAGCACCGTCATTATTTCATCATATATGAACTTTTTTTTTTCAGCAAGAAACCATTTCTCCCAATAGATGTATAAAAGCAGGTTAAGTGGGCGTAAAACTGGGCATGAGCAAAAGACCTGTCAGCAGAAGTATCAGATTTGTAGGAAAGGCTTGGAGACACTCCGACATCAGGATTTACTTCTGACTTGAGTGTGCCTCCAGAGTCTCTATTATGCAAGATTTCTCTATAGAGTGCCCAGAAGTGTGAAGGAAAAAAAAACCCAATGGCTGTGAAGCATCTGGACTGCCAGAAACATCTAATTGCAGTGTAATTTAAGTGCCTCCAATGAGCCACACAGAACAAAGGTGACTTGCCCAGATCACCCAGTGGGCCCGTGGCCAAACTGGAGCGAGGATCCCAGCCGCCTTAAGCCCCAGCTGGCTGAGTGTATCTATCTTCAGCCAAAAGATTTTTGTGGGCAAGATGGATTTATCTAGAGTTCTTCAAACAGATTTTTGCCCCTGATTTATGCACAGTCCACCCTCACCAGTTTAGCAATGGAATCTGGCCCTTTTAGTCTCATTTCCATTGCTGATTAGCAAACATCTTAGAAAAGAGTCTGGTGTCAAGATGTTTGTTGGTGGTTGGTGGTTTGGTCAGATGGGAATAAGGGAAGTTAATTCTCTAGGGGGATATGTGTGTAGTCCTAATTCTTTCTTCTAACCATGTGTCCAGCCAGACAAATCCACAAACATGCAAGATGGTAACAACTGCAGCCAACAGAATTTTTCTAATTATTCTTTCTGTGCACAAGGTCTAGTGTTCCTGTACCTCAGATTCCATCCCAAGTGTGTTTAAGTCAATGGAAAGACTCCTGTTGGCTGCAGCGGGCTCTGGGTCAGGGCCCTGGGACAAGAGGCAGAGAAGTGGCTCCATTTACTTTAAAAATTCCACCCGTGAGTGCAACACTTGTTGGAGAAGTCCCGTTCCCTCAACATGAAACAGCCCTTGGTGCTCTGGTCTGTTGTTCCAATCACTGATCCAGCCAGTGACATTTTGGGTACATAAATAATTACCCTTTGGACTCCGGAGGCATCACTTTCCCTGCCAGCCAACTCCTGCCCCCTTCCCTCGCGTCTAGCACCGATCTACAGACCTTTTGTGAGCCTCAGGTGTGAAAAACAGGCCAGTTCCAAGGCCTGAAGTGGAAACTGGAAAACAAACCAAGCTAAATAAAATATCCAAGCCAGGCATTTTGTGCATATGTAGCAACATGTGCTGCTATCCAGAAAGTCTGAAGCCTCTCCTAGACTCTGGGTAACGAGCATCTTTACTGATGATGGGAGTCATTCAGGTCATTTTCTGTTGCTGTACCCAGCGCTGAAGAATGGGGATCAAACACAAAAGAACCACTTGTTTTCCAACCTGGTCAATATTTATAACCCCTGTTTTCTTAGTGATGGTGCATGTCTTTTTCTCCATTTTAGGACATGCCCTGGAAGGTGGTGATTGCTGAGTTCCTGAAGAGGGCAAAGAGCTCTTTTTAGCTACTGCAGTTTGATAAAACCAGCACTGCTGGAAGCTATGAGTAAGTCCAAGAAGGATAATTAATATCTGTCAAGCTTATACCATGCAGCATCCACTATAGATAGTCCAGGCAGCTTGAGGTGTGTCAGCTCTTGTACTGGAACCAGTTGGCTGCGGGAGAGAAGGATGGGAGGGAGGGACCGAGCGAGGGAGAGGTGGGGGCCATGGTTCTGCCGAGGGATGAGCGAACGCATCCTGCATCAGCTGATGCTGCGGTACAGTTTGAGGTCCTCCTGCCCACCTCAGTAAATCTGTGGCTGTGCTACTGCCAAGCTCCAGGCAGCCTAATTTATGTTGCTTAGACACCGAAATGGCAATGCTGATCTCTGCAGGGTGCCGATGTAGCCTCAGACCTGCCTGCATTTAATCTGGCTGCATCCCAGGCAGGTGGCCTGGAGACTGCTTTGGGTTGCATTTGCTTTCTGCAAAGTAACAGGGAGGAAAGAGGGAGGTGGTGGTGCAGGTTTGGGGAAGCTGATAAACCTGTGGGTGGAAAGGAAGGGATGGCCTGGCCAGGCAGGTTTAGGTCCAGGTGGCAGCAGGGGGGCAGATATTGTCCCCATGTTTGGAGAAAGAAAGGAGAGTTGGAAGTGAACAGAAGGAAAAAGCTGACTCCAGCAAAGCTAATGGCAAAACTTCCAGTGACTGCACTGCATTTCATAAAAATTTCACTGCATTTCATAAAGATTTCTCTTCTGTGGCTTACATCCATGGTTATTAAAAGCCAGGTGTACTGCTCATTTTGAATAAAATGTGGTGGATATTTAAATTGATACAATTTGTTGCATTTATAGTATTAATAAAGCTAAAGCCTATAAAAAGGAGGCTTTTTTGGGAAATAAAATCCTTCTGAAAGTTTAGCTAACAGAGGACAGATGTTTCTTCTCCTACTGACAGTCAGCAGTTCACAATAATGGAATTTGCTCCCTTTTTAATTAAAAAGGCTAGTGTTCATTGAAAGGTGAATAAGAATAGATGTTTGGCAAAGGATCTTAAAGTATATTTTGAAAGAGGTCTGTTTTATTTCCACCCTCACAGCTGCTCATAAGTCTAAATCTCTGAGCTGACTCTGCTGCTTTCGTAATTAAATACGATCTGTCCCCTTATCTTCTCACTCTAGAAATCGCTCAGCATTGAACGCTCCGTCCTGCAACTTCATCTGCTCACGGATGAGTGAATACGGGTAATACGGGCTGGTTTGGGTTGGATTCATTTCACTTGCTGGAAAGCAACTGGAAACAATTTTCTGTTAGAGTGCTACGCTTTGTCATTTGACATCAGGCAGAATCATGCGACTTTCCCTTTGAAACGTCATACAGCAAGTGAGACCGATGCTTTCTGGCTTCAGACTGAAAGAGTCTATTCACTGCCCTTTTCCCTGGCAAATCTGCCTCCACGGGAAGGAGTCAGGGCAGACTTAATCAATGTGTGTGGTCACAGTTCCCATGTGCTGGAGCAGAAGGAGCATCTCAGAAGTTTGAAAAAAGAGAGGCCAAGCCAGGCTTGGCCAGTGTAGGGGGAGAGGAGGGAGCGGTGAGGAGTATGAGGGTAAATGCAGGAGAAGATAACTCTCCCAAGCCCGGGTGAAGAGGCTTGGCCATTAACTGCTCAGATAACCGAAGGGGAACCGGTCCCTTGACACAGAGGACAGGGGCCAAAGGGCTTGCCAACGGGACAGGCGCTTGGCTGGGGACTGCGAGCCTAAAGGATAGGTTGGATAAAGGGAAGAGATCCAGGGCTGATGGACCTCCCCTCGAGTATTCTTGGAGAGGAAAAAAATCTCTCCAGAACTCCTGCCCAATCTTTCCCCACAGTCCTGCACCTGCCTGGAGCACACCGGTCTCTTACCCAGGTCAGAAAGGATTTTCCTTGGCACCCAAGATTGGATCATGTCAGGTTTTGTTTGTTTTTTTCTTTTAGACCTAGGGTTGGCTAGAAAGTGGCATTATGTTTAATAAAAAAATGGAGGTTTCAGAATTTATTTGCTTTCAGCTTAGAAATGAAATTGAAACCGTTCAAGAAAATTAGCTCCCCCCAACTCACCCTAATAAATTTTCCAGCTGACTTGAGCCGAGGGGTTTTCTTTGCTCACTTGGGTTTTTTTTAGCAAAAGCATAATCAAAAAATTCCCTGTCTTTTTTTCTTTTTATGAAGGTAGAGGGGAAAAGGACTGAATGGGTGTTTTCAAACTTTTTAAACCACCTCTAAAGAATTCAGAGGTCTGGAAGTTAACACATTTCCTTGATGAGGGTCAGCTTTCACCCCAGCCGGAACCAGCTGTGATGGTAGTTAGAGACAACAAATTGTGATAGAAATGCCCCTGACAGATGGCCCCCATATATATATATATATATATATATATGTATACATACCAACCCTTACATTCGTCCACCTTTGCAAAGTATTTTGTGACCCTCAGATGAACGCTGGTGTTTCAAGAGCAAAATTGTGGCAGGAAAACAGCTTTCCATCTTGAGAGCTTTATTAGCTAGTGTGCAACAAAAATAATTTAACTGCTTGCTAGAAATGCGGAAATTAATTACATTCAATTTCATCGGATTCCTAGGGAAAAAATATTTGGTTATTTTAACAGCTTTTAAATAAATGGACTGCCAACTGCAAACAGCTGAGCTCCAGAGCAGAGGGCTTGGCTCACAGTGGGAACCAGCCCAGGGCTAACTGCTAACGTGGCTTTTATTCATTGCTTTTTTCCAGGTATGGCTGTCATCCAGGAAGATGATAAACTCCAACACCTTATAATTATTTCAGCAAAAACAACTTGGAACAATGCATCTGAAATTAAAGGGTACTGAAAAGATGGAAAGTGTGGTGAATGAACTTTCAATACTTCTTTCTATTGTTCTTCGAGGATAAAATTCTCTCTTCTCTACAATTTACATGAAGTGAGAGCAAATCTGGCAACTCCCAAAACTACGGGATGCCCTGTGTGTCAGCAGTCACTTTGGCCGGGACGTGCAGAACAGACTCTAAACCATCCTTCCCCCAGGCTTATCACCGGCGCTGGGCTAGCTCTCCAAAAAATATTCTGTTTACACTTCAATCCTCAACTGCACATCGGAGAGCCTCTCACAAGGTCTGGGGTGTTCTAGCAACTGCGGTCCATCAACTGCATTTAAGAATGCAAAAAAAAGATAAGAAATGCTGTGGATGAGATGTTGGCCTGGCAGCCGGGAGGCTTTGGTGCTGCTCCAGCGCAGCCGAAGACCTGCCAGGCGGGTGGGAAGGACTCCCCACTGCCCCACGCTCCCCTTCCACTCTTTGCTTCATCTGTTTAGAGCACGGAGCCTTTTGGGAAAGCAGCGTGTGTGCGAGGCCGTACGCAGGACAGAGCACTAAGCAGCTCCACTCTCATATCAGGCTTTTAGGCACCAGTGAAATATCAACAAAAATAAATTGGCTTAGACAGCAACGCTCCCCCCTTCTTCATCGCCGCTAGCCGCGTAGCAAATGCAACCCAAAACCTCCGCAGCACCTTCCCAGACCCAAAAGTCCCCCCGAGCTGCCCTGAGCCCCGCGGGAGCTGGCTCGGGCAGAAGGGCTCTGCAGCTGCGCCGAGAAGGTCAACAAATTCTGACATTTGTTCAAATAAAGCCTCAAATTCATTTGACTGCTGTGGTCCCTTACGGCTTCCTGAAATTGGGAGTGGGGAGAGGGGGGTATGTATATGTGTGTGCGTGCGTGTCCACGGAAACATGGTGGTAAAAAGCCATAAGCCGTATAACATGCTTGTGTTGGGCAGGAGGGTATTTAGCGTAAGTATTCTCCCTCAAGGGGCTGCTGTGCTGCAGCCTGCGGAAAGCAAGAGATTGAGACTGAGGAATTTAAGAGATACCTCTATTCATTTCTGAAAAAGGAAAGGAATTAGGATATGAAATGAAAGCTGAAGACAGGATTAGGGCAGAGAGAAATAAAGGGTAGGCCTGTTGAGTCAAGAGCCTTATGTCTAAAATCTTCTCCAATATTTTTAAAACAAAGTTAATGAAAATTTTTCCAGGCATAATTCTCTTCAGATCTGTATTTGCTTCTCCCATGAGTTGTAGTGTGCCTCATGGCGGACCTTGTTATTTTTGAGAAATGTGAAGGCAAAGGGATCTATATGCATTACGAGCACTAAAGTTCAAACCTTCACAGGACTTTTCTTGTAGAAGAACCTCAGAACATCTGTTTATTTTATCACATCCAATTGCCATGGAGATGTGAACACCCTGTGTTATTCACAGGAAGATGACATAGCTATTCTTCTGCAAAACAGAAATTGCTTTTTAAGTATTTCCAATCATAAACCAGGAAAACACCCAAAAACCCACGTTCCACCCATGGCCCAAAATACCACACCCTATTCTGTCAATTTAAAATAAATGCCTATGATAACCTTAAGCTCGATTTGGACGTGTCCTGCACTGAGAACATCAGCAGGGCAGCTTGCCTTCAGACCTCTGTTGCTGCCACAGCCTTTCGCTGAGGAATGGAAGGATTTGCAAGGTCAGTCTGGCTGCAGAAGCAATGCTCGTCCTGGCAGAAAGCATTTCTCTGCCTGAATTTCAGGTATCGACTGTTTGCGGTGAATATGCCAGAGGGACCCACCAGACTGTGACTCTTCTTGGACAACCTGTGTGGGAGACAACGCGTTTTAAGGGAGAAGACCATTATGATTGCTCTCCAACCAGAAAGCTACTAATGGAACAAAATACATGTGGTTATAGGAGCCAGACTCTAGGCTCTACCCTGCATTAAATCTTTCAATTCTGTCACCGACTGATTATTTTAGCAATAATGACATGTTAAATACCAGAGGCCCAGGGATTTTAGCCCCAAAGTGCAGTCAATGAGCAACCCTAGCACAGACCTGCCCGTGCGCTGCCGTCCTGTGGTTTCCCTTTCCTTTTCATCTACCTACCGGCACCCTCCCCTCTGCATTTTCCCTCTGCCCTGCTGGCAGGAATATTAGTTCCTCTGACACCTGTGTGTGCATCCAAAACCAATAAGCCTGGAAACCCTGCTGAGAGGTGTGCTCTGCCTTCTCCCCTGGACTTCTACTCTCAGGAGCACAAGAGGTGAAAGAAGGAAAACTGAGACACCATTAGCAAGCAACAGATAAACCCTCAGATCATAAACTATTGGCTTTATCCTTTTGGGAATGTAGCTCCTTCAGAATACATGGAAATTTGGCAAGAGATTGCAAGCTCCTTAGCAGAAACCTCCATTTTCTGGTTTCTTTTTGTACACCACTCTCTATTATCTCAGCATGAGTTACGTTCTCCTACTTGCATTATCTAAATAAGTAGATGTCACTTTTTTATTTAAAAGCAACAAAACCAAGCGTCACTTGGTATGTCATTGAGGTATGAGACTATGTTATTGAGGTACTACCAGTGATGGCTGCACGCACAACGGCATCTCAGGGAACACCGACATACCACTTTGAAGTGGCTTTGCGAGCTTTAGTGGGGGATGTATTGCTGCTGGGTCCCCTGATCTATTTGGATAATTAGAACTCAGCTGTATTGGGAATTAATTCAATGCCTCCGGCTCTTGCAACATTACAAGGACAATTGCCAGGCACAAGGTTTTCCTTTATAAAACATAGCTTTAGTCTCATAATCCCAGCCTGATATTTCACCCTCCAGCTATTTCCCACATTTTATGATTAAAGTAGGCTTTCAATTAACTTGTCTCATGGATCAGATGCCACCTGCAGATACAAATACAAACATAAAAAATGGAAGGTTGCTCAGAGGCTAGAGAAAAGTCCTGCACTTTATCACTTGTTTAAATCCAGCCAGCTTGATAGAGAACGGAGGCTGCTGCTGCTGGCTCTGGAGGATGTTTAGTTTTCTGTGCATCCACCATTTAGCACATCTTCTGAAAGCACTGCCACTGCTGAATTCTATAGTACTATGGGACACAAAAGGGGTCATCCTATAGACGAGTGGCTTGTTTAATGGAAGAAGACTAAAAGCATAAGAAATGTTTTAATAAATAACTTCAAATCTCATTCAGGTTCTTTTTCTGCAGGATCTTAGCGAGCATTGACCTTCTTGTGCTGTGCTCCCTTCCTGTACATGTTGGTGACTGAGATGGAGCTCCACTCTCCTACACCTTCACACCATTGGGAAAGCAACCGTTAAAATCCAAAATGACTGGCTAATATTATCAGAATAAAACTACACACTGCAGGAATTCCAGCTGGTATGAAATAAAGTTGACTTATCTTGCTGCAATTTCCACTGGGGGAACCGCAGTGAGATATGGTGGGGTTTGCACAGCATTAGCTCTTCCTCTGGCAGCCTGAGCCGGGGGCATTGCCAGCTGAGCTCATTAGGGCCCTCAGCGGTCATGCAGAAGAAGAATTGCATAAGTCTATGAGATAACTCGTCTATTCTTCTGGGAGGGAGAGCAAGAAGGTTTTAGAGGACTTCCAACATGCAGTGTAATATCTTCTAGTGGAGTTCAGTCAGCAGCTCACAAAGTTTTAAGGTTATATACACTACTATTAAGTGGTCTGGAAAACATAGTTGTAAATGTCTGTATTCTCTTTTGCAATCGACATATGCAAAATCTGTATGAGGGGCTAGAACAATTTTAGGAGGTCACTCTGTTAAAAAGGGTTGAAACCCACCTCTCTGTGCCTCAACTGCAGGTTACCACCACAATGCAAAGGAACACGTGAATTTTAGCCCCTATGCCAAGTAACCTGCCAGGGAAAGCTGACTGCAGTCACATGAGGGGTCTGTGCATGAGGGACCATTACGAGCAGTCCCAACAGGATTCTTCAAGTAGAGAAGTACCCTAATTACCCCAGGAAGTACCTTCACACACAAGGTTTCAAGCGATCTATAACACAGCTGAGCCTTTATTCTTGTAACATTCTGGCAGAGGCTGCAGAAGACCACCGAGTAATTTGCCTTTAAGACAAACACGTGGACAGTTTTCATGCCTTGGCTTTGCTCTCCAAGATTCCCAAGAAGCAGCAGAAAGAGAAGACGGGCCCTCAGGGCCGACGCGAAGGGGCAGCTCAGCCTTGCTGAGCCCCGCTCCGCTGCCAGCCAGGCTGCTCTCGGGGCAGGAGCCGGCCACCCTGGGACATCTCCAGGGCCACTTGAGGACCCTTCAGCCACCCATGTCCACAGGGACCTGGGTGAAGCTTTGCCTCCTATAAAAATGGGTTTGTAGGCTGCCTGGCAGCCTCTAGTGGCATCACTGGGTCCCTGCAGAGCTTTGCTTAACTTAGTCCTGAGTTTAATCCAGCAAAATCCGGCCTTCTTAGCTCTCAAATCTTTGTGCTCAAGCAGGTTTGGTGCCTGCGTGCCCCTGCCCTCCCTTTGTGGGTAAGTGAGGGTCTCGCATGACGTGGGGCAGGGAGGTGACGGCTGCCAGATAATCCCATCACTCGTCTTAGGCTCACTTAGGCTTTCCGCTGCGTGCACGTGTAGTTTGCTTATGAACAGCGTATTCAGGCCCAGCAGCCACAATTAGGATCAAATAAGGATCCCACTGTGCTAAGGAGTGTGTTCTTCTGTGGAGCTGTAAATTTATAAGTTATGAGAGCCAGGAGGATGGATAGCATATAACATAATAATGTTTTCAAAACACCTAATATTTGTGGGGTGTTTTTTTTTCCAAATGAACACTAACTCTCCTTCTTTGGCTTTTTGCTAGATGACCACTAGCTAGTCAGTTAAGTGACATTGCAGCAAAAATAAAAATCAAAATGGGGTCTGAGGGTAAGGAGTCCTGGTCTTCTGAGTGAAGTAGGGCAGGGAATCAAGATACTAAAGTCAGGAGAGAGGCAGGGGAAGGAGCTGCCACGTCGACGGGAAAGGGCCGTATCGCTTTCGGAGCAGGCACGGTGCAGGGCAGGAGGAGGCACAAGGGGATGGCAACAGAAGAGGGAGGTGCTGGTTTACAAAAGCCCTGGCAGGTGGGTTTGCACGAGTGTGAATCAAAACACCTCCAAAGATTTATTAAGAACCCAAGGAAAGATTGTTGGTTGAAAAGTAGGTATTTATCTGCAAATCGTCTTACTTTCAAATGAGTTGGAAACAAAAGAATTTAGGAATTACTATTAAGTAATAAAATGCTTGTAGGAGGGTCATAAAAGTCACCCAGTTTCCCTACAAAGGCAGCTGTGATAACAGAGTTGCTTTTCCTTTCCATTTCTTACAAGCAACTGAACAACTGTAGAAAATCAAATGAGCTGTGTAATGCTCTGCTTCGTGGTTGGCACAGTTTAGCTGAACTTTTTAAGGAGCGTAATGTCCTCTGTGGGGAAGCTCTGCAGTGCCTCACGGCGAGTAGAGCCAAACCGCAGGGTACACCAGCCTTGTTCCTGCTGGCAATGGTTATTGGAAATGAGACTCCAGTATCTTCAGGACACTGCATGAAATATCACACCAGGCATCTATCCTGTGCCGCTTTGCAAAAGGCAGAGGCAACCCGGTTTCTAAATGGCAAACAGTGCAAATAGTTTGTCGTGGTTTAACCGCAGCCAGCAACTCAGCACCACGCAGCCGCTCACGCACTCCCACCCCCCGACCCAGTGGGAAGGGGGAAGACAATCGGAAGGAAAAAGGTCAGACTCGTGGGTTGAGATAAGAACAGTTTAATAGAACAGAGAGGAAGAAACTAATAATGATAGCAATAACAATAACAAAATGACAATAATAATAAAAGGATTGGAATATACAAAACAAGTGATGCACAGTGCAATTGCTCACCACTTGCCCACTGATGCCCAGTTAGTTTCCAAGCACCGATCCCCCCAGGCCAACTCCCCGTATAGATACTGGGCATGACATCCCATGGTATGGAATCCCCCTTTGGCCAGTTGGGGTCAGCTGCCCTGGCTGTGTCCCCTCCCAACTCCTTGTCCCCCTCCAGCCTTCTCGCTGGCTGGGCATGAGAAGCTGAAAAATCCTGGACTTAGTCTAAACACCACCCAGCAGCAACTGAAAACCTCGGTGTGTTATCAACATTCTTCTTATACTGAATCCAAAACATTACACTATACCAGCTACTAGAAAGAAAATTAACTCTATCCCAGCCAAAACCAGGACATAGCTTTATACCATTTATTTTTAAATTGCTTTTTCTCTGATTCAGCTTTTCTGCTTCTCTAGCTTCTCTTCCAGATGAGCGTCCGGGATACTGTCTCATAGATGCTTCAAAGTGAGGAGTAGTCTCTTGGAGCTACTATAGCTATCTCAGGGAATGGTGCCAAACAGAGACAGCACATTTAGTGCCCTTTCTAATACCGTTAAGTGCACAAGGACCACCTGAAAGAGAGTTATCACCATTTCAATCAATTGAAATTATACTGGAAGGGCAGCTATTGATTCAAAGGAAGAAACAGGTTTAAATGAGCAAAGGCAAAACAGATGATGGCTTTGAGCTGGCATTCAGTGCGGGTGTTTGTTCAAACTAGACTTCTACCACTCCTGGGAGCACCCAACCCTCCTCCTATTTTCTGGGTGCAGTTACGCCTACTGAAGGTCACATATCTTTACCCCACAGCTGGTAGCTGGACTAGAGCATCTGGGCTGATACAGAAACCTCCTGAGGAATTCTGTGGTTTGGGTTACAAAGCAGGCAAAGATGACAATTGCTTAGTTCCCTGGAACATTTTCAAATCTACTTTCTCGATATTGCTAAGCTACATATGAGGCAACCGATCAGTTCTGACTGGGAAACGCTAGGATTTGTGTGTTCAGCTGTTACTTGTGATGTAGGAAGGAAAACTTCTGCATCAGTTCAGTCATCTCCGTGAGCTACAGCGTAGGTCAGACACTACAGAGTGGGTAGAACTTTTAAAATTCTGAGGATTAGCTCATATCTTATACAACCTTTTTTTATCTTTTAGTGTGTTTAAAAATATGATATGATCCTATTATTCATTAATCTTTCAGAAAAAAATCCCAAACAGATAAAAACATGTCTTTTACATCTGCCTATACTGGTAATCAGCTAGAGCTAAAACCAGAAATGACTTTTTTTTTTACAGCTTGGTTATATGGAACGTCACTTTTCCTGTGCATAGCAGTATAGCAGTTGAGAACCAAAGGTCTTTTATGGACAGGCCACAAGCCCTTCAAAATACTGTCAAACATTTCTCCTGCCAAATGAGAACAATTTTACACCATATAATATAGTGTAATACACCCAACACACCCTATGACGCATCAAGTAATACTGCGTCAATAACAAAGTTACTGGAAGCAATGCTTAAAGAAGTAATTTCTTTTAAAAATATGCGCTTTGGCCCTGCATTATCTGCTTTTCTTATCTGACCTGAAGAGATGGTCTGATAAGTCTCATTTGAATTCAGCCAGTCCAGCATGAAGGAGGACTTTCCTTTTTAGAAGCACTCGAATGTTTCCATTAAATCACTTTTTTCTTTCCTAGAGGCCTTTATAACTACGCAGAGCACTCCAACACCTAATTTTAAATACACCAGCAGTTTCAATGAGATCAATGAAATTATTCATATTCATTGCATAAGCACTGAAATGCTTTGTAGGGCCAAGATGAGCAGCTACAAAGTAAGTATGAACCAGATCCTTTGATCTGAACCTACACATCCTCACACTTGGAGAAAGCAGGATTGAGGCTGCAGTCTGGTTTTCAGCGATAACTGACAGAATTCCTGAAATCTCCCATCAAAAAAAAAAAAGGCTATTTTTTCAGCTTGACTTTATTACTGCTGGGGTCTGGACCAGATCTCCCCTCTGCATTCCTGCATGCTAATCGCCTCCGCTCCCCCTTGGCGTCTGCAGCCTGGGCTGCTCCTCTTTCGCTTCCAACTCTTTTCGTGCTGTTGAGCCAGAAGGTTACTTCACCTGCTGCGTTGTGTTATGATTTTCTTCATTCAGTTCTGCAGTGGTGAGATACAGTTTGCAGCAGGGCCAGTGTGTTCCTTAGGGCTGTACAAGCCTCCAGGGATGTACTCTAGAAGAATGCACAGAATAAAATCCCCTGAACCATTCTGACCTCCACAAGCATCACCTAAGCACCACAAACACTTAAATGAAAGCTATTTAATATGAAAAAAAAACACAGGCATGACCTGAATCTCTTCAGGCATAGCTCCAGCTGAGAAGCTTTTTTTCTAACAAAACAAGACTTACAGGATCTGGCCTCTGCAGGGTAACTGGCAAGAGAATCCTCTCATAGGAAAGAAAACCTTTTCCTTCTGACTGGACCATACTAACCCCACAAATCTATAGTAAAAGCTCTAAATACATTTTCAGCTTGCCCTTGTTCGGATCCACTTGGGAACACATCAGATTTACTGTTTCCTTAGGTTAAACGTTTTGCAGCTGTAACCTGAAGACATCAAAGGTCAGTTGATGGGTTCTTATCAGGTTTACTAGAGTTTTCCGTGGGAATCTCCCAGCAGAGTACTGTATCTCCACCGTGTAGGGTGGAGTTGTTCTGATTACTAATGTTCTCCTTAGCCCCCATCTATATCTAATAGCAGGACACTCTATGTGAGATATCGGCTGCCTTGGCCAACAGCCAGAGAACTGAACCTGTGACATCCCCAGCAAAAAGCCGGAGCCGCAGGAGCCGGAGCTGATGTACGGCTCTGCTAAGCTAGTGAAGGAGACAGCCTTTTACCTGCCCACCCATCAGTAATGATATGAGCACCATGTTCTTTGCTAAAATTAAGCAAAGCATCCTTTTAGTCTCTAGGCATACACACTTTCTCACTTTGGCTAGAAAACAATGTAAAATGGCAGTCAAGGGATATGTTTAAGTATTGCACCATGTGAACTACCACCAAGGTGGGGGGGGGCGAAAGGCAGAGCTTCCCAAATCAAAGGGCTCAGTTGGACTTTCAGACTGAAGTGCCTCTGTTCCTGAATAAGGGTCTGTGACTTGTCTCTGAGCAATTGTATTTTTAATTTTTTTTTAAAAAGACAGAGCTTAGAAACAAAGTTAAAATCATTTACACCACTAAGCAAAACCAGAAAGATAGCCCCAGTCCCTGCTAATTGCTAGTGTTTATTCACAACTTGGGTTTGTCTGCTGCAAGCCATAAAAGATACCTTACAAGGGAAGGAATTTGTTTAGTAGACCCTGGTCCAGCCCCCAATGCCATCAGCCCCAAGTAGGAGAAAATGGAGGGGAGATTCAGGTTTTAGCTCCTATTTACAGAGCTGGGCACCACCCAGCACATCCACCTCCCTTCTACAATTAATAGTGTGTTCTCTGTTGTACTGAAATTAAATAAGAGCTGACCAGCCTGTCAGGGACATCTGTAATAGCATGAGCCATCTGCACCCCTGCAATGGGTGGTTCCTCCCACGTCACCGCAGTGAAGGTTACTGGCAGGACACCCAGTCTACGTTAGGACTTGTTCCCAGAGCTTTCCTATCATCTTGTCCTGAAAGGAATTTTACTTAGAAGCACTTACATTTCTGCAAGCACCACCCTTCAGAAGCAGCGTGTTGCAATTACACCTCAGAATCTGGCTAAGTTTGACCAGTAACTTCGTACCAGTTGCTACTTCTACATTCACTTACTTAAGAACAAGTAAGTCATCACTAGCAGCTCCCCTTCTCCTCCACTTAAAATGTGTCTTTCACAGGATGGTTTACTAGCTAGTCATTTTTTTCCTGTAAATTTCACAAAAAATAACTTAGAAACATGCAACCTCGTTGAGGAACCATTTACCATGTGATTTACCAGCTGACTGGGACACAAAACCAATATCCACTTTTCTGGAAAATTTGGTGTTTGGCTCAACTACAACTCTGGAAAACAGGAGGACTGCAGTGATAATTCATCTTCTAGATTATCCAGATGAGAATTAATTGTTTTACTAGTAAAAGTTTAATGAAAGAATGGGTAATATTGCCACATACTGTAATAAGCACCTGCCCGAGACAGGTTCGCAGTGAAAAACAGTGACTACAGTGTATCGAGAACTAATTTAAGCTACACCTAACAAACTTCTGGAAGATTTGGAAGCCTGGCGAGTTCCTTGGAGAACTGTTACTTTTTCTACATTTAAGTTGGAAACAGGATCCCAGCCTGATGCTGCAGAAGTTCTGGCTTGTCAGAATCAAGACATAAAACCTCAAACACAGTTTAATTACAGTAGGCTTATAGTTCAGTTCTGAAAAAACCTAAAGAGTTCAAACTAAGCAGAGCCAAGTTGGATCACATATTCTTGTGACAGCATCCATTTCCTATAGCACAAAATGCTGGCATTTCTGCTCTCACAACTGTAAACAGATATATACAAATATAATAGATTAGATGTATAATATTTTTTACATGACCAGCTACACCTGGAAATACATGCCGACCAGGAGGGTTAAGCCTCCTGGTACACGTCAGCTGTGCTCTGGCCCAGGTCTGATGAGGAAAGAACTCAGTTGTTATCCCAGAGGCCAAACTGCAGATGTTGTTGACCAGATGTGGGCGCTTTTAAGGGCAGTCTGAAAGCAATTATAAACCCAGTCAAATGAGAAACCTGAGGTTAGATCGCCTTAATTTCATTTAAGACCTTTCATTGAAGCTCTGTTTTTTGGGCCACAGCAGACTGTCATAACATGTAAGTTAATTATGAAAGTCCAGTTATTAAAAAAGTAAAACCAGTTTTCACCTTTATTGGAGCTGAAATATTTCCAAAGCCAGCGGTAAACAAAGTGTCTGTACTAAATAAATCACGGGATGAATGTATTATTGACGTATGGATTAACTGGGCTGAATGCTTCAAAACCGCATCTGCATCTTTGTGCAGTCCCATGCAGACATTCTCACCAGGCCAATACAAAGCACCATCTTATCACAAAACTTACAGGAATATTTGTTCAAAATAGCTCACATTGCTCCTGTGGATGTACAGCTTGTAGGGAAGAGGGCTCTGTACATTTTATCTGCCAGCTGGAGGGCAGACTCAACCAAGTGGCCAGCCCCTGTCTGTTTGAAACGCTGCCCTGGCTATCATCACACCTCTCCGGAGAATTTTGGGCTAGAAGAGACTGTTTCCTTTCAGCAGCACTGCTAGCTGATGTAACCAGTTTAATTTGGCTTTCCCGTGCAGGTACTCACAGTCTGTGTGAGCTCGCTGCTTTTCCCAGCCCCGGTGCTCTGCTTGCTCAGCACTACCTGCATGCTTCCACAGCGCAACGATCCTGCACGGGATTACAGAGTCAAGCCAAGACAAGCTCTTTTAGTAATATGGCGAAGGAGCTCGTGGAGGAAAAGTGTCTCTAGAAATGTCAGAGTGGAAGGGAAGAGCTTCAGCTTTTGTGGAAAAGCAGAAAAACTTGGAAGCAAGCCAGGTGCTCATCCTCTTTGGAAGCAGTTTTCCCACCCCCTACCCCTTTTTATAAAATAAGATGAAGCTTTGCAAAGCCTAATTCTGTTTTGTTTGGGGTTTTTTTAAATAAAAAGTAATGAAATGAACGTGTGCTACCACCTGCTGTCCGTTATTTGCAAGAGCAGGCTCCTTAGCATGGTCTGGCACCGCACGGTCTCGCCACAGCCTGGGCAGTGTCAAGGCCTGATGACCCACTCCTGATGTCCCACTTCTGATATCCCACTCCTGATGTCCTACTCCTGATGTCCCACTCCTGGTGATGTCCCACTCCTGATGTCCCACTCCTGGTGATGTCCCACGCCTGGTGATGTCCCACTCCTGATGTCCCACTCCTGATGTCCCACTCCTGGTGACGTCCCACTCCTGACGATGTCCCACGCCTGGTGACGTCCCACTCCTGACGATGTCCCACGCCTGGTGATGTCCCACGCCTGGTGATGTCCCACTCCTGATGTCCCACTCCTGACAATGTCCCACTCCTGCCCCAGCACATCAGGAGCAGCTTCAGCCTGTGCAGGGACAGCCTCGGGGGCAGGAAACAGCCACGCTAAAGAGAAAGGGTCTGAGATTTTGTTGAATTTGTGAATATGTTCAATTAAGAGCAGCAGCGAGGACAGAATTAGGAGACAAAGTTAAAGGGAAGGTGGAGCAGTTTCGTGCAAATGTCAGATCCACGGATGAACGTGGAGGGGCCAAGATGGAAAAAACAGCAACGGCAGCTGCGTACACGCACGTCCTGCGCGCTCTGCTGGGGTCTGTCGTCACCCGCTGGACATCACCGATGGGCTGCCGCTGCTACAGCCAGCCATTGCAGCAAACAACAGCAAAAGATTCACTGAATAAACACAGGTTTAAACAGATAAATTTCTGTACAGGTCACTTCACTCCCACACATCCCCACCAGGTCATCAACTCCAAACTAGCGACGCAGATCTGAAGCAATAAATCACCTAAGGCTGGCAAGAATAACGGCCCAGAGCTCACAAATACAAAGAATGTATTTAATCTTTTTCTGACGCTGTGGTGAGCAAACAGAGTGTGCCTGGCACATTAGGCAGCAAAGGTCCAGGCTCTTCTTGTGTTAATGTATTACCCGTAATTATTTGTAAAATAAAATGGAGACCAGTGGAGTTAGTCTGGGTACTCACTAGTCACAGTAGCGAAAGGACTCGCAGGAATCGTTATCCTCCCAAAGTCTTGATGAACAGGGAATTAAAGTAGAAAAAGAGATCTGGTTCCAATTGTTGTAACCAGAACCACATATCTCCTGAACTCTTGGTTACAGGTAAGATCTCACAGGAGAAAAAGAATAGAAAAAACTTCTGGACACATCAAAAATCCACCTTTATCCTTAGCCTGTGCAGAGGCTTTTGTGTTTGCAAGGGCTCTGGGCATCAGTTACACATCTCAATGGTTTTACATCCGCTGCTTTTTGCAACATGTCACTGGTACCACGGGTCCACAGTGCCTCTTATCCAACAACCTCAACACACCTCTACAATTAATTAATCAAGCACACAGTTTCTCAAAGGTTAAATGAACTAATCCCTCACATACAACATTATAAAGCTAAGCAGCAAACTTCAAGCACCAACTCAGTGCAGAACAAGTTACAGATTTGTCTCGAACAGCCGATGCGCTCAGCTGTGCGGGCAGAGATCACGCTTTGAACATTTATGAACAAGAAATTGGGAAGGATGTTACGTTTTCCTAGAACATGTATGAAAATAAAGTGTGAGTAAATTTAATTAATAAATTACTCAGATGATATAATATTTTGATCAACTGCAACAGAAGGTTTGATTGCAGCACCGATTGAATCAGTAACTTCTCTGGCCTTCCCAAGCCAGTTGCAGTTTGCTCTGAAAGAAAACCTCCACTTGGTTGGTTTGGAAGTCATCATTTCTATAAGCACATTTACCCCAGTTTCATCTGAAACCGTTTCTGTTCAGCCAACGTGCAGGAGCGGTAACTACCAAAGAATAAAAAGGCCAATCCAGCACTGGTGTAAAGTAGAAAGGCAAAAGCTATTCAAAGCAAAAAGGGGACTAAGTTAATGGCAATTTGGGCTTTACAAATATGTTTCAAGAGCTCTTCTCTTACTTTCCATCTGCCATAAAGAGAAGAAAGAAACAATTTACAGTGAAATAAAAATGAGCAAAGGAAGAAAATAACGTGTTCCAAACCCTTTTTTTTTTTTCCCCAAAACCTTGATGGCATTTCTCTCACACAGCACTTCACATCTATCCGTAGGCTTGAGCCAGCGAGCGGATGCTGGGTTACTTCACTCTCTTAGCATGAACTCGTACTCCTTGCTATTCTCAATCTGTCACATTCAACAATCACACGCAAAAATGACTCAGGCTGCCAGTTGTCTCTGTGTTGTGCTCATTGAGCATTTGCCAGTTCCTCAGGAGTAGGCTTGATATCGAAAACCACACTTTTGGAAATGTGATTTAGCCTGAAGCTGCTGCATTAGGCACAAACATTTTGATTTTTTTCCTACAACTTTTTGTTCTTTTTTTTTTAATCTCGCAACCCAAAAATTCTGGACATGGAGGAAACAACAGCAGGTCAGATTGGTGGTTCGTTCAACCTGGCATTTCACCCCAGCTAAAGGCATTTATTCAAAGTACATTATATTTTGGAAGGAGTGGAAAAACCCCTAATGCACCACACCAATCATCAGCTGTAAACGTCGGACAAATTTTATTCTTGTCACCTGCCATGATCACCTGAGAAGCAGGCAATGATTTTCATCTTTTTCTGAGCAAATGCCATTTTGTGGTGCAGCCTTTTAACCAGTGTGGCTGTACAAATGGAGTCAACCCCTCACCTTTGCAGCAGTGAATACCCTGTGTTCGTTCAGCTCACCGAGGTCTCCCAGTGCTTGGAAACGAACCTCATAATCTCAGCTCCAGTGCCTGCCTTCAAAAAGAAATCACAGCCTCAAGGATGCGTACAGTAGCCTCTGCTGCCTATAGGGGCAGCCTGCGATGAGCAGCCCACAGACAGCTACTATAGATGTCCACACTTATTTACGTGAATCCTACCCCAGGGTGTTCCAGAGCAACCGACCCAGCTCTGCAGGAGGGAAGCGACCTAACATGTAGCTCCATAAGAAGCTGACGAGTTTTAGTATTTAATTATTTTGGCTGTGTTGGTGTTTCACCCAATACTATGTTGTGTCCCCTCTCTGCAAACCTAATGTCCTAAGGAAAGTATTTTGTCCATTCAGATAATATAGAAATATCCACACTTAACTACTAGTTAAATTTATTCAGTCATTTTGGGTGGGTTTTTGGTAACTAGCAGTGCAAAAAAAAATAAAAATTAGCACCTATAATAGCCTCATGATTAAATCATACTTTATAAATTCAGAGGAGGATTTTTTTCCCCACTAGAGACTGTCCTTAGCCAAAACCCTTCAGATAAATAATGATCTCCTACGCAAAACCTTCAGCAATGAGGATATTTAAGATCTTGGAAATGTGTAACAGGTAGCAAAAAGGAAGACTATGTGTAACTGTAATTGGAAATTGTATGAAGTCGCTTACTGCTACATAAGTAAAACTTTGGCCTAAGGTTTGATGCAAGAAATAAGAAAAAGAGATTGATTCTAAAATCTTCATGCAACCATTTTATTGTTATTCAAAGTAATTAAACTGAGTTACTAATTTACAAAAAGCAAACAATAAATCACTCATTCTGTCTCTCAAATATCAAAAGTAAGGTCATGGGAATGATAAACAAAGTTTGCAACGTCTTCTAATAATGTAGCAAATGGACTTTATATTCAAGAAAGCCTCCGTAACTTCCCCCAATTACATAGATAGCTGTCTGAAAGCATACGGTTTGTGTAAAGACTGCATATACCATATGCACGTATCACTTCACTTGCCACTGAAACAGTTGTGTCATGGGTGGAATGTGGCAACTCTACCCACACACAGAAATGTGATACAACAGATGAAGATAGTGCAAAGCCGTGAAACTGCATGGAGAAATTTAAGTAGATTGAGTCCATCTCTACTTCAATGGGAATTAGATCAGGCCCCAAATGAGAATTTATGCATGACAGCTGGATTAACATATATATTTCCTGAAAGACAGTACCTTTATAAACTGGAGTTCCACAGTGTCACACTGGAGCATTAGTTCATTTTTTTATTAAGAGAGAAACCATCATTTTATAATTCATGGTAATTTCCTCCAGGACATAGGTCTCCTTAGTTGTCTCTTCTGAGTCCTGATCCTACTTAATTTGCAAGGTATGAGAGTGCAGCAGGGACAGCTTAGTGTATATGTGAGTTATAGTTCCTATATATTCTGGTTCATGAGCAGGAAACAGTGCAAGCATGACAGACCCAATTAAGTTAAAAGTTCAGCGGTCTTCCGTTTCAGTGAGCTATCAGGCGTCAAATGATTACAGTATTATTGCATTTTCTTATGCAAGAAAAACTGCACACCCTCTTTTTTTAAAACCGTGCCCAAGTGGCAGTACCCTGCCTCTCTGATCCATGGTGTGAAATCCTGGCGCTCCTGAAGGCTGGAGCTTCCTAGCAGTCATACGAAACTAAATCAGACATGCAGTGCCACGGCAGGGGGAAGCTTTACAACGCAGGAGCACAGATGGGATCAGCTTGCAAGTAAATATGTTTCTGTTGCTAGAGAAAAGCATAGAAAGCAACAATGAATAAAGGTGAAAAATAAGATGCTGACAGAAGATGGGGAAAAACCCGCCAAAATGGGTACAAAGAGAAGAGGATATGGTAGAAGGGACCAAAAAGCTGGACAGGTAGTCTGAGCAGCTGGCTTTCCACTAATGAGAATCCTTCCATCGTACATCAATAATGCCATTATTTGGCATTTAACCTCTCAGTTGTGACTCCATAACTGGGCATTCAAGTATTTCATAGCAATTTTCACTATTCACTCACATACATAAAAGCTCTAGCTGTGAAAGGCAAAGCCTTGTGCTCCTTGTGCAGTGCTTTAAATGCAACCAGGAGCTCTGCCTGTGTAATGAATGCATGCAGGTCATACCTTTTACTTTTTCTTTCACATCATTAACTTAGTTTTAACATGAAAAGATGGTCATCTTCTTGCAGAAAGGTAACCTAGAGTTGGAGAAGCGATTCTAGAAACAAAAATTTGTAAGAATCAGCCTGTACCTAAAAAAAAGACAATGAGGAAAACAACATCATGGTTCGTAATTCCAGCTTCTTAAGAGCGTTCAGATTTTAATATTTGATTAGGACAAGTAAGAATTATGGTATCCTTAGATCACTACCACAGTATAGCACAAATGCACAGACTAGAAAATATTAATGACTAAATACTCCATAGACCTGCAAGCCTGAGGTAGAGAACAAGATTCAATACACATTTTAAACTGTTACAATCCTGATAACAGACCAAATATCTATATAACAGTCATCTAAACGTGGCACACAAGCATCTCAGGTGGTGGCAGAGTTAAGCAGCAGTATCCATAACTGGCAAAAAGGACTTAGAAATTCTTCTCTCACTATGGAATTCTTCATACTAAATGCAGATATTTCTAGAAAGCAAGCTCTTGATCATGTTCAACTTCTTTTTAAGTACTTGAACCTTTTTTTGCGTAACAATGCATATTAAAATAATGCTAAGGTTGCAGAGCCCTTACTTACAAAATTTGCCATCCCAGGATTAAAATTCCTTAATTCAGCTCTGTTGCGGATATGCAGAAGGGGAGTTTTCAATTATCTTTTTACATACAAGGCTTCTGGAAACCACTGAACTCCAATCCATGCAGAAGAAAGCAGGAATATTAATTGCCTCAGTGCTTTTTGTATGGGGCTTTCACTGTAGTTTTAATGCTCAATAAACATCAAAGATTTATCTTTACTATCCAGCTGTGACAGAAGATGCTCTTACATTCACTCGGTAGATGGAGAACAGGCCATAAAACTTAAGGCTGAAATCATTAAGCATGCAATGATTTTAGATGAACAGTTTGAGTGCTCCAAGTCCTCATTTTTCAGAGTACCTGTCATTTTAGGAATATCCTACGTTCCGAGCAGTGATCCCACGGATCTCAATAGCCACGGAAGCTATCCTGCAGTTTAGATCCCTGTCTCTCTACCTGGGTATACCGAAAATGCAGACCGCAATTAAGCTCTGTCCTCCTATTTGGGATCCCTCTCCTCCTCCCAGTTATTCCCTTCTCTCCTCGTTGTCTCCCCTGCTTTGCCACAGCTCTGCTCTCCTCCTCTGCTTCATTTCTTGCCTCCAGTTACACTGGGTTTTTTCCCCTTTCCTGGGCACAGAAAGCGGGAGAGCGGCGAGCACTGAGCCTTGCCTCGTTCACCTCTTCTGTAAGCCCAGAGACGAGAGCTTTCACAAGCCGTGACAGCTCTGTGCCCGCTCTCTCTCAGGATGGGGCGACATCTCTTTAGCTCACCCATCACGTATCAGCCACGCAGGACGAAGGATGTATCTTTCACTACAAATAATTCACAAGTCAAACAAGCCTCTACTCTACAACCGTATACAGCTGTTTCAAAAGAGTATAGCTTCACCAAATCTGGCGATTTAAACAAAGCAAGAAGTACCATAGCTCAGCCAAAAAGACAACTCTCTGCCACAAGTTTCACATCCCTCTGTCAGCGCACGGAGGCAACAGCACCTCCAAACAGCTGTACGTGTTGGCAAGACGGACCAAGCCGCCCTCCCCGGTACACTCCCCGGCTCCTGCCCTGGATGCGTGCCTGAAGAAAGGAGGTGACCGGGGTGCTGGGAGTTCTTAGACTACTCACAGCAAGTAATTCTGGCTCCGCTATAAGGTCAGAAATGTTGCACGACATTCACCTTCATTTTGTGGGACACGTGGTTGTGTGTCACAGAGGAGATTTGGCCCAGCTGAAACCTTATTCCACAGCACAAAAAGGTATTTTTGTTTTAGGATCAATGAATGGAAACTTACACTCAGAGAGTATGGTCAGTTTAACATTGTGTTTTAAGAATTGACTAATTTCTGCTCTAATCCAATTGTCTTTCACAGAAGTACTGTCCTGAACTCAGGACAACAGCACTCCACGCGACACGGCAGCTCCTGAGACGTATGGAAACTGGCATGGCCAGGTAAAAGATTAATGGGAAGGCCTCTCTTTTGATTGATGAATCTGTGACCTTGAGCAACAAGAGCACTTGCACGAAGTATATCTGCCATGCGAGACGGACAAAATGAAAGAGGCTCATGTTACACTCTCAGATCTCATTAAGCACCCAGACCAGAAACACCGATACTGGCACTGGCCATCTGCTCCACTGTTTGCCTGGTTACAGGTCTGATAACACTTACAGGGAGCAAAAGTTAATCATATGTACAGATGAGCAACAGCACTTCTGCACAGGAAATTCAGTGGAGCGTAACAGTTCCTAAAAAAACCCTCACATACCTGTTTTTACTTCATTCTGTTGTTTCAAACCACACAGGCGAGCTGGCAGTTCAAAGGAAAACTGTTGACATAAAAAGCCATAACTTTAGACTCCTCAAATACTGCTGTTT
The DNA here is from genome assembly GCA_026212715.1 of Elanus axillaris. Taxonomy (NCBI): domain Eukaryota; kingdom Metazoa; phylum Chordata; class Aves; order Accipitriformes; family Accipitridae; genus Elanus; species Elanus axillaris. The sequence continues at coordinate 16,070,501 of JANZLQ010000044.1, read as the reverse complement.
TTTTACAAATAACCTGTAAATTTATCATAAAGTTAATTAACTTGAAATCTGCCAAATTGCTGTGATCTCCTGTTAGTCTACATAATGAGCAATAATACATAATTATTATTTAATTGCTTTTAAATTATTTCCTCTAATGCTTTTTTGCCTCTCAGTTATTTGAGAATTACTAGTATTTTCTGCCATTTGTTCTCCACTCACAGCGATGGAAGGCCCTTGCCCGTAGACCTTTCCCAGTCTACTGTAATATTACCCCAGCATCCATCCCCGAGGAATGAAGTTTCCCTGTAAGCGTTTTTTGAGAGACTTCTGATCAGCTGAATTTTCTTTGCTGAGCAGCAATTCCTGGAAAATCCTGCAACGTATTCAAAGACTTTCCTACTGCTTTTGGAGAATTAGCTCTGGGCAAAACGATATAGTCTATTGAGGCCATATCTGACCTAGAAAGTATTAACTGAAGAATGTGCGGGACAGCTGGTTATCGGAAAGAAAAGACACGCAGCGCAGGAGAATGACATGTAGAGCTACTCGAGTTAGTTCTGAATGACTGTCAGCTCTCCAGAGCCAGCCAAGCCCGGGAAGCAGATACGGCACTTCTGCCAGAGCCCGCGCCGCATCCCGTAACGGAGCTAGCTCAGATATCCCTAGCACAGGACTGCGCCATGCAGCGAGGAGATAGTTTATCATCTGAGAGCATTTCAGATATGTGATATGATAAGGCTGAACAGAAATCTGAAGTATAGAAGGATTATTTCCAACAAAGTGCCAAAGGCCTCAACCTTTCAACAGAGGACGTTGTGCGACTGGGTTTGGTACGCGGTGTGCCGGGGTCATCTTTTGCAAAGTGCAGCTCTCCGTGGTTGTTGGTGTTCCTCAGAAACATGACCAGGTACCACCCTCTTTTAAATCATGTTACAAGAGAATGCCTTGGTGCACAGCAGCGTGAGTGCCATTTATTTCCAGCTACATATCCAGTCATACATAAACAGATGAAGCTCAAATTCTTATTTAGCTTTCCCAGTTCAGAAACAGAGTTGTGTATCTGGGATCTTTTTCTTCACTATTCTTTTCGATGAGGTGGGGCATACCAAGCGTACGTCTGCTGCTGCATCACCAAGGCTTGAACGTTTTAAGTCCCTGAAAATCAGAGGAAATCCTTCAGTTGGAAGTAATTATTTACAATTTTGGCCACCACAGATGGCCCTTCCCCTCCATCGCCTCACCTAGCATCTCTCATCTTACTCTAAGGTCTTGTTGCACAGGTGCAGTAATAACAACACTTAACCAGAACGTGCTTTTATCTTTCCAAGTGTCTTGGTACGCGTCCGTTAATCGGTTCAAGGGAGAAAATGAGCCGTAACCCGAGTTTCACAAAGGTGCTGGTGGCAATTCTGGTGGCCATTTCGCGGTAAACACTGTTCGTGCAAATGTCATAGAAGAGGATCTGCCTCGCTCTTTTGCTATTAAAGACACAAACATATAAAAGATACCCTCTTTCCTAAAAAGCGTTCAGCACACCGTCCACGTTTTGTCTCAGCATATCCACTGCAAGTTTGATTTCCTCATGCGGACAGTTACAGGAGAATTTAAAGTTCTTTTTCAAACAAGCGACTATTTTAATTAGTCATCCTGGACTCCTACTAGACAGTTTCCCTCCGATACACCATTTATACTGGTTTTGCGTTTGACACGTTACTTTCACCCACTTTTCCACCTCCCCCCCCC
>JANZLQ010000044.1:16018587-16057615 GCA_026212715.1 Elanus axillaris | reverse complement strand
GGGGGGGAGTCAAAAGAAGTCATCAGCATGTGTCAAGACATTTCAGAAGCGGAGTTGCAATGCTTCAGCATAGTGATCTTGAAGTATTTCTAGAGGTATTCACATATTTGTAAATGGAATTTGTAGATGCTGCTTAGTAAGTACTGAAATAACTATTTCAGAATAGTTGATTACATCAGAAAAAGTTGTGTCTGAGCACTAACCCATGCTGCTCTCACTTGTTCCTTGTTTTACAACAGTAAACTTGTACACAGTTTTAGGATTCAAGTTTTCTTTGCCTAATTTAAATTTTGATATGGAAGAAGCTGATGCTTATAGGAGAGTTTTGGGGGCAAACTTGATATCTACATTTGTAGTAAAGCTAACACTATAAAGGGTTGATGGTACTTGGCCTACAGGCGTTGTGTAATACATTTAGATTTGAAATGGAGTTAGTTTATCAGTGGTATTAGAGAAAGCATTTCAGGAAATGAAGAGCTGCTGTAGTATTTTCTGTTGTTTGTTTTGGTTTTTGGTTGTTTTTTTTTTAAAAAAAACAACTTGCTACTTACTCTGAAAAAATCCTTCTCCCCACCATCTTCCAATTTCATAAAAGTGGCAGAAGGGAAGGACAGGAAAAAAATTCACCATCTTTCCTGCCCTGTCACTCAAAGCAGTTTCCCCAGACTACCTTTTCTCCATTTAGAGGCATTATTGATTGGTAGTTTATATAGTCACCTGGAGCATTAACTACCTCATAGTCCAGCTTCCACTTTACACACACCTATACCCTAGGAGACTTACCATTTCAAAAGTCTTGTCAGGCAACGGTCTGACCTCTTTTCATTCTCCTACAGCTAGCAGCGTAGCTAAACCAGCTTGGCTTTCGGGCACCTCCTTCCTCTCGAGGCCACCAGCTCCTCCTGACACCGTACCCTGAACATCACTGGTGCTGCGGCCGGACCCCAGCGCCGCACACCCGCTCGCGCGCCTGCTGGTAATCACACCCCGTCTGGTCCGGGACGCTTCTCTGAAACAACACCTAGCTTGGCTGTTCATCACCTGGCTGCACTCATTGCTTTAATCCGGAGAGACAGCCGGCAATCAGCACAGGTGCACCTCAACCTGTGAACGTTTGGCTTTATCTCTAGTGGTCTGTGCCTGAGGGAAGTCAGAGCCAGTGCTCTATCATCCACCTGCAGTGTTAGCCAACCTTGTCAGCTCTTCTTCTAACAGGTTGCCCTCCCTCGACTTGACAACCTTCAGATTTTTTTCTTCTTCTTCCTTTCCTGATCCTCAACATCCTTGCCCTGCGCCTTTCCCTGAAGGGTCTTTGCCCCGGCTCTCCTTTGCCCTGTCCTACCGCCTTTCTCTCGGTACCCTCTGGGCAAACAAGGGCTTCATTCAGACTGCGTCTGCGCTGAAGGCTCCAGACCCGATTCCCTACGTCGGACCCTTTGCGCTGTTGACCTCATCGGCCTTGTTTAGCTCAGTTTCTTTGGGGTAAGGGGTGTTAATTCTGTGTTGGAACTGAGTGACCCGGGGTGGGAATGGGCAGCCATGTTCCTCTTGAGCTCTCAAGCCCTTCTGTTTTTTACAACTAATAACAGCTTTAATAACATGGTACAAAATAGTAAACAATTTCACTTGCATTCAAACATATTTAAATGTCCTCTTCATTAAATTTGTATAGTCTGGGGTGTGTTCCAGGCATCCATCTCATATCTTTGTTCATAAAGATTTTCTCCTTTATGAAGTAACTTGCTGTACGTGGTAACAGCCTGGTGTTCAGTGGTGCTTTCCACCATCTGTGTGGTGCAACTGAAAGTTGCAGGTGGTGTAAGCTCTTTTGAAAATGATCGTCATGATAGTTTAAAGCTGCAGTTATCAATGGCTCCAAGGTTGCTCGACAGCATTTTATGGGTCTTACTAAAAATTGCTTTACTTTGACAAAACTGTATCACTTAATCTGATGTTTACCTCAGCTTTTACGTTTAACTGTAGCAGCTCAGCAGGCTCTAAATTTGGATTTGGGGAGGTGGAGGAAGGAGGAGGGACAGTGATTTGTAAAAGAGACTTGATTTTCTTGAACTACTCCATGCTATGAGGTTTTGAAATGCAATTCAAGGTATTGCGCTTGTGGTTTATGTCCTGTGAAATATGACCCAAATTTAGCCTTGCTGTCAGATCCTGAGAGATCTCGAGCACTATGTGATGGATGAAGATGCGCTAACACTTGGTGTGACAGCGTCCTTGGTGTTCTGGTGTGGCCGATGCCAGCGATGCTGTCGGCCAGCAGCAGCTCCTTCAGCCAGGAGGCTCTTGAGCGTTTCCTGCTTTTTTTGCTCCTGGGAATCCTAAACAGCAGGGAATTGTCCACTGTGAAGTACAGCAGTGAGAAAGGGAAAACCATCAAGAGCAGGAACTTTAATGAGAGGTAGAGTAAGTGCCATGGATGGGCCGGGAGCACAGGGTCACCAGGATCCAGTGTTAAAACCTCAAATTCTTAAATCTCTAATTGTTTTAGCGCACATTAACAAAACCCACTGGAAAAGTATGTCATCCTCTTCTGGTAGCGAGGAGCGATATGCTGCTGGTACCAGCAAGGCTGTTAATTAGTGCATGTGATTGAGTGTGCTCTGGGGAACACTCGTGTTTCTGTACTGAATGAGATTTCTGTCTCTAGTATACCTGATTCATTTCTTGAAAAATTGGAACATATTTATTAATCTAGGGAGCTTCAGGAAGAGAAAGCATCAAATGACCGAGGAAGGTAAATGTTTCCTGACAAACCGGAGCGTTCATATGTGGTATTGGTCTTTGTCAATTATATATAATTATATATAGCAATTTCAGAAGAGGTGCTCAATACACTACTTTGCCATATGTTATTGCACTAGTTGCATAGTTATTGGAGGGAGAAGTTATGCTTTTACCTTTCCGGTGGTTATAATCCAGTCTTACCTCCTTTAATTAGCTTAGTTTGAAGAAGAAAGTGTTACACTTGGTGATTCCAGTACCCTGGGTACTCAAGTGTCTTCATTCTTTAAGAAGCTCCACCCAGCTGCTATTTATAATCTCATCCTTTTACCCACAATTCACTTTTTAAAGGGGAATTTCTTTTCACTGCAGAAATCTGTTTTTGACCAGTAGTGGGGGTGGGAAAGGGAAGGAGGAGTGTGAATTAGTGAAAGAGCTGTTGTATTACAGTAAGCGTGTGGTGCCTAAAAGCTTTATTTTAATTAAGATGCACAATTAACTGAAAGGTTTTGGGGGTGGGGTGTTCTGTTGGTATTTTAACATGCGGAGTAAACATTTTCCAGTAAATTCAGTAAACAGATAATAAGGTTGATAGTCTTAATTTACTAAAAGTTATTCCTTGTTTATTCTCTATACAACACTTTTCTGATGTATTCACTTTGTCCAGGGATATGAAAAAATTAGAAAGCCTTAAAAGACCTGGTAGGTAGGTGTGGTTATGATTTTGACCAGTATAGCTGCTGCTTTATTGAGTGGTTTTGGGTAGTACAGTAATATTGCTGTAACGTATTTTGCTTAATAAGTGCGTAATATTGCTTGTAACGTCTTTGTAAATGTGATTTGAGCCAGTATTGTTTAATTTCTCTATTTCATATAAGTAATTTTATAGCTTGTTGCTTGTGCTTTTCTGTATGTATTTGGATGCAGCAGCTTAAGATGGTGAAATCTTTGCCATAAAAGCTCTTAGCTATATGTATGGCAATGCAAAGGCATTAGTCTTACTTCTGATAAAAGTGATTTCTATTGGAAGTCCTATGAAACTTGAAAACACGGAGCTAATTTTTAAAATAATATAGACTTTATTTATTTATTTATTTTAAAACGATGTAAGCTGGTTTTCCTCTTAAACTGCCTAAAACCCAGCTGTATTTCTCCTGGGACAGAGGAGAACTAGCTCATGGCACGGGAGGGGTATGGCCCAGGGCTTTATTATGGAGCCAGGGGTGCCTTCTCCCCCCCACCACCTTTGCAGTGAAACTGTGCAAGAATGTTAGTGTACAGGAAAGCTGGAAGGAGGGGTTTTTTTAGAGATATATTTTTTCTACTTCTCTCAAGGACCATGGTTTGGTGTGGTAAAAAAAGATAAGAAATTAAAAGATGTTTCTTGTAAAGTTATCAGGAATAATGTGAAAGAGAGTGAGAGAATTGGAGTTAATTTTCAGTGTTGAACACCTGGCTAAAGAAAGCGATAGAAATGTCTATCTCAGGTAGAATATATTCAGGTGAAGAGCGTAAGGTAAGGGTTGGATTAAAAGCTATCATTTTGCAGACTTAAAGAATTGAGGATCTTTTTGCAACCTTAATTTTTCTCTTGGATGCTGAATTGTGTGAAAAGTTGAGAATTGCAGTAAACCTGGAACTGATAGATAATCAAGGTTATTAGCAAATGTTTTATGTATAGTTTGCATGAGGGAGAGTCTTGTGGTGGTGATCATCACTTCTTGACATTTCATTGTTGAAGAACCAAGAGCCTGCAGTAGGACGGGTTGATTTTGAAGGACACAGTGACATACCCATGAAAGGTGGCAGGACACAATGGTTATGCTGCTTTACAGATTTTGTTAAATTATTGCATGAGGGGTTAGGCTGTTGTCTGCCATTCTAGGAGGATCAGGAATCTGTGTTCTATTTTATAGCAGTCTTTCCCACTCAGTGAAGTTTGTAAATGGGCATGGGTTATCTTTATCTGAAGTTTTGAAAAGTATTTGGAGTGAACATCCAATGTAAAATTTAACTGAAATGGAAAATACCTTTTAAAGAAGTCTCATTATGTAATATCTTAATTATTTGTCTTTTTGTCTCAACAGGAATGCCCAAGGAAAAGTACGATCCACCTGATCCACGGAGGATGTACACAATTATGTCCTCAGAGGAAGCAGCCAACGGAAAGAAATCACACTGGGCAGAGTTGGAAATAAGTGGTAAGAAACTGAGGAATGGTCATGAGTTATGAACTCATTGCAAGTTAAGAGTAGCCTACGTAGTATGGGCTTGGACAAGAAGTCTGGAGTGGAGTTACCTACCCTGAAGTGAGCCAGCACACCAGCGTAGCAGCTGCCAGGCTCTGGGTGTGTTGAGGGAAGAGGTTGGGATAACATAGGGAGCTGTAGGTAAGTTGGGGCAAATGGGGAATCCTAATGCGTAGGGGAGTTGGGAAGATGAGGATATGGATGTGAGCTCTTTGTGTTTTAAGAAGATGAGGCAGGTAAGAGTGTGGATTTAAGACCTAATTTGTCAAAGAGAAGAGGCTGAAGTTGGGGTTGATACATAGACCTAGATTTTATTTTAAAAGCGGTTGTAAATCTTTGTTCTTGAGATTTAACAAAAAAAGGAAAGAAAACAAACATTAAAGAAACCTCCATGAACTCTTCTAGCTTTGAAATACTGTTTGAGTTTTGAATCTTTTCTTGAAAATAAGATAATGTTCAGAATTCATGAACAAGAATCCCAACTTGTGTGGGACACCAGTCTCTCTTGATTTGTAGAGTAAATTTTGATTTTGCTACATAAAGTGTGCTTACAAAGAAATTCCAGCAAATATTTTCAGAATTAAGAAATTCTTTGTGATGTAAATTTAGGCTGAAATTTTGCTTAAATATGAAGGTTCTTTAAGAGACCGCAAAAAATTGCCATGTGGTATTTCTAAATGACTGTCCGGTAGAGAAATTGATGGAAGGAGGAATACAAATAGAGTTCTTTGAATTGTGAAGAGTTTATTCATGCAGATCATTGAATCTGTGTCTTGGTTCGAGTGCCATGCACCTTAACATGTGAATAGCACTCTTTACTTGAAGGTTACAGGTGCAGAAACCTGGTTAAATGCTGCTTCAGGAATCAGCATTACATATTGGCATTAGGCTTGGATATCCACTTGGACATCTCCTGCCTCTGTATGGGCAATGCATTAAGTGATGGCTCTTTCCTTTCATGCCTGGTAATCTCACTACAGACTGATGCCAGCCAAGAGAGGTGCAGGTAGTGAAGAGGATGCATTGTTGATGTTGATTGGAAATCATTTCAGCTACAAGGGTTTCTTTGATCACAGTCACCTGTTTGCATTGGGGGCAGGGGGGAGAGGTGTTAATTCAATTTAAAAAATGCAAAGGACTGATTTGTATTTAAAACCTTTCAGAAGATTTCTCAATGAGCATTACAGTAGTACGAATCCTTTAAGAACTGTATGCATTTGCCTTGCAAAATAAAATGTGACAATGTTTTTGTTTTATTAATGTTCTCACTGTCATTTCCTTGCAAAATACTTGGTCATCTAATACAGAAAGCCACAACTGTTTTAACTGCTGTCATTTAAATCACTGAGCTTTTTCACTGCAGGCTTTTTTATGCCACTCATTTTCTTATAGCTCACTGGAAATGATACCTATATTAAACCTTTTGTTACCAGGGGCCAAGTCCCAGTGTATCAGTGTAGCTTTCCCCAGGCACTAATATGACTTCCTTTACTTTGAAGAAAATCATTTAAGGAAATGAATTATAAAGTGTGTATGTTGGTATAATATTCATCAGACCATTCTTAATATTGGTGAATCATGGTGGGGATTTTGAAGGCTGTGTGAGTAACTGGTTTTGCCTTGGACAAACTGGCACTGGTACGCCTTCTGATGCTTTTGGTACAGCAAGATGACTTCTGTAAATGAAAACAGATCCACTCCTGGGGGGAAAAAAAAATTTTGGAGAGAAGAAATGTTTTGAGACCTTCTGATGATATCTTGCATTCCTTGCATGCGGCAATGTAAAAATCTTGATTCTGTCACACAAATCCATGTTTCTACCCCTCAGTTTATACAAAAATCATACCGTTTTTTAAAATATCTGGCAATAGTTTATGCAGCTTTTAGTTGAATGCCAGATGGAAATCCATGTTCTCAACTAAGCATCTTAGTCACCCTAAATATAGTGCTTCTATCTGTTCTTGGCTGGATTAATGCCATAGAGTAAAGATTTTTGGTTTGAAAGATGTTGTGCAGGAATAAGGGGCAAACTGAAGAAGCATCTTTAATCTCAAACATAAACTATTATTGAAAAAAATCTGTTTCTTACACCACTGTTATTTACAAACTGACCATGAATTCAGTAATTAAGTCTTGCTTTGTATGGAACTTGAGAAATACAGATGTTTACACCTTAAGTATGGATTGGAAAAAAACAGTCTAAGCACCCCTGGCAACACTTGATATTCTCTTAACACATTGCCAAAATTTTTTGATCTACGGAATCAGTGATTAATGGAATTTTCATTGAATGAAATAATAATAATGATAAAAAACACAACCCAAACAAAACTCCCCCTTAAGCCCCTCCACCCTCTGCCCCATACATACTTACAAAATGTGTAAATATTGCTAAACCTATATATTTTAAATGTTCTATTTTCTTTTGTACCTTCCTTCTACAGGGAAAGTGAGAAGCTTAAGTTCGTCATTGTGGACTCTGACCCATTTGACAGCTTTGCATCTCAGTGACAATTCCTTATCCCGTATTCCTTCAGACATTGCCAAGCTTCACAATCTGGTATATCTGGACCTGTCCTCTAATAAAATTCGCAGTTTACCAGCAGAGCTCGGAAACATGGTGTCACTCAGGTATGTAAATTTTAACAGGAGTTAAAATTGGTCTCTTATTATCTTTGTAGCAACAGTTTGTAAATTTTATGTTCTAGTAAATGAAAAGCATGAATAACTTCCCCCTTCCTCACTTCTTTTTATCTGTCTCCCTGAATACTTGGTATGGTCTGTGCAGCTATAGCAATGCTGGCTTTTCTGTGATCTCCTGTTCCGATGCATGACAGTACAGAGCGAGCTTCAGAAGTGTTCAGTTTGATGGCAGTCACCCATTTTATGTTTTTCGAAGTCAGGTTTCTTCTCTTATGCATCTCTTTGCAGACTCTTTTACAAATCTTTGTGTCGTTTTTTCTCGTAAGAAATACTGATGCACAAAAAAATTTGCTTTGAGTTCATAGTAAGGTAGGAAAAAGGTCAGATTAAACATTCATAATCATGCTAGCTACAGTCTTTTCCTCTTTATTCATCTTTAGTAATTATTCTTAACAATAGTTCTTCTGTTTATTTTATCATTCTGTTTATTTTATAACAACTGCAACTTGTTTAATATCATCTCCTTCCCACCTTTGTTATCATGTAACTGCATTCCTGTGCAAACTGGGGAGGAGAGAAAAAAATTTTCTAAACACACATTTTTTTCCCCCCTCAATTTTACAATGCCAAGATGTGCAAAGTTTGCCTGGAATGATACCTCCTTTTGGAAGTGAAACATGAATAGTGATGCCTGTTTAGATTATAATTAAGGCTGCAGCATTTCACTTTGTAAAAACACTTTTATGTAAATATATAAATGGTTGTATAAGAGCAGATATTTGCAGGCAACATTCTTTTGCCCTTGACCCAAAGGAAGAGCCTTATCTTAGGTTTATTGAACAGTTACTAGTAATTGCCTTCATTGATTTTAATTTTGAAGACATTTATGGACACTTTTCTCAAATCCAGAAAAAAATGAGTCTAAAAGCATTGAGAATGTTATTAGAAGAAGAAGACAACAGAGAAATGGACTGCCAGCACAACTCTAATGAAACTGGAAGCAAAGCAAGTCTGCACATAAAAATATCAGTCACTGCATTTTCTTCTACTTTAGAAAAGTCAGCTCTGTTGGGGAGGATTCAACTAGCTGATTAAATTGGTACTAAAAGCTCAAATTCCACAGGAGTTAGTCTCAACCTTGGAGGCTGAGCAAAAAGACCTTACTTTTTAGAGCATAATTGGCAGTTCTGTTTTGCAGTGCATTGCATAGTTGTTTTCAGCTGTGAAGTAGTCTGTTCTAAAGAAAACTTTGCTTTTTTTTTAATTCTTTTAATTAAAAGTAGTTAATAGTAACAGGTTTCTTCCCTCCTTTATCCAATTCTCAGGTATTGTGAGCTAGCAATCCTAAATTTACTGGAATATTCTCAAGTTCATCTTTGTACTTCATCTTTGTACTTCATTAGCACCCTTTTATTTTTATCAGTCTCTTTCCTTTTAAAATATTGTTATAAATGTAATACTCATGGCATGGAGCTAGCTTAGCAGTGTATAGTCATCAGTAGCGTCAAAACACCTTATGCCTTCTTCCCAACACTTTTCCCAATTTATTCTGGCTGATTCTATGATGCTTCAGCTCTTTCAAGTCCCAAGTCTCTCCCGGCAACACTTGAATCCAGATCTCTAGATGTGAAAAGCTAGTGCATTAATCCACTGCACTCTCTCTGTCCTCAGTAATTGCAGCTGATCCATGCTTTCTTTTCACTGGGGTGAAAGTGAGGAAAAACCTGTAAGCGCATCCTATGTGGTAGCACTCTGCAGCTTCTGGGAGGTTGTTCAAACAAACGGTGATTCAACACTGGGCATTGCTGATATCCTGAGCCACAGAAATAATTTGTGCTCTCCCACTTGAGAACTGATAACAAATCTTCCGGCTCCCTCATTTGGAGCTCTGGGTTTGGTCTCTACGGCAAAGCTCACCAAAGCCTCTGTGCATCTCCCTTTTTACTGCAGGTACTTGAAGAAAGAGGTATCAAAGCAGTAAGATTTCTGGTCATGTGGAAAGAGGAGAAAAAATAAACACTCTAACATGTTATCTTGGAAAGCTCAGCTGTAAAACAGATTCTCTTGATATGCTTGAAGGAACTAGTGGGATTTGCTGTGATCCTCTTTACTGTATAGAGGGGCAGGTTCCATGGAGGCAAGGATTGTTAGAGAAAATAGTTCTTTCATCCAAGAGAGAAAGAGTAATGATACCTACTACTGTGCCATTCTTCCAGCTCGGTGTTTTTCCTCTAGAAGAATTTAGTATATTTTTTTTGTAATTCATACATAACTTTTTTTAGACTTCAGCAGTGCTTTGAAAAACTCTTAGAAGAAAAAGTAGCTTCTGAAAGAATAACCTAGTAGCTTTATACTGTCATATAGAATATCATCCTTAAAAAGAATAGCTATTTAAATCTCAGATGTCTATGGAAGTGCTGAGAATTAGTGGAGATGTTGATTTATTTTTTTTAACACCCCCATCTGCTTTTCTACCTGCCATGTGTCTCCTTCATACTTAGAAACCCTAAAATGACACTGGGCTTCTGAGTTTCTCTCTAAAATATTTGCTTTTGTCTGTGGGATTTTATATTGAAAATTTTTTTTCCCTTTTTTGTTGCTCCAAAATACTTCTCAAGTCTCCAGGCACCAAGTTGTAAACACTTTAAAGTAGCAACTTTATATTGAATATGGTGAGGAGAGTCTTCACTGCTTAGATGTGACTGTGTTTAAGTGAAAAGCTCCTGACAAGTCCATTTTCTCTGCTCAGTTTGTTGGGATATCAGAGTTCAGGATATGAATTCTGTTCCTGTCTGCATATTTGTTTTGTAAGTTAAAAAGCATATATTTTGTCTTAACACTGGAATTATGGAGAAACAAACAAACAAACAAAAAACCAAACCAGAAAATTACTATAAATGACTATTATATGGTAATGTCATAGCTCTAATCATACTGCCATGATCCTGGATTTTTTGCTTGTTGATTTCCTGGGATATAATTTCCCTTTATTTCACCTTTAATCATAGCCAAACTATTTCATAGTCTGGTTTGTCAGAGGTGTTACTGCTTCATCACTTGTAGTTACTAAAGTAATTATTGCTAATGTTTACAAAATTTCTGACTTTTTAAGATGAACTCACCAAACAGCTACTTTCCTCTGTACTTCAACGTAATGTGTATTTTGTCTGTATGTGTGTGTTTCAGTACAGCAGGATATCCTTACCTATTGCTGTTTAGTCTTTGAGTTTTTCAATATTGTGGTTTGCTAGTATATTGTTTGTCTTAGTTATAACTTCTTGTACTATACTGCTGAAGACAAATGTTGGTCTGTTTTCAGCCCTATGTGATTCTTGCTCTGTCTACAGGGAACTACATTTAAATAACAACCTGTTACGAGTTTTACCTTTTGAGCTGGGAAAACTGTTCCAGTTACAGACTTTGGGTCTGAAAGGTATTGCTACTTTTTCTTGGTATCCGTGCTTGTTTAATGATACCGCTTCGGAGATGTAATGGCCGTAGACTGCTAGTTCATAAAACACTACTGAATAGCAATCCCAGATGTAGCTACTTACTCCGCATTTATAAATATTGTTATTTAGGGATTATTTGCAACAAGAAGAACAAGTTTGGCAAAGCACTCCTCATATAAAGAGGTTTGCTTCTCTTTCTGCAGAGTGAGCAGAAGCTTGCTCTTGATTGCATAGGAATTGAATAACAGTGCTGCTTTAACTAAGTAGTAGCCTGCAGTTAACTGTAGGTATTCAACTCCAACCAAAAAGGGAACGTGGTTTGTACTGCTGTAGGGTACTGTGCTGTTTATGCAAGCAGCAATTTAAATCTCTCTCCAATTTTTTTTCTCTGAACTGTATGGATTCTAGCTATAAAATTGCTGACCTCGGGGGAACTTGTATCACAAAATCAGGAGCACAGGGTGAATCAATACCTCTAAATGCTGTTAAGTCTCAAAAGTCTGGGATTTTTCTTCCTTAAAACTGGGTAATTGCAATGTGCATTGTCCATGAAAACTTTTACAGTTGTCTTACGTGTTTGGCAGATGGTAGACTCTCTACTCAAGATATGAATGGCAAATAAACTGATGGTGGATGTTTCACTCATGTCGAGCAAAGCGAGCAGAGATGGCTCCTGTGTGTGGCCTCATCAGCTCTGCCTGCGTGTTGTACCACACCAGTTCTTCAGTACTGTTAGATCCAATGACCACCCTTGGGCTGTCTGTTAATGTGGTTATCTTTATGAGAGCTATTCACACGTCTAGTGTTTTGTGGGATTGAAGACCTGAGATCTGAAACCTCTAAGGAGTTTATAGTAGATGCAGTATCTTTTCTCAGAGATGCCAGCTTTAAACACTGATACGTAAGTTCATAATGGTTCTATGTAATTTATTCAATATTTCTGTAAATCTGCAGGAAATCCACTTACGCAGGATATTCTGAACCTTTATCAGGAACCAGACGGGACGCGAAGGCTACTGAACTATTTGCTTGATAATTTGGCAGGTACTGCAAAAAGAAGTAAGTGATCATTCTTAAAAGATATATTTCTGCTGTGTAAAATAAATGTGATTTACCATTTGTTGTATCTCTACTTTAAAATGTTCCCATAGTTTCAACAGAACAACCACCTCCAAGATCTTGGATTATGTTGCAAGAACCAGACCGTACAAGACCAACAGGTACTGTAACATTTTTTTTTTCCCTGTTGTAAAAGCTGTGGATCTTTACTGTCTGTTGAAAATTTTTTTATGCTTAAATTAACCAATCATCTCTGCAGTGCTCACCAGCCAGCTCAAGTAGTTCTATCTCAATTGGAACACCTGTTTCAGATTTACCCATCTCTTACTATAAAGTAATTTCTTTTTAATTAACATCCTCCTCACAGGAATTGAAACTGCTGTCCACAATTAGTTAAATAGTTGAATTATAACAGACTTAATTGAACATTTATTGAAGAATAAGAAAATGGAAGAACATGAGCCTAATTTCCCCAAAATGTAGAATTTTCTTTTAAGTAACCAGTGTAGCATCTTTGACTCGGCACTTTTCTTGCTGTTGGGTTTCAGGTCATGTTTAATTGTTTGCTAATTTTTCTGCATGAATTGTCTAAAATAAAGTCTTTTCTATTTATCTGCACACTAAAAATCTAAGTGTATTTATCAATTACTGCAGTGTCCTCTCTTCAGGAATGATGTACATTACTTTCCCCTATTGATTTTATTAAGGCAGTTGCTTCAAAGACCATGATGTTGTTAATGCAGCTTGTCTTTTGCTGTCACCTGTTTGTTTTCAAAATGCTGGGCTTTGATCCCCCAATCAGCCCAAGATTGTTGCCTCAATTTGCTAAATCTTCAAACGGCTGTCTTGTTTCTTTTTCCTGAGTTGCACTCCACGTTTGAGAGGAGCTCCCAATAAGCTTCCAAGTATCTCCTTGTACTGCAAATTCCTTAGTGCTTTTTAAAAAAAAAACAACCCCAACAAAACAAAACCCAAAATGCATGCTGCTGGATTACCTCTCAAGTTGCCCCAAACTGTCTCATTATCACTCCTGTTCCAAATTAATACAGAGAGTAAATGTTTCTTGTAAGCTTTTTAAAGTGGAAACACTTGGGACTTTATTTTGTCTATACTTCCTCATTGTGTGAAGAGATCCTTATCCTGCCTGTGGTTCTGTTACAGTTTGTGGTGGTAATAATGAAGGTAGATTTTAAATAATATATTAGAAGAGTTTGCAAACCTTTGTATAGCTAGCAAATGTAAGTGTTCAAATACACTTAACCTTGTTTTAGGCTTTTCGCAGTAGAGTACCATGTAGCATAAAGTACATTTGTCTGCTATTTATTGCATTAACCATATAAAGGGGGGTGTTGTTTTTTGTTTTCAAATTTAATGCTAGAAAACAGCTGCCATAAGTCCAAACTTGTAATTTATCTTCCTAGAAGGACTAACAAATTTTTTTTAGTACAGATACACATGCTGTGTTTTGGTTGAAGGAAATGAAGCATGAATTGATAAATTTGCAGAAGACAAAAGTGAAGAACATAATTGTGTATATTTATATATATATATTTTGTTGTTGTTGTTGTATCAGTGTGTAAATAAAATTATTGTTCTGCAGCCTTGTTCTCTGTCATGTGTTACAACGTACTTTGTGATAAATATGCTACCCGGCAGCTGTATGGCTATTGTCCGTCTTGGGCATTGAACTGGGAATACAGAAAAAAAGCCATTATGCAGGAAATCCTGAGCTGCAATGCTGACATCATAAGTCTTCAGGTAAAAGATATACCATTATTTCTTTTCCTCTTCTATTCCCATGTGCTGGTTTCTACACATTAAGTGTATTTACAGTAAACGGTCTGTTTTCAAAACCTTCTGAAAACAAAAGAAAAAAGAAGCGGTGTTTAGAACATTATTTGTTGCTTGACATCAAAAGAATGCTTTTCAGCCCACACAGTCGGAATGTGAACCAGCAGCTGCTGATCAAAGGCATGTACGTGGGGGTGTCTTTGTGCCTGCCTGTGTATGTGGGGCTATAATTGACACATTTTCAAATAAAAGGCTTGAGATAATCATAACTCTGGGGATTACAGAAATTAATTTATATTTTCTTAAAATAGGGATATTGCTCTCAAATTTGCATTCTCTGATGTACTTAATTCTTTTTTTTTTTTTCCCCTTAAATCTAACTTGAAAGTGATTTACACTTCTGAAGAGTCTAAATAATATTAGTCTTCTGTGTTTTGGTAATAGTACATTCATGCTGTGCTGTCTTACAACTTTATAGGAGGTTGAAACGGAACAGTACTACAGTTTTTTCCTGGTAGAACTGAAAGAACGTGGCTACAATGGATTCTTCAGTCCAAAGTCTAGAGCTAGGACAATGTCAGAACAGGAAAGAAAACATGTTGATGGTTGTGCAATATTTTTCAAAACAGAAAAGTAAGTGATGTATTTTGCAGAGTCTTCTATTGTGTCTCGCTCTCTTTCACATAATTTCTCAGGTCAGTCTATAGCTCCAATTGTTTGACATTAGTTGCCCTTTTTGTAGCCATTCAGTGTTTCTTATAGAGCATTCTTATCGCTAGGATTGGTTTGTAAGAGGGAAATCATTCTGTGTGTAACTAGCAGTGGAAAATTTTATCTTGAAGTTTTATTTAAGTTGAAATTTCATTCTGTTAGAGCAATGAAGGTTAGAAGTTCACTAAATTATACTTCAGTTGTTGAGCAGGTGTGTCCCAACCACTAGGTGTTAATAATGAAAAACGAAGTAAGTGTCTTTATTTTCTAGCTGCCTTTTTTTTTTTTTTTTTTTTGAGTAAAGGAATTGATAATCCCCAAAACTGCAGGAATAAGACCTCAGATGACATTGACTTTCTGATACATTAGCCTTCTGATAAAGCAAAAGGCAAGGCACAATATCACTGCTTGCTTCTGAAAAAAAGCCATTATTTAAGAGCTGCAGCACTTACTCATTGTGTCACATTGTATTTGTACAACTGTTTGGATATGAGGGCGATAAATTCCCTTCCTCCTCCTGTTTCCATTCCTTTGTATCCACAAGTAAACGTAGGTGCCAGGTTTGACAGCTTTTGCCTTAGAAAAATTTAGTCCCTCTCTATTAAACCTACATCTTTGAACTAGAAACTGGTGCAGAATTAGAAACAAGCACTACTTTTCTGTAGTTTCTCAAGCACTCTCATCTTTTAATTGAAACTAAGGTAGTATAAAATATATAAAAATTGCTAGGAAGACTGTAAGCTTTGATTTCAGTTCAGGATTTTATGAAATTATGTGATTGGCTGAGATTTTCACATCATAAATGTTTGAGCTTTAATTAAGAGGAGAATTGTCCATAACGTTTCCTTTTGTATCTGCCTGCTAAAAAATATATATATGGTGTTTCTCCTTCAGATTTACTTTGGTTCAAAAACATACTGTAGAGTTCAATCAACTAGCTATGGCAAACTCAGAAGGTTCAGAAGCTATGCTGAACAGAGTTATGACAAAAGATAACATTGGAGTTGCTGTATTGTTAGAACTGCGAAAGGAATTGATAGAAATGTCATGTAAGTACCATTTAGTTTAATTTTTTAATAGATTCTGTTTTGTAAATGAAAAAATTGCCTTTTGTTTGTTACAGTAAACCAGAGAAACTATTCTACAGACAAATATAACTTTACACGTTGTATACTCCAACAAATTTATTTCCAAAGAGGATTTGGGGAACAGTCATATGGCTTAAATGATTAAAATTTTTTTTTTCCACTTACACCTTTTTGCTTAAAAAATACAAAGACTTGAGATCGATTTTTTTTTTCTTTCTTTCTTTTTTTTTTTTTTTCCTTGCAGTTATGTACAGGTATCAAAGAATCAGTTGGTGTTAGTTTTGTGTTTCTGGGTCATGTATCTGCATCATCTTAGCTTGTTATTTTCTTCACTGTTATGCTTACACAACCTGTTTGTTCTGCCCTGTCATTCTTAATTTAGGAAATGTAAATTGGGTTTATAAGTATTGCAGTGGGTACCTACTCAACCTGGGTGGTATTTATCCAAATGAAATTTTATTGATTCAGATTCTAACAAACAAGCCTTTTAAGAAGCACTTCTAGCAAGAGAAGTAACTTACGTGGATAACTTAAAATTCAGAGCTCATTGCCTAATAAGATATGAGCAGTGCCTGTTTACTATCACAACCTGAGGAAAACTGTTGTAATTCTTTAGAACAACATGATTTGCCTGTAATTAGGATTATCTGTTATTTATGTTAATTCACAGTATTCTTAGATACATAAGCGTTACCTGTAACAAGATAGTCTGTCTGTTAATGGTTTTGAATGTGAAACACAATCATTCCTATTGCTTTATATCAGCTAAAACACTTAGTAGCTGTAAGAGGAGTTGTATGACCCTCTTAAATTAAATGGTATTAACTCTCCTCAAGTTATACTGATACTTTATTTTATTTTTTCTTCCCCTCAAACATCTTGTTTAAAATTCAATAATAATGTTTTCTGTTGCTGACCATGTGAGGTAAATAATTGATTTTAAATTTTAGCTGGAAAGCCACATCTTGGGATGGAAAAGCAGCTAGTTCTTGTTGCTAATGCACATATGCATTGGGACCCAGATTATTCTGATGTGAAGCTGGTTCAGACTATGATGTTCCTGTCCGAGGTAAAGAACATTATTGATAAAGCTTCTCGTAGTCTCAAACCTGGTGTTTCGGGAGAACTTGGAACCATTCCACTTGTACTGTGTGCAGATCTCAATTCTCTACCAGACTCTGGTAAGAGTTCCTTTTCTTTTTTGGTGTTGATTTTTTTTTTTAAGACTGTTTCAAGTGTGTAACAATTTAAATTTTAAGGTCTCACTTTTTTAAAGGAATTTTCAACTTAGAGAATACATTGTTTGATATCATAAGCTCTGAAGGTGCTAAGAAAATAGAAGGAAGAGAGAAAAGATAGAGGTGTCTCTTTTGTGAGTGACCTTATTACCTATGCAGTAGTATAGCTATGTCTGGGCTTTCAGAAGCATTTTCATTGTTATCTTACAATACAGGAAAGGAAATGAAGAAAATATCTTCCAAAAATAACTGGAAATGTGAGTGTTTTGCTGATAATGGGATTTTCTTAGTTTTAAGTGTGAGAAATAGGTTCTTCTCTTTAAAGTTGCCCCCATACAATCATTTTTTTCAGCTCAAATGTTTTAGGACTTCTAAAATACAATATATCTCCTGCCAGAAAGGGATTTTTCAGAGCTCTTTACTCACATACAACTTTTTCTTTTTACTTGGTGGCAGCTTTATAAACTGCAAGAAAAGAACAGATTCAGTGATTGCCGCCTTTGCTTTCTCAGGCACCCTGCTGAAGTGCTGAACTCAAGAGCCATCCTTCCTTCTTATTGCTAGTTGTTTGATATAATAATCTCCATTCCTGGTCACCCTTCCTTCTGGCCTCTGCTTGGCAACTCTTAACATCTGTTAGGGTTGATAGGAGCAGTTACTGCTCAGCAGTACTGGAAATCTGATTCTTCTTGATCTCAGCAAGGCGTGTATCGCTAGTGGCTATTGCAATAGCCAGTTCATGTGTCTGATTGTGTCTTCAGAACAACTAATTGCCTCTTTTACCTTCCAGAACTTTAACACAGCTATTCTGAAATTAAGAGGCATGATCGTAGGTTTCCAAGACACAAATCTTGTCAATTTGGCTTTGCAGCCTCTTTGAAGTTATCTTTTTTTGAAGTAGTGTTACAAAACTGGCTTTTTTGCAACATTTTAGCCCAAGAGCATTGAAAGCCAGGACTTTAGCACAGAGACAAGGAGAGGAGGAAGCTGACTACATTGCCTCTGTAGCATTTTACTGCCAGTTTCCTCATTTTTGAATCTTTCCCGCAGCCCCCAGTCTGTTCCTTATTAACCTTCTTGTTTTTTCTAATCAAAGTATGCCTCTTTGTTCTAGGTGACATTTGCTCTCGACATGTATATACATTGTCTTGCAATATTTTAGAAGAGCTACTGCTTGCTTGTATTGTGTATGTGTTAAGGTTTTGCTTATTATAAAGCATAAAGTTGCATGTATGACTGGAAGTACCTACACACTCTTATTGCTGAGTGCTTGTTAATACCTTCTTGTGTGCATGCTTCTCTCCTAATAGGTGTTGTTGAGTACTTGAGCACTGGTGGAGTGGAAACAAACCACAAAGATTTTAAGGAACTGAGATACAATGAAAGTCTTACTAACTTCAGCTGTAATGGAAAAAATGGAACAACAAATGGAAGAATTACACATGGTTTCAAGTTGAAGAGTGCCTATGAGAATGGTCTAATGCCTTATACAAATTACACGTTTGACTTCAAGGTAAGGCCTTGGCTGACGTTTTGGAAAAGTTTTCTCCTTTGAAGTTTATCTATGTGATTTGCTGTATGAAATTGTTTCACAAAGAAGTTAATCTGTTTGGGTAGCTAACAGTAAATTCACCAAGATTGTATTTAAAACATAGCAAATGAGCGCACAACACTTCAGCCTCCTAGAAACCAAATGTTCCTTTTTCTTGTTGGTAACTTGTAACAGATTTACAAGAATTGGGGTGCTGTTAACCCTCCCTGCAAATAGGAAGGTTATTTATTTTAATACTCCAAGCTAAATGAAATAGCGCAATAGGGGTACTTAAGCTGTCAGCTGCAAGGAAATAATCCATGTTGCTACTGGAAAACTCGCAGTGCTCCATTGCCCAGGGGAAACAAAGATGGCTCTCATCCTCCTTAAAAATCAGATAAATATGATTTGAAGCTATGTAGGAGGTTGGAAATTACAACTCGCAAAAGCATAGCAGAAGTGATACAGGGTGGACTTTTCTTTTGTTTTCCTAATCTATATTGAGCAACCCATGGGATATAGGAAGTAGAAGTCTGCTAAATTGATGATGTGCTATAGAGAAGGAACGGTAGCATTTCATTTGTAATACTGAGCTCATCTTTTGTTTGGGAGAGTAACTTGAGTCAAGAATATATACTAATAATTGATTTTATTTCTTCTCTTGTTTTAGGGTATTATTGACTACATCTTCTACTCTAAACCTCAGCTAAACATACTTGGCATTCTTGGACCTTTGGATCATCATTGGTTAATAGAGAACAATATAAGTGGTTGCCCACATCCACTTATCCCTTCTGACCACTTCTCACTTTTTGCACAACTGGAGCTTTTGCTGCCTTTCCTGCCTCCTGTAAATGGAATCCATCTCCCTGGCAGGAGGTAGTCAAGTACATTTTAGAGGGCAACCTCAATCTAACTTGTACAATTGTAAAATCTGAATATAGAGGAGTGAGGTATGGCCAACAGGGATTTTTTTTCTTAATAATCTTAATCTTAAATCTAATTATTTGCTAAAGACATAGTAAAAGCCAGGTGCTATCAACAGACACAATTCTGAGCCCAATATACTTTGTATACTGTTTGACAGCGATTGGTGCATTTGCACCTTTCTTTAATACGTTACAATTAACCTTCCTGTTTCTTTTATCCAACGTGACGTTTTCATGCCTTGAAATAGGGAATTGTTATACAGTATATTCTCTTTGCACAGTTATCTGTAGCACTACTTTTTTGAGGCCAGTAGGAACATCCACAGAACATTCTTCCGTACTTCACTCCCTCCTTTTTCAGACTTGTTTGTAAAATATAGAATTTGAATTTAGCCTTTATTGATTGTATATGAACAACAGAAAACCTGATTTATGAGATTTTGTACTTTAAAAAAAGAAAAATCAGATTTGGAAAATGATTGTATTGTAAACTAAGGCTAAATTTTTATCTGTTTTCATGTGTTATAAAGGCCAGCTTGTAAAAGAGGTTGTCACAGGTTTTCTCTGCTAATGATTTGCACTGTTAGGGTTTCGTTAGCCCTTTTGTACTACTTTTTATGTTCAATTGAGAACGTTGCTTTTAAAATCCAAACTTATAAAATCTTAATATCTTACAGAGATAACTGAATACATTCTGTCTATTTCTGATTTTAAAAAACAAAAAAGAGAGAAAAGCATAGAGTTCTCGTGGAACAGATAAGCTAAGCAGTGAATATAAGTAGACCTGTATGGATTGAAAGTTATTGCTGATGTGCATACAGTCAGATATTTTTCTCATCTCTAACTTTTGAAGTAAAATTTAGGGATACTTGTGTACAGCTTCTTCATTTCTGTTTTAAATACTTGTCCTATCTCCACTGTGCCTGCTTAAATTTGTTCTCAACTAGCACTGCCTGTGCATGCAGAGAGATCCTGTGCATCCTCTTTTATTTTTTTAAATAACGTTAACACTTGTGAAAATTTTATGAAGATACTTTTGTATAAGCTGTGGCATCTTTTTTTCCTTTGTGAAGCATTGAATATCACACTTTTTGAACATGATCAGGTTATGGGTACACAGTTTCTAGCTTCTAATACCCATGCACTGCTTCTTTCAGTGTCATTGCACAGTGCCGTTTTTCCCACTAAGAATTACTATCATGTGAATTCTCTTTCTTTTAAGTGTGTTCCTCAGTTTCAGAAAGTATAATTCCTTGAAGAAAAAAACCCCAACCCTATGTTTTCTATTGATGAAGCAGTGTAAAATAAATGCATTTTCAATACAGGTCCCAAAGACAATTCTTCAGATCATTTTTTTTTTTAAAGTGAACAAGTCTTATTTTAAAGTGTCAAGCAAGACTAAAGTTATAGTGTACCCTCAGTGCCATTTGTGTCATGAAGCCAAGTATGTAACAGCTTACAAATTTAACTTGTCTATTTGTATCCCAAAAGGGAGAATTTATTATCTCCTTAAACTAATACAACTTGAATAATCAATGTAAAAATAAAAATAAAAATTGAGATAGAGAGCTTGGTCTTAAACAGCTTTTGTTTCAGCTGCGGGCAGGGAAGCAAAAGGACACTGAGCATTAAGAGTAAACTTTCTAAATATTTGTTAATTTTTATATATAAAGAGAGTGGATTGGTAATAATGATTCAAAATTTTATTGAAAAGTAGTCAGCACATAAATGTGCTCAAACCGTTCTGTTTTAAGCTGAAAGTAAAAATTACAAACAGTTCGGATATATAAAATGCAGATTTTAAAATTTCAATAGGAGACATTTTGATCTTGAATCCTTGTCTGGGACCTGATCTCTTGGGGTTATTTTGTTTTGGTTTTAGTTGTGGAAACACCAAACATGTCCAGTTTATAATCAGTACATTGAAATGCTGGTAGTATTGCTGTAGTAGACTTAATGCGTAGTGTTATTTTTTTTTCTGTTTGTTTTTGGGGGTTTTTTTGTAAAGTGTGAATAAAAGGTGTTTTACTCATGTTTCCTTAATGATGTCTTGGTAATGTACATCATGACAATTTCCAGTGATGATGAGCCAATTTAGCTTGTCAAACTGAGCAAACTATTTTTCTTTTCTGATTATCTGGATTGTGTAATGAGTCCAGAAAGCTTTACAGAAGGGGAAGGGAAGCACTTACTCATTTTGTATTTCTTAGAGGGGGATAATTTAATAGATGCTGGAGCTTGAGTGCACTTGTTAGATTCTAAAGGTTTAAGCTTTATCCAGTATGTGTTCTCCTGTATTGCTTAGTCTTAAAAAATATTTGAATTTATGACAGCACATTAAAATATGGCCCCTTGTGCTTTTGGAGACACAACTGTTCCTGCTTAGTCACCTTACAGTCTAAGGGTCCATTTAAATGACCGTTTCCTCCAGCTTTTATACTAGTCCACCAGGTCCCAATCAAAAACCCACTGAATATATTGAAGACACTCCTTTGACTTCACTGGGTTTTAACTGGACTGCAGCTATGACTCGGGGGCTGAAGGAAGGAGAAATATTTTGAATATAGGAAAAGACCAGATGGCACCAAAACAGAGCTGAGATAAACTTTGTCAAACAATCTTTCAAAGAAAATACATTCTTGTGTCAAACAAACCTAACTCAAAAGTCTCAATTTCCAGCTATAACACAGAATAAGGCAATAAACCGTGTCTTCACAAAATCAAAATGTTTGCTTCATAGTTTTTAACATAAAATGGTTACTTGCAATATTTTTATTCGAGGTGGTTTTGGGTGTTGCCATAATGTACCTTCAGTGTTCTTGTTGTAAAAGCACATACAGCGAAAGTCACAGAACATCCTTGGGGTTGAAAGGATTTATTTAGGTTAGACCAGGCTTTTTTCCACTTAAAGTACAGTCAGCCATATCTTGTCTAATTTTATTTACCTTTACCAAGAATTCTGGGTGTCAAAGTGTAAATTGAAATATACCTATAACTAAAAGAATTGATGAGAGTCCAAGACTAATACCACAAGTTACTGCTTTTAACATAACACAAGGTGGGGGGGGGGGGAGAACATGTAAGTCAGTGTGTGTTGTAATTATTTTGTCCTTTTAGCAGCTTTAAAAAAAAAAAGGGGGGGGTAGATTTGGCTAGCATTTGACAAAACTGACTGTAAGAAGGTTGTATGTGTGCATCTTTGATGTAACTAGCAAATCTCTCAAATTTCTTTTTTCCAGAGCAGACTTCAAGAATAGCTTATGGTTTTCTTTTTCAACCACACAAAACATGTATGAAAGACAAAATAATTACAACACTATTGGGGGAAAAAAACCCAACTAATTACACTGTAAAACTTAAATCAGTTAACCGCTTAAGTAGCAAGCCTTTTTCATCCAGCCGGACACAGTATTTTTTAGTATGTTAACTGCTATTCTTTTCTTTTGGTTGCATAAATTTGTAACACTTAAGTGTCTTGGTATGTTTAAGTAGTGTCTAAAATAGAATATCTTTAGTCTTTATTCACAGTACTTCTGTATAATGTGTAATGCACTGGACTAACTCTTGTTTACCATTCATGTAACAAAAACCAGCACATTATCTGCACTAAGCTCAAAGAATGTTGCATTTGTCTATAGGCAGCTCTTCAATAAGAAAAATGGGAAACTGAATATGGTCTGATGGTAAACAAGGGCTTTTACTGTTCTCTTCAGTGGAACTTTCTTCTTGGTCAAATTTTAACTAGTTAGTATTATATTTATATACAGGGTCTTCTTTTTCTTTACCAATGTATTTTCCTACTCATAGCTGACCAATAAATCCAATATCTGTTTCAAACCTTCTTGAAGTCTAATTCATATTTTAACTTAATTCCTAAAGCTTTTCCTGAAGAGTTGCACATGCAGCCAGAGTGAGTGAAGTGTGTTAAGGGTAAAATGGAAGGATGTAAGAAACTCGATAATCCCAGAAAGACTTTCCTTGTACTCTCTGTTACTTTCTAGATCTGCAGAGCAGAAAGCTGCTTGAATCAATTGGGTTTGGATTGCAAAGTGAAGACCTGATTAGTAATGCCTCCAGAGTCTGTGGAACACCCGTGTCCAAACCTACTCAGATCTCAACCCCATGTCTTCATATCTGGCCATCTTCTGCCCTTCCCAAGTCAGTCAGTAAGGTCAGTTGTGCAGTCCACAGGTTTTGTCGGGGTCCTGTAGACCTCACTCTTTCCTTCCTCTTCCTTCCCTGCCCCAGAAAGCCCAAAATAGTCTTGGGGTCTGGCAGCAAGAAGGGTTTCAAAGATTCCATTTGTTTACCATGGAAGGGGAGCAAAGGGAAGATTTCTTGCATCTTTTTTTTCAGGCATGAGATTGTGCTAACTCTTGTCCTTAGTTTATTTTAATATCACATTCTTTCGGGGGGGGTGGTTCTTCTGTATCGGAGTGTATGTGTAACAGTGCAGACTCATATATGATGTTCCCATCACTAGTAGCAGAAAACGTTACACATGAGCACACTTGCTGTATAAAGCACTGAAGCACACAAGACATCTCACTAGCACCCCCGCATCTCTTCAGAACTCACAATGGGTATGTTGGCACTGTTTTGCCTTGAAATAAACGATCTAGTTCAGTGTTTCTGTGTATACCACATGCCACAGAGCATTCAGCTTGCTTGTAGTTCTAAAGTTTGCTGTCTCGAAGCAGCTCTAAGTCCCCAACAGTGTGATGAGTCCAGTCCAGACTTCAGCAATGATTTCTCTTCGGTTCTGTCTCGTAGGTGAGATTTTAATTCCCACCATTGCATTTGCGATCTTGCCACTAGATGGTGTGTGTAACACAGGCTTCATGTGCACAGAGTGTGAACATATTTGAGAGTGCCCTCCAGAAAGGGTGGCTTGTAGAATTATGAGTATTTGTGGGATTCAGGCCCAGGAATGAACCTTTCTGAGTAGCAGCAGCTGGTTTGGTAATGTCCCTGCCAATTAAATACTGGCTTTGTAAATCCAGCTGTAATGATGGGAATAAAAAAGGACCTACTTGGTCCTCAATGGTAAAATCATTCTAGGGCCTTTGCTTACTGCATTTAATCTACTTAATGCTATGTTTTAAGATGAGTACAGTTGTTAACATGGTTTCAAATTGGAGTTGATGAGCTCTTAAATAATATCTGCTAAGCTGGCATGTAAGTATTGGGAGATCTATCTGTAGGGAAACTCTGTGCCAAAAGTAATGGAGAGCCTGGTGTCCTGTCCAGAGAGCGTATGTGGAAAATAGCATCTCTCACTCAAAGAAAAAGGACTGAGTTGAACTTCTGTCCTGTGGTCCTAAGCCAGGTAAGAGAAAATTTGTCTTTCCTTAACTTGCAGTAAAATAACTACAGGTATTTTAATATAATTGAATACAAAATCACTCTGCCCAGACTCCTACTTACTGGTCCTTCATACCCCATGTCCACTGGCTCTTCAGTAATAGTACAAAGTTGGGTTTGTGCCTTATAGGGTGGGAATTTCCCAAATCAGTGCGGGTAACTGTGTGGCATTTCTTTTCTACTGACACGGGTAGAGCGGAGGAGCCTCAAAGTATCTGGAATTGAGCCCAAAGAGACAGAGGGAAGGAGGAGAAACTGAGAAAAAGGTAAGTGGAAAGGACAAGACTATGCAAGGTGCATTGGGTGACCTTTTGGAAGAAACCGTACTTCATTAAAGGTGAGCGTTCTAGTTATTTTCTTGCTTTTCATCTTCCCCTCCTAACCCAGAGGCACTAATTGTTTGCTCTAAATGTTCACTTACTCTGTTTGCATGGAAAGCAGTAAAGCTAATTAAGCTATGGAGACCTCTGGTGCATTTGAATGTTTTCTTACTCCAAAATAAGCCTGGTATTCTCACAGGTTGACAGTTTTTAAAAGACAGGAAGGTATGTTCAGGTCAAATCATCACGGTGTGTCAGTGGACAGTGTTCATTTCTTTTAAAAATGCTAGATGTTTGTTGTAAAAAACCACACACTACAGAAAATAAAAACATAGATACACCCCTGCTGGGTTTTAGTGACCACAAAGATTTAAGGTTCAGCTAATGGTTCATAGCACGCTTTTTTTCCCCCCCTAGTTAGTTAGTTTAGTTTTTCTAGGTTTTTTCCTAGTTTTTTCTAGTTCAAGGCACAGACTGCTCCCTTTGGGTGCCAGTAGTGAATTAATGATAGTTTCTCCACTGTGGCTAACGGTATTGATAGCTCTTCAAAGGCTGGATTTACTGATTTTTATTTCCCTTCTTCCTTTTCAGAAAACGGTGTCCCAGTTAACAGTCTACTTCTTTGCTTTTTGGCTATTGTACCTAAAGACCTGAACCAATCTATGTGCTGGTTTTGCTGACCCTGGCAGCAAGACACAGATTAGATGGGGGAAAGCCTAGAGATGCGCAAGGATTTCTTTTAACCATCTCCTCCCCTCCCTGATAAAGCAGTGGGAGAGAGGAGTGTTAGGAATCGCGTACCAGATGCTCTCGTGAGCAGCGCGGGGTAAAGGGAATCATCCTGCCTGACATCGCATCTGGCACTGTGCTATCCCCCAGCACCGGGCTGCAGCTTCTAATGCATCAGTCTCTTGACAAAGCTAGACCTTTATTTTTCATCTTTGGTTGTTCTCTGCAGTTTTCTGGGCTCTGCAGGGACACGAGCCGGGCTCCGGCGGCATGTGAGAGAGCTTCACCAGTTGGCGTGGTTGCGTGGTGTTGGGATGCTGCAAACCCAGTTCTTGTTAGATTTGTGCACTCGTGTGGGTCGTGGGACGCGTCTGCTGCCATCCATCTGTGGAAGAGCTGCTGCGCAAGTCTCAGAAATATGAATTACAGGCTACTGTGCAAAGGAAGCGAGCAGAGATATTTAATAATTGTGTGGTTAACACCTCTGAAGACTGAGCTTCCTTTGTCTCTCGGTGTGATCATGAGTTTTGCAGGGAATAGTAGCAATTACATTCAGTAAAAACTCTGTGTGCATTGCCCAGTGAGAGAAGAGCAAGTCAAACATGCTTATCCTGCAAATGGCAGTTTGATTTTCAGTTTCTTACTTCGTGAATTTATGTATTTTCATTCCTTTTGCCGTATTTTAAGACAGCATGTGAAGCAGCTGAATGTTTATACTGCTTTAGCTGCTCTCTGAGAGGCTGTACCTCTGTATTACCATGGGCTCTTCCTGCAAATGCTTGCACGTGTTAAACTGGGAATACTTCTGCTGTAAATTTCTGTAACAGACTACAGGAAGGGCTGGGATTAGTCTAGGTAACAATTTCTCCCTTAGGCAGGATCCTTCATGCAGGGACCAGTGAGGGAGGAGGGAGATGAACAAAAGGTAGAAATTTGTGTCTCGGCCCAAGACGGCCAACAGGAAATTTTCTGTTAACTCCACTGGGCTTTCACTGGGAGAGCGGGTATTCAGAGGCACAAAAAATGAAGTTACCGTGTGTGCACATCGAACAGACTGTCTTCCCCGAGATCTGTCCTGACTCACCGAACCATCGCAGGCGGGGCAGGGCGAGCGTCTGGCCTGCAGCACCAAACACGGGAGCTCGCATTCCACTGAACTGGGTTTACATTTTTTGCTGGGTACAGTCCAGAGGTTTTGGCATGGCTGTACAATTTAATTAAGCTTTCACATTTGATGGTGTGAAAACTGCAGTTTCATCTGGTTACATCATCTTCAGTAGACAGCCAGCAGTTTTGTTACATTTGTCTGTATTACTCATGTCCTGTAGAAACTATTGAAATGAATAGAGAGAATGAACCCACCCAGTGCTGCAGCACCTGCTCCTCTTTCACCAGTGCGATTCTTTGCTGGCTGTGAAAAATCTGTTTCTATATAATTCTTTTTTCCTACAGGTTTGGCTGATCTTACAAATCCTCCTTCTTCCCCTAAGTAAGAATTATTCCCACTCTACGCAAAGCAAAAATAACTCAAAAAGCCAGCAGCTTGCTGAAGGTCCTGGGTGTCAGGACTGCGGATCAGATCACGCCTGCGGTCGGTCGGTCTGTCCCCAGCTCAGACTCCTCAGTTGTTTCTGCTCCCTCGTGTCCTGCAGGTCAGCATCGCCTCCCGGGAGCCAAAGCGTGTGGTGGGAGCATAATGAGGGTGCCATTGCTCTGCAGTCAGGTGGATTTAATGGTATAGGAAGAGCCGTGGCCGCATCCTGCCCTGAGTACCTCTCCACAGCACGTTGAGCAATGTGCCTTTGGTCTCTCAGGTGGGTTGGTTCCTTCTGTCCCCGGTAAAAAAGAAATGCATGCGGTGCAGTGCTTTGCTTTGCTTTAATAGTGATTTTAAAAATATTGCTGGTGTGGAACACTTTGTACGAGGTTCTGAAAGCAGTGGCTCCTTAAATATGTCTGCAAAGGCCTTGATCCATAAAGGTACATAAATCTGTGTCGTCTATTGAAGTAGCCTGGGAGCTAATGTGGATCGGGATGCGAGTGCTTGTACCAGAAGCAGTAAAGTCTTATAGTCCAACTGGTTTATGATCCAAGCAAGAAACGCTTCTCTAGGAAAAAAAACCAAAAACATGGGACAAACTGCTGTGTAAATGTAGCCCTTAATACTGTTAATGAGAGAAGAAACAATTCTAATAAATCCTTATTACAGAGTTCTGTCTGATAGCTGGGTCCCACTGCCCTACTGTGTCTCAGTCTGACAAAGTTGTGACAGATCATATTAAGTGTTGCTATTCCTGGAAGAGCAGGCAGTAAGGAAAATGGAAAACACAATACAATTTTGCAAAACATTTTGAACTTCATTTTGAAATGAAATTACTAGATGCTAAAAAGCATTGGACACAACAGAATTTGGTGGGGCGGGGTTGTTTCTTTGGCAACTTTGGCAGCAGTTGTTTTTGTCCTTATTTTCAAATACCAAAATTTCGAAGGTAATGGGCATCCCAAATTTCCGCCAAACCTAATGGGATGATATTTAAATGTTGGCATGTTTTTCTTTCTATCCTGTATTGTTTGCAATGGACTGTAGGAAGAAGGTTTTGTCTTTGGGCAGAGAATCCAAAGATTTCTGCTGCCTGTCTGAGATTACCAGGTAGTTTTCTGTTGCCAGCATTAGCCTTAGTGAGACATTTCTCTTAGAATCCTTTTGTTGAAGACAGTAAAAGTTAATGAAGTGAACTGATGAGCTTGGAGCGGCTTGTACTACCCTTGCTGTCACAAGCTGTGTGCCGTGCCTTCTGGCCAATTGTGCCGGGAGCATTTTTTACGGTGTCAGAAAAATGTGCAAAGGCTATAGATTTTTGTCAGCATCTTTCTAACAAAAAAGAAAATTTTGGAAAAGATTATACTGGGCACCCCAGCCACCAGCTACTGCCTCCGTGGTAGCTACCTCCGTGGAGCAGCTACTGTGTATCTGCCTGCCTGAAGAGTGAAGTCTGTGTTTTCACTGAGGATTTTGCTGCTTTGCTGACTTGTAGCAAGGTCCAATTTCTTCTTCTCTCTTTGGTGGTAGAAACCATTGCTCCCATTAGCCCCCTGACACTTCCCTACGATACCACTAGTGTTGGTTGTTGGATTCAGGTATTACCCCTGCATGTTTTTCTCGTTGACGCTATCATACAGTTAAATAATTTGGTTAATTATG
The DNA here is from genome assembly GCA_026212715.1 of Elanus axillaris. Taxonomy (NCBI): domain Eukaryota; kingdom Metazoa; phylum Chordata; class Aves; order Accipitriformes; family Accipitridae; genus Elanus; species Elanus axillaris. Next base: position 16,028,570 of record JANZLQ010000044.1, on the reverse strand, counting down.
CTTATAAAAGGGTTTCAGGGTGGAGACCCAACCGGCTCATCTGCAGCCAGTTTATTGTGCAGCTCATTCTCTTCTTGAGAAATTACTCAATTCTTGAGAAATTATCTGAAGCTTAGAGGCAGCAGAGAAGGCAAAACTTCCATTTCCTATCTTTAAAATTGCAAGAGGAGGATTTCACCACATGTCATAGCATGGACCAGTCATCGCTGGCTCCTGAGGACTTGCTAGAGCAGGTGGTGCTTTATTATTCTAAAGAAAGAGAAGACACTTTGCAATAGATCCTGCTATTTGCTTGTTGCTGTAACAAGATTGGAAAGGGGAGGTGGGGAAGGATCTGTCTTACATCCAGCTGGTACCAGCTCAGCCCTTCAGGGAAGCACAGCTCTTAATTTCTCTTGTATTCTTTGACCCAGTTAGCATTGCACAAATGTTCCTGATCACAGGACTGTCTAATCCTCTCTTGAATCCTGCTAAATTTTATCTTCTTGACATCCTGCAGCAATTAATTCCAGGAGCTGACCCTGCACAGCAAGAAAGCCTGGTGCTTTCTCTCTGAATCATCTACTTCTCGTTTTCCGTCTGTGTGCCCTTGTTTATGGATTCAAAAGTGGGCATGATCAAGCCTGTGTTTATATTTGCTTGCCCTGAAGACCAGGAATATTTTTGACTAACAGCACTGGCTCTGCTGTGAACAAGGACCATGCACAGGTTCCTCTGCTTTTTGTGCGAATCAGCCTTGATCTGAAGCACGCAGCTAATCTCACTAATGAGGTTTGAATGGCTCATAAGCTCAGCGAGTCGGAGATGGCCACTCTCCATGCATTTGTACAGCACCCAGCTGAACAGGACCCGATGGGCAGCTGGCATTACTAACCCATGAAGGCTGTCTGTGAGCAAACATCACAATTTTTTTCTGTGCTGTTCGATGCTTCTATAGCGTGAGCTGAGGGGGAACACCTCGAGCACACGTGAAGAGCACCTCGAGCAAAGTTGGTATTTCTCGTGGAATTGCTTTGGAGCCTGGACACTCAAGATATGGCATCTCCTTTTTCTGAAGGAGAGCCACAAGCCAGGTTAGCTCCACCCGATGCTCCATCAAGTGAGTTGGAAAGATATAAAACTTGCAGCCCAACACCTCTGGTATAAACCAGAAGCCATTTTCTCTCCTACATACTTGTGACTAAGGGTAAAATAGCGAAACATTCGGCTAAACTCAACTGACTTGTAGATGTCATATTCCACCAGCAGATGAGATGTGGCAGTCTTCCTGCTGGCTAGTTCTGCTTTCAGCTTGTGTGACAACTCTGCTTTGCAGAAGAGAGACTTACTGATCGCAGAGAGGAAAAGCCACTGCGAGTTGTGTGAAGTGCAGGCAGCTAAACTGTTGTGGTTAACGCACAGGTTTTGCTAAGATCACAACAGGCTGATGTGCTTTCAGCTAGATTAATTTAAAACAAAGACAAGAAATGGTTAGCAAAATGCTAATACATGCAAATAAATAAACTACTAATTTTATTTCCCTCATCAGCTGCTATTAGAAATCTGTGCTTTAAATGCAGCAGATAGTTATTCCCATTACAAGCCCATTCCAAAGCACTTACAGGCTCCCTTTGTTTTTTAAATGGCATTTGGTCAAACATTATGTAGCAAGTAGATGGTATTCCAAAAATGCCCATTTCTTTCTACAGCTCCTCGCAACAGTCCTTGGAAGTGTTGCCTGCAGGAGCATTAATTCCAGGAAGGCTGCGATTGCCAGGAACGTTACATCTGTGTTTACACAATGTGTATTTTGTATCGTGCCAGGCAAATTACATTATATTTGAGAATCCCAGAGCATGGGAGAAGGCCACGAGCCCGAGATGTGGTGCCTCAGGGGTCATCACTGGTGTCAGCTGTGCCCCACATAAGTGGTCCCAGCCACAAAACCACACGTTGGCTCTGGTGAGCAAGGCAGAGAGCTGTGCGTGAATGATCTGACTCCAAACACCAGCGGAAAAGCTTTCAGCCATCCTTTTGGATCACCTGCCCACGGTTACAGTTGCAAATGCAAAACACTTTGCCATTAATCATGTTGCTGATGGGACATAGGGGCATTTCATTCAAAGCTAAGGGATTCCTGCTTAGACACTAAATGCAGTTTTACTTCATTGTACACCATTTATCATCACTCTCCACTTTGGAAGGCTCAAAGTTAATTGGAATGTGCCCTCAGTGAGCAGTTAGGCCCAATTGCAGGCACTCAGGGCAGAGGGAAACCTGATGCGCTATCCACAAAGGCCCTGCTTTAAGCAGAGGGACCCTGTGTTCTGCCTCGAGCTCTGGTCTGATCCCCTAAAATGAGGCTTTGTGTTTTCTCTTGGAGCTTTAAGATTTGGATTTTTTTCTTCAAACAAAAATAGCTGCTTTTATTCTAACTTCAGAGTTAAAGGCCTTTTTAGAAACTGGTTTTGCTAACCTCACTCACACACCTCCTGCATCTGCCTGTTTGTTCTGCGGCCCTTAAATCTGCTCCAGTTTGTCTTCAGGCATTATAATCCCTCCCTGAGAGAGACCGGTTTGTGACCTATCCCTGCCTGTAATCATGGTGCACTGGATCGTATTTTAGTTTCTGATCAACATCTGTCTTCCTGGCTGTCCGTGTTGGCACGGAAAGGCCTCTCCTGCAGCGGGTGAGGGCCTCTGTCTGCTGTGGCCGCTGTAGGAGTTTCTGGGCCGCTTCTGCACTGTACAAGCCTAATCACCAGATCCCATTAGCGAGGCTCCCGGAGCCCTTGTTTCCTCACCTTTGGTTTGATCTGATCGGTATCTTTGTCATTTGAAAGACAAGCATTTGAGGAAAGAGTGGGACAGTTTTGTTTCTACCTCGCTGTTTCTGGTTTGCAAATCCTGGTTGTGATTTTCTGTGTCCAAATGCATTTGCTGTTTGCAGCAGTACAAGGCTGCATGATCATGCAAGCAAAATTGCACGTTAGCCCATAGATTGCTTGTGAACTGGTTGAGAAGGCTGAGACTGAAAGCTGCCGGTGGGATTTGGATACCAATTCCCCATTCAAATTAATCCAAATCCCTTTGGCAGTTCTGATGATCTCAATAAATGAGATTTTTCTGCCACTGACTTCAAATGCAGAGCCTGCCATGAGATTGGCCATGGAAGCAGAACGGCTTTTATCTCACTCTGTGACCTAAATTCCTAGATAAGGTTTTCTTTCTTGTCTGGGAGCACTTCTGAACAGGCTGCGACTTCTGCAGGTTTATCCCAGCTGGTGATTCCTCACCTGCTGTTCTGTAGAGAAAAAAAGAGGGAGAGCATTTCCCAATGGCCCGCCCCAGGTGTACATCCATGGGGCAGTACGCTCGCCAAAGCGGGGGGGAACAGACAGAAAAGTGCTGTCTAGCCATGTCACCCCATCCTAATGCATCCCATTTCTTTTGCCCCGGCAGGACTGCAGGCTCCCTCGGCAGCTCTCGGTCACGTTCTGGAGAGTCCTCGGTGGCAGGGGACCAGCGGGGCTGTCACCGCGGCCGGTGCCGGCAGCAGTGGGCTGAAGGGGCTGCCCCACACCCCGGCTCCTTGCTGAACCGGCCCGGAGCGTGTCCACAGGAGGTGGATGATGTTGTACGGCTGCAAAACTGCCTGATCCAGGGCAGTGTTGCAGTATTTAATTGCCCAGTGATTTCATGGGGGCTGATGTGTTCATATCCAACAGAGGAGACGGTGAAGAAGGTGAGGGCTGTGCTTTTCAAAACAGGATCTATCTGAACTCAAAGGGTGGCTGAAGCTAGTAACCCTCCCTATCTGCTCTCTCGGTCCTATGTAAACAAGGTTTTCTTTTCTCACCCCTGTCACAGCCTTCACTGCACGGCTGGAATCCCCTCAGCCCCCCGGCACCCCCCTCCTGCAGAGCTGCCCCGCTCACAGGCACCATCGCCCCGTGTTTCCCTCCTCTCGCCCTGCTGCCTTCTCACTTCTGAGACCCAAATTTGCCTGTGCCTCTGTTTGTCCCCATCTTTGCTGCACCCCAGCAGCTTCGGCTCCTCTCGCGGTTGCTCGAATAGTAGCTCAGTTTTCACTAAAGAAAAAGTATGCTCTGGGAAAAAAGCCGATGCACTCCAAGGCTTCATACCTCCAAGCCTTGCTGCACCTAACACCAAATACCTAGTGCCCCACAGGCACGTAGCAGCCTGCTGCTGAGCAAACCTGGAAGCGCTGCCGTGTTTGCAAATGCCCCCCAGCACTGAGCCCAGCCCTGCCGTTCGCCCCAGCTCCGCACACCATGGCACTGCTCCCTGTCCTCTGTAAGAGGAGCTGGGGGCTTTTCCCCAGGTGGCCTGAGTTGTAGCTCTAACCTGTTCCTGCACCTCTTTGCTCTGGATATTGCAGTATTTGCAGAGCCGGGAGCAGCAGAAAGGGCTGAGCTGTGAGCCCCGTGGCTGGACTCTCCTCTAGACGCGGCACATCGTTGCTCCAGTCCCTGCTCGCAGGTTTTAGATCTCTGGGGATCTCATGCTGGAAAAGTTGATGGGTTTCAGGGTTTTAGAGACTCGTAGGACCATGTGGCAGCTGAGAAGGAATCACAGTGTTGGGTATCAGCTGCCAAACGGGTGAGGTGTGAAGGCCCTTTTGTGCCTCTGCCACGAGGATGAATATTTTAGCTACAGCGCTTGTGCCAGGGGAACCTGCTGATGCACCAGCTTGGCTGGTTTTAAGGGAAGCAGTTGCCTGGGTTCTGGGCATGGAGGGCCTGACCCTGACAGGGCAGAAAAGCTTTGCAAGGCATTGAATGTGTAGGGAAACAGCCTGGGAGCTGGCTCGGTTGGTGACCTGGTGGGGTGAGAAGGTGTTTGGGTGGAGACTCAGAAGCCCATGTGCTGTGGACCAGCCCTGCACTGAAAATAATCACCGGTGGTTCTGCAGTAATGGAAACAGCAACTTGATGTAACGATTTTATTTGTTTCCTCTGTCAAAAGCAGTGATACATGCAGTTGGCACGAGACTGGCTAGGCATTAGTGTCATAAATATTCACGTGGAGAGAAAATAAAATGTCAGCAGGGCAATAAGGACAAGCATCATTAAATCCCAGCATTAACCTGAGAAGGAAGGGAAGGATGTAGAGGAGGCAGAGTGGGCTGGCACCTCCCTGATTCAACTCTCTCCATCAACTCTAATAAATGCTGGAGCCACCTTCACTTTTGTTCTTGCTGTGTGGTTAGTTCAAAAACAAAGATGAGAAGCATCGCCTCCATAGTGCTAATGAGATTCAACAGGAGAAAAAATATTTGAGGTAAGAGATGTGAGAATGAGAAGCTCAAATATGCTCACCTTTTGATCCTCTAACGTATTTACACTCATGTTGGTACTAAGCAGAAGTTGCCTTCTGATTTACTCTGCTCGAGGGTGGTTTAGAAATCACTTGTGACATTTTTATAATTGCAGCTTTCCAATGGTATTTCCCATCTTAGGTGCTGTTGAACAAACAGCCTGGTCTCTGTGCTCTCCTCTGTGCCAAAAGATTTATTCCTGGTAGTAATAATAATAATTAAGCTAGTATTGCTTTGCAGTTTTCTCACCTATTTCTCTTGGCTGGCTTCGGAGAGTGCAGTACCAAACGCAGGTACGTGAGGTTGCTCCGAGCGGAGGAGAAAGCGCCGATGAGAGACGGTTCCTCTGGACAGAGAATTCTCTGCACTGCCGCAACGGATGAGCTGGCCACGAGCTCACCACACCACGCCAGGATCTCGCAGCAGCATGGGAATCCTTCTCTTCTGACAGACATCCCCTGTAGCACTAACATCCGCTGGATTGTTTTACATACGTTATGTGCCAGATGGTCATACCATGCACTTACGCGGTGGTTTGTTCATGTTTCAGTACAGAGCACCAGGCGAAGCACGGTCAGCATCATTAGCATGGTCAGGTAGGTGAGAATACAGAAGCACAGATGTGAAGGGAAACCCAGAAATTATTATTTTGCATTCAGGTCCTGGGAATGCCAGCCCAGCATCCCCAGGCTGCCCCTCAGCCAGAGCTGCTCTGGTCGTGCCGCCGAGCCTGCAGAACTGCCCACGAGCTCGCGGGGCTCCTGCGCCCCAGCAGCAAACTCCATGGGTGCCCGCGGTGTACACAGCCCGGATAGCGCGGCTGTAACAGTGCAGAGACCAGCATGACATCTGGGTTTTTTACAGCTGGCGTCGCACATTATTACAGCTCCGGGACAGCTGCAGCGCTGGCACGGCAATGCCCACCCAGGGCTCCTAGCTCTCCTCCTGCCAAGGGTAGATCAAGGAGTAAAGGTGCTGGGGTAAGCAACAGGAAAATCCCCACCCAGAGGAGTTGTAATATTCTCCATGTTGCCCTCTAGCAAATGCTTGTAAAAGACTTCTTGCAATTTTAAAAAAATATTTCTTTATGGTACTGCACTAACAGGTGACCTATCCAGTGGTATTCTGGTGTTGATGCAGGGATCTATAATGGGTCTCCTAGTAAATGTATAGTCAGAGAGAGCACGTTTAGTACTGTCCAAGCATCGGTCAAAATGTTCCTTGCAGAATAACTGTGCTTAAGTGTGGGCAACATCTGGCTCTTTGGCATTTGCTGTAAAACACCAGTAGTTTGGTGTTCCCGCAGAACGGGTGGGGTTTGTACTCTCTCCAGCTTTTCTACCTGCTCAGGGCAGCTCTAGGCAATAGGGGGGGGGAGACGCTTTATGAACTGTTGCCTTTCCAAAATGAGAACTAATTGCTGTTTCCTTAGTGGATGAGACTCTGAATTGTCCCTTTGCCCACTGCTGAGGGATATGATGGGTCACGAAAGTCTGCCTGACTTGCATGCACATTCAAGCCATGTTTTCTGTGTAAGGACTCCAGGGAGAGCTTCTAGAGCACAGGGTGGTTGTATTATCTTGTGAATAAAATTATTCTGAACAGCTACTTCTTCACACTTCAGAAATTGCTGGGAGCAAACAAGCTTTTACCTTTGCTTCTTTCCAGATGCATCTGTGCTCTGAAATCCAATTATGGATCATGGCTTTTTTAGGTACCTGGAAACACTCGGAGTATCTCTGCTTAGTGGGGCCATCACCCATTACATTTTTGTCACAGTGAGAAGTTTCTCTCCCTTCTTTTTCATCGGTGCCTGCTCTGTTGAACAAACAACTCTGCCTTCTTTCAGAGCAGCGCAAGGCTGGGTTTCCTACCAGCTTCCCTCTGGCTGAGGATGGCAGTAGCTCTTTCCCATTAATGAACACGGGGCTGTTTTCTTTCTGGCTGTGGTTACTCCCTAAAACTGTTCCCTCATCTCTTCTGAGATACTTCAGCTCTGAGCAGACCGCTTCTTTCTGCACTGGTCTTGGGGAGGGAAGCCTTGGAAAACTGAATACTCGTGGAAAATTGGGTTTCCCTCTGGCTTTTTCTTTCATGATTGGGGGATGAAGTTCACCATTTAGGGCAGAAGAGTTGCACCATGAGTAACCAGTGCTGGAGCTTTTACCATACGAAGCAGCCTTGGAGGAGCAGAGCTTTCCTGCACGTGTATAAATCTGTGCCAGGGGGTCCTCTCTGGACCAGAAGTCGGTTTCTGCAGGCATGACTTTTCCCAGCGGCACCACATTTGAGATGAGATTGGTCAATTTATATTTTGATGTTTCCTGCTGTGTCCCTTCAAGGGATGGAGACCATGACATGTCTTCAAGGGTCTTCAGGGTCTTTCTGTCCTGAAGCTTACAGCTGCTTTCAGCAAGGCCTGGGAAGGTGGGTCTGGCAAGGTGGCAGATGGATTGAATGTAATCATCGCTGGAGTATGAGTCTGGGCTGGCTGCAGGGCTTCCAGTGTACTTCAGGTTGCTGGTTGAATCTTCCATCACTTCCTCGTGGGTTTCGCATATGGTTGGGAGAGGCTTTGAAAGACTCAATCTTATCCGGGGTGCCATGGCTGCAAAGAACAGATCAGACATGATCAGCCTGTGAAAGCCAGCTGTGGTAAAGAAATTCTGCACTTGTTTCTGTAAAGTCCACGCTACCTGAGCCACCTGATGTTTTCTTGTGGTGAACAGCGGTGCTTACAGAAACTGCATTTTAAAAGTTTGCTGGCAGTACTTTTATATCCATGGCTTCATAAAGACCCCATATATAGAAAAAAAGCCAAGTGAAGCTCAAGGGCAGCCTTGGCTGCAGTGACCATGAAATGGTGGAGTTCAAGATCCTGAGGGCAGTGAGAAGGGCACACAGCGAGCTCGCTACCCTGGACTTCAGGGGAGCAGACTTTGGCCTCTTCAGGGATCTGCTTGGTAGAGTACCATGGGATACAGCCCTAGAGGGAAGAGGGGCCCAAGAAAGCTGGTTAACATTCAGGGATCACCTCCTCCAAACTCAGGAGCGATGCATCCCAACAAAGAGAAGTCAGGCAAAAACGCCAGGAGGCCTGCGTGGATGAACAAGGAGCTCCTGGACAAACTCAAACACAAAAAAGAAGCCTACAGAGGGTGGAAGCAAGGACAGGTAGCCTGGGACAAATACAGAGAAAATGAGGAGCGAGGGATCAGGTCAGGAAAGCTAAAGCCCTGGTAGACTTAAATCTGGCCAGGGACGTCAAGGGCAACAAGAAAAGCTTCTATAGGTACATCGGTGGTGAAAGGAAGACTAGGGAAAATGTGGGCCCTCTCCAGAAGGAAGCAGGAGACCTGATTACCCAGGACATGGAGAAGGCTGAGGTATTCCAAAACTTTTTTGTCTCAGTCTTTGCTGGCAGTCCAGGGACTGGGAGAATGAAGAACTGCCCACTGTAGGAGAAGATCAGGTTTGAGACCATCTAAGGAACCTGAAGGTGCACAAGTCCATGGGACCTGATGAGATGCACCAGTGGATCCTGAGGGAACTGGCGGACAAAGTGGCTAAGCCATTCTCCATCATATTTGAGAAGTTGTGGCGGTCCAAGGGAGTTCCCACTCACTGGAAAAGGGGAAACATAACCCCATTTTTAAAAAGGAAAAAAGGAAGACCTGGGGAACTACCTGCCAGTTAGTCTCACCTCTGTGCCTGGCAAGATCATGGAGCAGATCCTCCTGGAGACTACGCTAAGGCACATGGAAAATAAGGAGGTGATTGGTGACAGCCAACATGGTTTCACTAAGAGCAAATTGTGCCTGGCAAGTTTGGTGGCCTTCTACAATGGGGTTACAGCACTGATGGATAAAGGAAGAGCAACTGATGTTACCTACCTAGACTTGTACAAAGCATTTGACATTGTCCCACATGACATCCTTGTCTCCAAATTGGAGAGAGACATGGATTTGATGGATGGACCGCTCAGTGGATAAGGAATTGGCTTGGATGGTTGTACTCAAAGAGTTGTGGTCAATGGCTCAATGTCCGAGTGGAGATGAGTGGTGTTCCTCAGGGCTTGGTATTGGGACTGGCATTGTTTAACATCTTTGTCAGTGACATGAACAGTGGGATTGAGTAAACCCTCAGCAAGTTTGCTGATGAGACCAAGCTGCGTGATGCGGTCGACACGCTGGAGGGATTGGGATGCCATCCAGAGGGACCTGGACAGGCTTCAGAGGTGAGCCCATTTGAACTTCATGAAGTTCAGCATGGCCAAGTGCAAGGTCCTGCCCATGGGCTGGGGCAATCCCAAGCACAGATACAGGCTGGGCGATGTGTGGGTTGAGAGCAGCCCTGAGGAGAAGGACTTGGGGGGTGTCGGTTGATGAGAAGCTCAGCATGACCCAGCAACGTGCATTTGCAGCCCAGAAAGCCAACCGCATCCTGGGCTGCATCAAAACAAGTGTGACCAGCAGGTCGAGGGAGGGGATTCCCCCACCAGGAGGATGATCAGGGGGCTGGAGCACCTCTCTGGTGAAGACAGGCTGAGAGAGTTGGGTTGTTCAGCCTGGAGAAGAGGAGGCTCCGGGGACACCTTAGAGCAGCCTGCCAGGACCTAAAGGGGACCTACAGGAAAGCTGGAGATGGACTTTGCACAAGGGCA